>BSQZ01000067.1:1487500-1732500 GCA_033239005.1 Lamellibrachia satsuma
TCTGTGGCTGCTTGATCTTGTCACCGACACAACAACGTCAATGCGTGTACGAGAAGTCGGTAGACGATCAACGAGACGACGGTACGGGCAACGGAGGCGGAGACGGCGACCACGGCGACAAGGGTGGCAACAAGGGTGGCGACAAGGGTGGCGACAAGGGTGGCGACAAATACAATAATGACGAAGTCGTCATAGACAACCCAGACGATTGCAAGGTGCGTGCATTCACCGTCTTCTGTCTTAACGTCACCACAACCAATGCCCTTGGAGAGCCATACTCAGCTGTCTACGTTGGCCCGGTATATTGGTCCAAGAGTTGGGTGACGCCGGAACTTGACACGCACGGTCCACGTTGACTGATTACCCGTATAGACGACGTATGTATTGAAGTTAGAACATCCGAATCTCAGTCAACATAACCCGGATTTTAGTCCTCTTTCCACCGTATACAAGCTTGGGCAATTTCATTCAGTTCATGTTGCCTCAGTTCATTAAGCTGGTCGTAGACAAAGGTGTATATGTGAACGAGCTGTCTCCGAGCAGTATTTGCAGCATTGCTGCCTGATTTCCAGAGAAGTCAAGTTGGTGTTGGAATCAGTGGCGTATGTAGGATCTCACGGGGAGGGGGCGGGGGGGACAAAGGGGGACCAAGCTTAGTTGCCCATTAGTTTACCATGTTTCCATGTAGTAGGGCAGCAGGTTAGATACGGAAAAAATAAGCCAATGCGCCACCCTCCTCCAAATACGCCTCTGATTGGAATGAACAGGTCTGCTGGGGGGGGGGTAAAGCGGACGGGATACTGCAGTATGTAAGAACGTACCTTTTACATGATGTTGCTGGGGCTAGCGCTTGACTTTCGCTCTTTGTGTCCACCAGGTGCGCCGCCACTATTACAGCGAGCAGGCCGTGGACCACGTGGCTCTCGAGATGTTGAAGACGAAACGAGACTGGATCGGCGCGTCGGGAAACATCATACTCGACGTCGATGAGGATTACTTCGGCGTCGAGTTGCCCGCCCAGAGCTTAGTAGATGCTGGACTGGACTGGAACATGGTCGCGGAATTACACCGACCCCTCGCAAATATGTTCTGCCCGAAACATATCGACCACGAAGGCCTCGGCAACCGCATGATGCGTGAACTCATCGGATCATTCATCAATCGGTGTCGCACATCCGTCAAATCCGACCACGACACGTGTCCCGTTTCCATTGATGAAATACGCTCTGTAGTTCAAAAGGTGGTGTTGGCGTATTGGAATAGAGATGTCCAGTTGTTTTGTCCGGAGAAAACTAAACGATTGCTTGTCGTTGTGAACGAGCTGACAGTCGCCTTGTACCAGTTCAAACTCAACCACCTGCACGCGATGATGGAATTCGGATTTTGTCTGGAGATGTCGCCAGCATCAGCATATTTCAGAGAAATTGGTTTTGGGTCATTTGGAATTTGTCTGGGCGCCAACACACCGAACGACAGCGTCGTGTTCCTGCACAAACCCGAAGCCGCCGAGATACGAACTCGGACGTCGCAGCTACGGGAGATTCTGGAAATAATCGACGCCCGCCACAGGCCGAATGTCGTCACCCTCTGTCGGTCCGTGCGCGACGGGTACACTCCGAGAAGTCTCTTCAGGTCCATTGAGTCCAACATCCTCGACATATTTAAAGAGCTGCCAGGGCAGTACGACGTGGTGTATGATGAAAACCTGTACGGCGGCCAAGGAGGCTGGCCAGATCGTCACAAGACAAATTGAAATTATGGACAATTTGTCATATAGTGTGTCCATAGAGAGGTTCAACTTGGACACGCTGTGCAGTGTCGACCTCTCGTGGTATAAACACAACTTGTACTATTGATGTATAAAATTCAGTTGTGTTTGTATATTTACTGTTGATGTGGTTGAAATAAACTTATTATTAATTATAAACTTATTATTATAGATGACGTCACTTGTTCAATCTATCCCGGTTTAGTTATTCGGGGTAACTTGCTATGCCAAGTTATGTTGTCTCCGGTTTTCAATTGGTCATTTTATGTTTGACATATTGGCCAAAGATGTCGTGAGCGTGTGCGTGCGAGCGTGCGTGCGAGCGTGCGTGCGAGCGTGCGTGCGAGCATGCGTGCGTGCGAGCGTGCGAGCGTGCGTGCGTGTGAGCTCGCGAGCATGCGGGGGCAGCTTTGATTATTACTTCAACATTTAATTTGTATTTCTTTTTCCGGCATATTTATTATTCAGAATCTTTGTGTGTGTGTGTGTGCGTGCGGGTGTGTGTGTGTGTGTGTGTGTGTGTGTGTGTGTGTGTGTGTGTGTGTGTGTGTGTGTGTGTATGTGTGTGTGTGTATGTGTGTGTGTGCGTGCGTGCGTGCGTGCGTGCGTGCGTGCGTTCGTGCGTGTGTTTACCACTTGCTACGTCATTGCAACTGTGCAAAAAAAAATCATCGTAGATTCTGACCAAGGTCACAGGGAAGATTGGCACTAGAGGAAGGCGTGAAGCTGCTTTAAGTGTCGGTTTGTGACAGCAACAATCAGAGGCAAAATAACACATCGTGAACCACGAGCAGACTCATGACAACGTTACGCCCACAGCTACAAATGTACAATCATATATCGTTTATCCGTTACTCGATTATCTTTTTTCTTGGGTAATACGCATGCTTCTGTTTGAAATCAATCTCAATTTTGTATATTTGCTTAATTATTATTCTGTGTTTCAACAATCCACACCCTTCGTAAATCCAGAATAATCTTTTGGAACAGAAGTGTGCGATTAAACGAGACACGACTGTGTTCCTGATAATGCATGGACGGATCCAGGGGGGTCCATCAGGTGCCCGGGCAACACCTTTAGTTCGGCCAGATTGTTTTCAGCGAGTCAGAATCAGTTGTCGAGACACTGCGATGTGGGGCTCTCCTGGACTTGTTCCTCTTTCTTAAAGTAGGGCCTACAAACCCAAGGCGGTGTCACCAGTAGTGCCATGTGTCCTCCAGTCGATCTGACACCCCATCCTGCCTATTTTAGCAATTTCTAAACATAAATGGGTTATTTTTGTCAGCGCATTGTTTTTTATTCCCACTGGTCCGCAGCAGTTGTCAGGCGTGCAGTTGTCATCCTTGCAGTTATCAGGCGTGCTAACCAGTGTGAAAGAAGCTTTAAGTTGCAACTCGTAGTGAAGACGGTTATTTTCTGTGAAAAAAGAATATCACCCTAAGAAATCACCGCCATGACGCATTTCATTAGGCCAATGTTAAAGTTCTCGTCAACTTCTGGGCTGGTGCCGGCGATGTGGTTCTGGAAACGACACAAACCAAGAACGCCGATCTGAAATATTGCCACCATCGCGAACAAAACAGCAGAAGATTCCTAAAATGCGAAAGGCGTTTTTATTCCATCAGTGCAAAAGAGCTGAATTTTGTCCTGAAAAATAATAAAAAACAGAAGATCCGTGAGGAATTATTGGGCTTTCTTTTGTGTTACTCCGAAGTTACATGCGCAGCTATCGCCGATAAGGTCAAACAGCTCGGTTTGGTCTTCCGAAAGATGCACGACCTCGGTGTTGAGAATATGGCCGGGAAAACGAATGGCATGGCTGTTTTAATGCTGACGTATTGACGGAGCTATGTCTCTATCGTGATTTCATTAGTTATAACAGGGATTAATTTAATTATTCTCCAAAATGGCAAGGGAAGTTAAAAAAACATGACCACAGAGTCGGGGTCACAGCCAGTTCCTGGAGCTTTGCAGGAAGCGACGAGTTAATCGTTGTGATGCACAGGATGTGTTCGCACAACCCTGCCCTGGTGGTGTGGATCGAGGTGTAGACAACACAACCCTGCCCTGGTGGTGTGGATCGAGGTGTACGACCACACAACTCTGCCCTGGTGGTGTGGATCGAGGTGTACGAACACACAACCCTGCCCTGGTGGTGTGGATCGAGGTGTGCGACCACACAACCCTGCCCTGGTGGTGTGGATCGAGGTGTACGACCACACAACCCGCCCTGGTGGTGTGGATCGAGGTGTACGACCTCTCCAGTTCAAACTATATCATTGGTTAAATTACCATGGCAATGAGTGATGATATAAATAAAAAAAACATTAATTTGTGAATTGTTTTACATATTTAAACTCAACGTATCCATCTTATTTGCGTTACACGTTGTGGGCTCCCATGCACACTCTAGTGTAATTGTAGGCTCCCGTGCACACTATATTGTACTTGTAGGCTCCCATGCACACTCTAGTGTAGTTGTAGGCTCCCATGCACACTCTAGTGTGAGTATAGGCTCCCGTGCACACTCTATTGTAGTTGTAGGCTCCCATGCACACTCTAGTGAAGTTGTAGGCTCCCATGCACACTCTAGTGTAATTGTAGGCTCCCATGCACACTCTACTGTAGTTGTAGGCTCCCATGCACCCTCTATTGTAATTGTAAACTCCCATGCACACTCTAGTGTAATTGTAGTCTCACATTCACACTCTAGTGTAGTTGTAGGCTCCCATGCACACTCTAGTGTAATTGTAGGCTCCCATGCACACTCTAGTGTAGTTTATTGTTCCCTCCTATCAGGCCCCCATAACTATACAGGCCTGCCCCTCAACCGAGGCATCCTTGCCATGCACAAATAAGGCTTTCCCATAACAAGGTACAGGTTTTCATCATACACCACGTCGTACTGCCCTGGCAGCTCCTTAAATATGTCGAGTATGTTGGACTCGATGGAACTGAAGAGACTTCTCGGAGTGTACCCGTCGCGCACGGACCTACACAGGGTGACGACATTCGGCCTGTGGCGGGCGTTGATTATTTCCAGAATCTCCCGTAGCTGCGACGTCCGAGTTCGCATCTCGGCGGAGTCGGGTTTGTGCAGGAACACGACGTTAGTTTTCGGTGTGTTGGCGCCCAGACAAAGTCCAAATGACCCAAAACCCGTCATTCGGAAAGTTAATGATGTGGGCGACGTCTCCAGACAAAATCCGGAATCCATCAGCACGCCCAGGTGGTTGAGTTTGAACAGGTACAAGGCGACTGTCAGCTCATTCGAAACTGCAAACAGTCGTTTGGTTTTCTTCGTGCAAAACAGTTGCGGGTAGCGCTTCCAGCGCGCTAGTATCATTTTATGGATGAGCTTCTGCGTATCACCAACTGGAGCTCGACACGTGTCGTGGTTAGATTTGACGGATGTGCGACACCGACTGATGAACGATCCGATGAGTTCACGCATCATGCGGTTGCCCAGGCTTTCGTGGTCGATGTGTTTCGGGCAGAACATTTTTTTCAGGGGCATTTGCAACAATTCCACCGTGTTCCATTTGAGTCCAGCATCGACTAAGCGCTGACCAGGCAACTCGACGCCGAAGTAATCCTCATCGATGTCGAGTATGATGTTTCCTGAAGAATCCCAGTTCAAATATTGGTCCGTGTGGGTTGCTTTCCGATATATCTTGACCTTGGTTGATCCATCATCATTCAGGCATACACACGTGTCTAGAAAGGCTAATGTATTGTCCTGTTCTGGTTCTACCGTGAACTTAATGTTCTCGTCCATTGAATTCAGATGGTGTGTGAAATATTCTACTTCGCTCTCTTGTAATACTGTGAATGTGTCATCTACATACCTCAACCAGATGTCTGGAGGATGAGGTGCTTCTCTGATGGCTCTTTCCTCAAAATGTTTCATGTATAGGTTTGCCACTATCGGAGAGACCGGTGAACCCATGGCTGCTCCCTTCTTCTGTTTGTAGAATACTCCATCATAAATGAAATATGTGGTGTTCAGACAGATTTCTAACAGTGTGATGATCTGATTTACTGATAGTTCACATCTGTCTTTCAGTGTTGTATCCTGGTTTAGTCGGTCCTTTATCACTGATACCACCTGTGTCACAGGGATACTTGTGAACAGGGCTGTCACATCAAAAGACACCATTTTCCTCCCTGGTAGAACTTCCAACTCTTTGATCTTCTTTACAAATTGTGTGCTGTTTTTCACAAAATGTTCTGTTTTTCCAACTAGTGGGCTCAAAATGCTGGCTAGGAACTTTGCTGTCTTGTATGTGATGCTACCTATACTTGATACTATAGGTCTTAATGGTATTTAAGTTTATTTTATTTACAGACGACAAAAAAATTCTATTGTAATACTGACATCAATGAACTTATCCTGGAAATCGCGCATTGAAAACGCATCTCTCTATAAAAATAAACAAGGTCACAATTAATAGTGTTCAAGCAACACATTTTTAGGTGTATTGATTGATGACAAATTAACATGGAAACATTACATTTCTCTCTTCAAACCTATACTTTCAAAGTGCTGTGCGGTTATGTACAAAACTAGTTTCTTAATTGACAGACGTAGAAAGCATATTTTATATTATTCTCTCTTTTCGCCTTACATTATGTGTTGTGCTGAAATATGGTGAAATACATTTGCAGCAAACTTAAAATGCTTAGTCTTGTTTCAAAAAAACGTTGTAAGATTAACATGTGGTGTTCAGAGGTTGGACCACACATCTAGTCTATTTTATGGTCTCCGCATTCTAAAATTGCTCGATATGGTGAAACTAAAAACTGCTGAAATTATGTATTTAGGCATTTAACAATTCATTGCCAAACACCATAAAAAAGCTTTTCGTTTTGTATGACCCTATCTATACGACCTGACAAAAATGTACTTTTAAACAAAAGTACGCACGCACTAATCTGAAGACAATATGTATATCGATTCAATTAACGGTGTAAAATTATGGAATTCCCTTGACAGCTCATTAATTCATTGAAAGAGTGTTCATCTTTTCAACAAGAACTATACCGTTTAAGTATTGCACAGCTTCTAAAGTTACTCGATTGTGATGAAAAAATTAATTGTATTCCAGTCGAATATTTCATGTACTCTTCTCTTAAAAAACACTTGTATAATTGTATTATTTAGTGCAACATACGCATTACACTGTTTCTTGCCCTTTTCAACTTTTTCGACTTGTACTATTGATGTTTAACATTCAGTTGTGTTTGTATGTTTACTGTTGATGTTGTTGAAATAAACTTATTAATATTATATAAATGTATTTATATAGATGACGTTACTCGTTCAATCTATCCCGGTGTAGTTATCCAGGGTACTTTGCCATGCTAAGTTATGTTGTCTCCAGTTTTCAACTTGTCAATTCATGTTCGACGTAATGGCCAAAGATGTCGTGAGCGTGTGCGTGCGAGCGTGCGTGCGTGCGTGCGTGCGTGCGTGCGTGCGAGCTAACGAACGTGCGTGTGCTCTTTGATTATTACATCAACATTCATTCAATTTGTATTTCTTTTACCACTAATTAATTATTATTATTCAGAATCTTCATTTTGGGATGATTAATTTACAAACATACTTTTTTCTGCTGTATGTGTGTGCATGTGTGTTTGTGTGAGTGAGTGTGTGTGTGTTTGTGTGTGCGTGCGTGCGTACATGCGTGCGTGCGTGTGTTTATCACTTGCTACGTCATTGCAACTGTGCACTTGAGTGCGTAGCAATGTTTAAAAAAAAATCATCGTAGATTCTTATCAAGGTCACAGGGAAGATTTGCATTAGAGGAAGGCGTGAAGCTGCTTTAAGTGTCGGTTTGTGACGGCAACAATCAGAGGCAAAATAACACATCGTGAACCACGAGCAGACTCATGACAACGTTACGCCCACAGCAACAAATGTACAGTCATATATCGTTTATCCGTTATTCGATTATCTTTTCTCTTGGGTAATCCGCATGCTTCTGTTTGAAATCAATCTCAATTTTGTATATTTGCTTAATTATTATTCTGTATTTCAACAATCCACACCCTTCGTAAATCTAGAATAATCTTTTGGAACCGAAGTGTGCCATTAAACGAGACACGACTGTGTTCCTGATAATGCATGGGCGGATCCAGGGAGGTCCATCAGGTGCATCATTATTCCCACTGGTCCGCAGCAGTTGTCAGGCGTGCAGTCGACAGGCGTGCAGTTGTCAGGCGTGCAGTTGCCAGGCGAGCTAACCAGTGTGAAAGACAACCGCCTTAAGTTGCAGCTCATAGTGAAGACGGTTATTTTCTGTGAAAAACAGAATATCACCCTAAGAAGTCACCGCTATGACGCCATTCATTAGGCCAATGTTAATTTTCTCGTCAACCTCTGGGTTGATGCCGGCGATGTGGTTCTACAAACGACACAAACCAATAACGCCGAACTGAAATGTTGCCACCATCGCGAAAAAAACAGCAGAAGATGCTTAAAATGCGAAAGGCATTTTTAATCCATCAGTGCAAAAGAGCAGAATTTTGTCCTGAAAGATAATAAAAAACAGAAGATCCGTGAGGAATTATTGGACTTTCTTTTGTGTTACTCTGAAATTACATGCGCAGCTATCGCCGATAAGGTCAAGCAACTCGGTTTGGTCTTCCCAAAGATGCACGATCTCGGTGTTGTGAATATGGCCGGAAGACGAATGGCATGGCTGTTTTAATGCTGACGTATTGACGGAGCTTTATCTCCTATTAATGTTATTAATTTAATTATTCTCCAAAATGGCAAGGGAAGCTAAAAACATGACCACAGAGTCATGGTCAGAGACCAGTCGAACCAAGTTCCTGGACCTATGCAGGAAGCGACGAATTAATCGCTGTGAAGCACTGGATGTGTTCGCACAACCCTGCACTGGTGGTGTGGATCGAGGTGTACGACCACACAACCCTGCCCTGGTGGTGTGGATCGAGATGTACGACCACACTACCCTGCCCTGGTGGTGTGGATCGAGGTGTACGACCGCATAATCCTACCGTGGTATTGCGGATCAAGGTGTACGACCACACAACCCTACCGTGGTGGTGTGGATCGATGAGTACGACCACACAACCCTGCCCTGGTGGTGTGGATCAAGGTGTACGACCGCACAACCTTGCCCTGGTGGTGTGGATCGATGAGTACGACCACACAACCCTGCCCTGGTGGTGTGGATCGAGGTGTACGACCTCACCAGTTCAAATTATATCATTGGTTAACTTGCCAAATCAATGATTGATTATATTAATAAAAAACATGAATTTGTGAAATATTTTACAAATTTAAACACAACGTATCCATCCTATTTGCGTTATACGCTGTAAGCTCCCATGCACCCTCTAGTGTAGTTGTAGGCTCCTATGCACACTCTAAATTAGTTGTAGGCTCCCATTCACACCCTAATGTAGTTGTAGGCTACCATGTACACTATTGTGTAGTTGTAGGCTCCCATGCCCGCTCTAGTGTTGTTGTACGCTCGCATTCACACTCTAGTGTAGTTGTAGGCTCCCATTCGCACTCTAGTGTAGTTGTAGCCAAACATGCACACTCTAATGTAGTTGTAGGCTCCCATTCACACTCTAGTGTAGTTGTAGGTTCCTATTCAAACTCTAATGTAGTTTTAGGCTGCCATTCACACTCTAGTGTAGTTGTAGGCAAACATGCGCACTCTTGTGTAGTTGTAGGCTCCCGTGCACACTCTAGTGTAGCTGTAAGCTCCCATTCACACTATGGTGTAGTTGTAGGCTACAAGGCACACTGTATTGTTGTTGTAGGCTCCCATTCACACTCTAGTGTAGTTGTAGGCTCCCATTCACACTCTAGTGTAGTTGTAGGCTGCCTTGCACACTCTAGTGTAGTTGTAGGCTCCCATATACACTCTTTTGTAGTTGTGTGTTACCATGCACACTCTAGTGTTGTTGTACGCTCCCATTCACACTCTGGTGTAGTTGTAGGCTCCCATTCACACTGTAGTGTAGTTGTAGGCTCCCTTGCACACTGCAGTGTAGTCGTAGGCTCCCATGCTCACTCTAGAGTAGTTGTAGGCACCTATGCACACTCTAGTGTAGTTGTAGGCTCCCATGCACACTCTAGTGTAGTTGAAAGCTCCCATTTACACTCTAGTGTAGTTGTAGGTTCCCATGCACACTCAACTGTAGTTGTAGGCTCCCGTGGTCACTCTAGTGTAGTTGTAAGCTCCCATTTACACTCTAGTGTAGTTGTAAGCTCCCATGCACAATCTAGTATAGTTGTAAGCTCCCATGGACACTCTAGTGTAGTTGTAAGCTCCCATGCACACTCTAGTTCTGATCAATATGTGTTGGACGGTTTATTTTGCTTTCTCATCGGCCTGCAAGACAATGCCTTTCTCGCCGTTCTCACCTCCCGATGCTATATGCTATATTGGTTGCATCATTGCTACCTCGCCGTCTTACATGGCCATACCAGTGCCGTCTTAGTTGGTCATACCAGTGCCGTCTTACATGGCCATACCAGTGCCGTCTTAGTTGGTCATACCAGTGCCGTCTTACATGGTCATACCAGTGCCGTCTTAGTTGGTCATACCAGTGCCGTCTTACATGGCCATACCAGTGCCGTCTTACATGGTCATACCAGTGCCGTCTTACATGGTCATACCAGTGACGTCTCACATGGTCATACCAGTGCCGTCTTACATGGTCATACCAGTGCCGTCTTACATGGCCATACCAGTGCCGTCTTACATGGTCATACCAGTGCCGTCTTACATGGCCATACCAGTGCCGTCTTACATGGTCATACCAGTGCCCTCTTACATGGCCATACCAGTGCCGTCTTATATGGTCATACCAGTGCCGTCTTACATGGTCATACCAGTGCCGTCTTACATGGTCATACCAGTGCCGTCTTACATGGTCATACCAGTGCCCTCTTACATGGCCATACCAGTGCCGTCTTACATGGTCATACCAGTGCCGTCTTACATGGTCATACCAGTGCAGTCTTCGCTTCGTCAGGTGTGATGGCAGGTGGAGTACTCCAGCTTTCTTCCGTATAGACACGTTAGTCTGGTGTTCTGTGAGACTAACACCTTGAATCCAAAGCAACATACACATCTCTGTCTTACTGCGTGGCTGTTGATCCTTCCTCTTAAGTGTCCAACACTCTCCGACAGAGCAAAGGGTGGGTGTGATGGCTGTCTTATATAGCTGATGTTAGAGCTTCAGTGGTACCTTCTTGTCGTACACCTGTGAGTTCTCTCCACTTGTTTCAGGCTACGCGTATTCGGTTTTTACAGTCTGTCCCAACACCGTCTTCCGCATCGAAGATAGTGTCAAGGTATTTGAATTTGGAGACAGTTGGTAGCTCCATTGTTAGTCTGCCCTCGGATGCCTCTTTCAATAAAATGCGAAGATGATCGACTCAAGTAAATACTTTAATTACTTCATGAAACGCTACCATAGCCACCAGCAGATCAATGGAAATGTCATAACAATAATAGCAGCCAAGGGTAGCGTATATGTTGTGAACGATGCTCAATGTAAGATCAGCCACAGCGATGGGCAAGGTGATACCGGAACATCTTGCACGAGGACGGCAGAACGTCCGAGCCATCCTTTATGGACGCCGATACCGACCAATACGCTACCGCGAACAGGTGGTGACGGGTATCTCTAAATTGAACAAACATTTACATTTTTCAGTTGATTTCGTGTATATCGTTTTAACAACACAACCAACCACGTGGCCAACAAGAACATACGCTATCGCGGGGTACATCACAATTAAAGGAAGTAAACAAATTGGTCCACTGTACCCTGCTAAGCCCACTTTCATCTACAATATATATATATATATATATATATATATATATATATATATATATATATATATATATATATATATATATATATATATATATATATATATTGGACAGTTTACACGATATTTCTAAACAATATGTTTTACGCCCTTCTTTATAAAGTCTGAACAGATACCGTCCCAGACCTACACGCCTTGCACAGCTAGCACATACTGCACAATCGGCAAGCCCAGTAGCTATTGTGGTACTAACTTAAAATACGAGTAGCGAAGGGGCCGTCACATACATCAACGTCAATACACACATACGTGGCACTGCTTGGCCAAGGCACATTCGTCGTCGTTTCACTGTCTCCTCGGGTAAGTTGACTAGGTGTTCAGGCTTACGGGATTGGGCTATTGCGTTCTTCCCTGTTGCTCCCAGAGGGACCGACAGTAAGGTTTGATAAAGCCACATGTTACGTTGTACACATCAACAAAACATTGACGCGCTACACCCACATATTTTACCTGTGTGCGCTCAACAGTGGCGGCATCAACATGGCTCCAGGAGTAACCATATGTTGTCTACATACGTTTGACGTAAATTCTGACTGTTATAAACTGGCGTAGAAAAGGCGGTGTTGGCGGGCGGAGATGATATTTTATATTATATCTTCACGGTTGTGCTATTCTCGGGCAGTCGTGTTAGGCACCACTGTCAATCATGGGATCTCCGGATGAAGCGGTTAGCTGCAGTCACACGCTTCACCAACACCAACACTGTCGATCGAGACAACTGCGGCTCGATCTACCTGGTGCCGTTCGGAAACTTGGACAATTTCGTTTATCTCACATCTATACACACACACACACACACACGAACACATGTGTGTTTATATTTAAATAGTATTTCATATCATGTACAGTGCATTGATCCATATAGTGGGAATTAGCGCTTTTAAAAATGCTGTATTATTGTATTATATATATATATATATATATATATATATATATATATATATATATATATATATATATAGTCTTACATTTATTGTTTTTAATTATTGTATTTTATATGCATATATATATATATATATATATATATATATATATATATATATATATATATAAATATATATATATATATTTATTTATTTATGTATATATATATATATATATATATAAATGTAAGACTATATAAAATGTTACGAGTGGAACATATAAAACATAATGAACCGTGGTACATATTATGCATAATAAAATAATCCCTTTCAACATTCAAATTTCAAACATTCAACATTCAAAGCAGTTCTGCGTATTATTGTGCGTTTGAGGGATTGGATCAACGGATCAACGCAATTACACAACATTTGTTGTCGCGATAAAATTGCTAACATAAAATTGTTAGCAATGTACGCCTCGCATTAAGATATCGTTTGAACGTAGTAATGTGATCGATGTCCCTGAGGCAGGGCAGATTGTTTCCCAAGTGAGCTGTTGTTTTGTCAAACGTTCGATCACTGTGACACGGACAGGTCCTATTTGACCGATGCCACGGACATATACGGATATGTACCCGACTGTGCACAGCGAATTCACATGCTGCACTATTGACATAGTGCACTCCTGCATTCCTAGATTACAAATGGACGTTGACAACCGTAGGTGGTGATCGCCGGCCGAAACAGCTATGTTTAACAATGATTTCCGTCTGTTTTCACATCCGCCTTATCATCATTCGTGCGATAAATGAACACAAGTTCTGATAAATAATAACTAGGACACGACAAAGGGCATTGTCATGTTTTGAGTAATGCAGACGGTGGAAACAATACGTGTTGACAAAACGTCGTTTTCTTGACATTGTCGCAGGGCTAGCGATAATAGAAGAAGTCCACATGAAGCCTGTGCAGTTGAAGAAATGGCTGCGAGTAGCGATTCTCTTCCTGCTCGTGTCTTCTGTGTCTCTGGTCGTCTTCAACAGTATCTACCGACGCAACGACACGTTGAAGAGCTCTACTTCGCCACACACACACCATGCTCACCACGGACGGCTCACGGGTCTACTTAGATATATAAAGAAGACACATGGACATCCCAGACGCATATATAAACCGACTGGAACCAAACCGAAGACGTCAAATGGAATTACCCTGGGCGTCGTAGAGGAACATCACGAAGGTAAGTTCGGCTGTGTTAACGTAAGAGAGCCGATATAGGCCAACTGGCGATAGCAGCTGCATTGTGTCACTGAAACCTTGTCACGCCGAGATATTCGTCTTATCTCATAAGCGCGTGGAACTGTTGAATATTGGGGGGGGTGGGGGAAGTTGCCTTCTGTTAGCATTTTGAGAGGGCCGATCCAACATATACCCATCCATGGGTGGCCGCCCCCTCCCACTGTTGAATATGGGGAGGGGGCGGCGTTCAGGTTCCACGCACTCCCATCCCACACAATGTTTGCGTGCGTCCGTGCGTGCGTGCGTGCGTGCGTGCGTGCTGGCGGGCGGCCGGGGGGGGGGGGCGGACGCGTAGCGATTCCTTTGCGATTTCTGTGCGTGTGTTTGTGCATGTGTTTTTGTGTGTTTGGTAATATCATGTAATAAATAATGCTAACAATCGCTACCCGACAAGTTCCAAAGGACTGTCCGATATGATAACAGCATGGATATAAAAGTCGTTAATCAACGATGTTTTTATCCATGATACAATACAATACGAACATTTCTATTGCTTTATTCCTCCGAAACCCGAGCTTAGAGTCACATCAAAAGGAAAGGGTTAGACAATCTAATATATATATATATATATATATATATATATATATATATATATATATATATATATATATATATATATACATACATACAATGTCGTCAACATATATATGAATATGTTAGGAATAGACTCTCTCGCCGTTTCAGTTATCCCGTATTGGTTCAAGGCAGCGAGAATGGGAATAATACCCAAGTCGGGAAACACACTGGTAAGTTGGTTGCCTTGACGACAAGATGCCGTCGGCAAAAATAATTATATCATCCCAGTATTTTTTAAGCCATTTAAGCGCCATCTTGAAAGATCGACTGTGACACTACACGTATGACACCACCCGACACCAATGTCGTTTAACACCAGACTGCCTTCCCCTCTTGGCCCTACATGAAACACATAGCCATCTCATGGAACACATGGCCATCACATGCAACACAGCCATCACATGCAACACAGCCATCACATGCAACACAGCCATAACATGCAACACATGGCCTACTAACACGACTGCAGTACTGTGCAATTTGTTTGTGTCTCTCTGTCTTTAAAATATGAACTGTAATCGGTATATTAATGATATTGTTCGGTTAAGAATACATCTACGTACGACGTTAAACGAAACAGTTGCTCCCCTCGCCCCAATCACATTTAATTTTGATGTTTTGGAATGACGTCTTACCGTTTCGCTAATTTCTTCAATAATCAGATATATGTTATATGTGTTCATAACCTAATATAAGCATGTTTAAAATGTTAAAAATAATGTTAGTGGTACTGTGACCTAAGTATGTGTAAGCTATTAAAAGTAATATAAGTACTATTATAAACCATTAAAAGTAATATTAGTGATATTTTACTAACATAATCAATTGTGAAATATTAAAACAATGTTAGTGGTATTGCAACCTATTATGAATATGTGTAAACACCTAAAATTATTATGAGTGATATTGTTGGTTGACTAACATAACCATGTCAAATGTCATGTCAAAGATAATGAGCATGTTTACATGCGCATGGTATATAGTCACGGACTAGGCAAATAAGGGTATGGAAGAAAATGGGGAATCCGGAAGTTACAGAAGAAACGGTTGAACGCAAACGGGCTACAGGGGTCAGACTACAGTTGAACTTCCTGTATCTTGTTTCACACGAATGTAAGGCTTATTAAATTATGATATGTGAAATTAAGTAATTCATATGATGTGGCATGAGTGCAACTGAGCTGGCATATTCACAGGTTTGTCTGTAGAAGCTATTGGCTGTGAGATGTGCATTTTGGAGAGTTTAGCAGGTGGAGGGATTTATGGAAATTGTTTTGTTATGGGCCACGTAGGCGCATGGATATATAAATATTGTTCTGAGCATTGACGCGCATCGCACGTGTGGGCGTTTTTTTTTTAAAGATCTGTAGGTAAGTGATTTTGACAAAAAGCTATAAACAGAATTGGGCATTTTTTCAACACCTTCGCCCCTATCTCTATCTGACCACTTCTACCCATTGAAATCAAATCACATGTTAACGGTTTGAAAACAAACAACACCGAGAAAATAGAGCTTACTCCAACCGTTTTTATAAAATAATTTAAGGGTATTATTTGAGGATTCTAAACTTATGTGTGTGTTTAAGATTCACATAGATGGCCACTCCGATATGTCGATGCCGCGTTACGACCCAAAGATGCCGTTCTTTCGTTGGCCTAACACAATGGATCAACTGCATCATATGATGCAGGCAAACGACGTCTTCATCCAGGTAGGAAACAATAACTATCAATTGATGTTAAAATGTTCTAGGCCAATTATATGTTGACCCCACTCTCGTTCACCCCACTTTGCCTGCTCCGTTTGAATCTGAGGGTTTATGTTAAAGTGTCCTTCGGTAGAGTTACTCCACGGTATATTTTTGCTCATTTCCAAGCGTGGGATGTTTTACTTTCCCTGGCATAAGACACCAGAACAATTTAGACACTAAAAGTCGTAGATCCCTCCTAACTGGTGTCTATGCCAGGGGAAGTAAAAGATCCAACACATGGGGTAAATGTGTAACGTGTCTTCGGCCCACGAACTGCAACACGTACTGTGCCAATAATCGTGTATGGGATGGACGCCGCATTAGCTGCTGCCAAAACTAAACCCGAATATGGGACACCATGAGCACCTTGTGTTTGCGGATCTCCCTCCCTCCCTCCCTCCCTCCCTCCATCATACCTCCTCCCTCCCTCCTCCTCCCTCCTTCCTTCCCTCCCTCCCTCCATCGCTCCTTTACTACCCCTCTCCTTTCTCACCCTCTCTCTCTCTCTCTCTCTGTCTCTCTCTCTGTCTGTCTGTCTGTCTCTCTCTCTCTCTCTCTCTCTCTCTCTATCTATCTATCTATCTCTCTATCTATTTATCTCTGCGCAGTTCTTCGACCCAGGAGTGAGGATCAATACCTGCTGTAATCAATGACTGCAACAGAGTTTCTCTGTATCGCCCGCGAGGTGCACTTCTGGCACACTTGCCACTTTTTAGTTCCCCAAGGAAGATTGCTTTGGGGATGTGGTCAACTGACATTCGGGCTACAAGACCTTCCCAGCGAAGCTGGTGTTGCAGTAGGATGGACTCAATACGGAGACGCTGCCGGATACTGGAATTATATAAGATATCATCATTTAATTTCAAATTATGTTTTACTGAGATGGGCACCATCGAATCATCATTTGTCAGGAAGACTTTGAACAACGTCTTGACTCTTTTTGTTAGTAGGCAAATGTGAACGACAACGTCATAGCGGGAGATGATGTTCCTGTTTGTCTGTCAGCAATGTTTACATCCAGTGATGCAGACAATTAGATCAACACCCGGGTAGAAATAATAGTTTGCACTAGGGGTAATTACATGTATCCCAGTAAGCAACTATTAATAATGTCATTATATTTTCAGGCTGCGGCGATGTCAGGTCTCATCTCGCGTGTCATTTTCATTAGTCCATCGTGGGACACAAGTGATGACGTCACACACTACGCCACCAAACTCGACATTGGCACGACACGTGTCAACAACGTCAAGGAACCGGTTTTCTGTAGCTGCGAGATCATACCACCGACACAACAACGTCAATGCGTGTACGAGAAGTCGGTAGTGGATCAACGAGACCACGGTACGGGCAACGGAGGCGGAGACGGCGACCACGGCGACAAGGGTGGCAACAAGGGTGGCGACAAGGGTGGCAACAAGGGTGGCGACAAGGGTGGCGACAAGGGTGGTGACAAATACAACAGTGACGAAGTCGTCATGGACAACCCAGACGATTGCAAGGTGCGTGCATTCACCGTCTTCTGTCTTAACGTCTCCACAACCAATGCCCTTGGAGAGCCATACTCAGCTGTCTACGTTGGCCCGGTATATTGGTCCAAGAGCTGGGTGACGCCGAAACTTGACACGCACGGTCCACGTTGACTGATTACCCGTATAGACGACGTATGTATTGAAGTTAGAACATCCGAATCTCAGTCAACATAACCCGGATTTTAGTCCTCTTTCCACCGTATACAAGTTTGGGCAATTTCATTCAGTTCATGTTGCCTCAGTTCATTAAGCTGGTCGTAGACAATGGTGTATATGTGAACGAGCTGTCTCCGAGCAGTATTTGCAGCATTGCTGCCTGCTTTCCAGAGAAGTCAAGTTGGTGTTGGAATAAGTGGCGTGTGTAGGATCTCACGGGAGGGGGGCGGGGGTGGGGTCGGGGGGGGGGAAAAGGAGGACCAAGCTTAATTGCCCATTAGTTTACCATGTATCCTTGTAGTAGGGCAGCATGTTAGCTACGGGAAAAAAATAAGCCAATGCCCCACCCTCCTCCAAATACGCTTCTGAATCGAATGAACAGGTCTGCGGACTGGATACTGCAGTACGTAAGAACGTACCTTTTACATGATGTTGCTGGGGCTGGCGCTTGACTTTCGCTCTCTGTGTCCACCAGGTGCGCCGCCGCTATTACGGCGAACAGGCCGTGGACCACGTGGCTCTCGAGATGTTGAAGACGAAACGACACTGGATCGACGCGTCGGGAAACATCATACTCGACGTCGATGAGGATTACTTCGGCGTCGAGTTGGCCGCCCAGAGCTTAGTAGATGCTGGACTGGACTGGAACATGGTCGCGGAGTTACATCGACCCCTCGCAAATATGTTCTGCCCGAAACATATCGACCACGAAGGCCTCGGCAACCGCATGATGCGTGAACTCATAGGATCATTCATCAATCGGTGTCGCACATCCGTCAAATCCGACGACGACACGTGTCCCGTTTCCATTGATGAAATACGCTCTGTAGTTCACAAGGTGGTGTTGGTGTACTGGAATAGAGATGTCCAGTTGTTTTGTCCGGAGAAAACTAAACGATTGCTTGTCGTTGTGAACGAGCTGACAGACGCCTTGTACCAGTTCAAACTCAACCACCTGCGCGCGCTGATGGAATTCGGATTTTGTCTGGAGACGTCGCCAGCATCAGCATATTTAAGAGAAATGGGTTTCGGGTCATTTGGACTTTGTCTGGGCGCCAACACACCAAACGATAGCGTCGTGTTCCTGCACAAACCCGACGCCGCCGAGATACGAACTCGGACGTCGCAACTACGGGAGATACTGGAAATAATCGACGCCCGCCACAGGCCGAATGTCGTCACCCTGTGTCGGTCCGTGCGCGACGGGTACACTCCGAGAAGTCTCTTCAGTTCCATCGAGTCCAACATACTCGACATATTTAAAGAGCTGCCAGGGCAGTACGACGTGGTGTATGATGAAAACCTGTACGGCGGCCAAGGAGGCTGGCCAGATCGTCACAAGACAAATTGAAATTATGGACAATGTGTGCCATACAGTGTGTCCATAGAGAGGTTCAACTTGGACACGCTGTGAAGTGTCGACCTCTTGTGGTGTAAACACAACACTGCATACACAGCACCAACGTGAACAAAGCTGGCTGACTTGTCGTGGCGTTGACATTACAAGTGTAATCTGCGCATGTTACCAACAGCATGCGTCCATTTAATTAAGTTTATTTTATTTACAGACGACACATACATGTTATATTGCAATAATGACATCAATGAACTAATCCGGCAGACAAGTGCCGAGCTGGATAAACTCAATGTGTGGTTTTCAGTAAATAGATTATCATTAAACGTATCAAAAACAAATTATATGATTTTTGGAAAACGCCTCTCTATAAAAATAAACAAGGTCACAATTAATAAAGTTGAAGCAACTATTTTTTTAGGTGTATTGATTGATGACAAATTAACATGGAAAGATCACATTTCTCTCTTGAAATCTAACCTTTCATTGTTGTGCGGTTATCTACAAAATTAGTTTCTTAATTTACAGGTGTGGAAAGCGTATTTTATATTATTCTCTCTTTTCGTCCTACATTATGTGTTGCGCTGAAATATGGGGAAATACATATGCATGAAACTTAAAATGCTTTGTCTTGTTACAAAAAAGTTGTAAGATTAACCTGTGGTGCTCAGACTTTGGACCACACATCTAGCCTATTTTATGATCTCCGCATTCTAAAATTTCCCGATATGGTGAAACTAAAAACTGCTGAAATCATGTATGAGGCCTTTATCAATTCATTGCCAAACATCATGCAAAAGCTTTTCGTTTTGTATGACACTATTTATACGACCGACAAAAATGTATATTTAAACATTTCTTGCCTTTTTTCAACTTTTCCAACTTGTACTATTGATGTATAAAATTCAGTTGTGTTTGTATATTTACTGTTGATGTTGTTGAAATAAACTTATTATTAATTATAAGCTTATTATTATAGATGACGTCACTTGTTCAATCTGTCCCGGTGTAGTTATCCGGGGTAACTTGCTATGCCAAGTTATGTTGTCTCCGGTTTTCAATTGGTCATTTTATATTCGACATATTGGCCAAAGATGTCGTGAGCGTGTGCGTGTTTTTTATTCCCACTGGTCCGCAGCAGTTGTCAAGCGTGCAGTCGTCAGGCGTGCATTTGTCAGGCGTGCAGTTGCTAGGCGTGCTAACCAGTGTGAAAGACAACCGCCTTAAGTTGCAGCTCATAGTGAAGACGGTTATTTTCTGTGAAAAAAGAATTTAACCCTAAGAAATCACCGCCATGACGCCATTCATTAGGCCAATGTTAACGTTCTCGTCAACGTCTGGGTTGACGCCGGCGATGTGGTTCTGGAAACGACACAAACCAAGAACGCCGAACTGAAATATTGCCACCATCGCGAAAAAAACAGCAGAAGATGCCTAAAATGCGAAAGGCGTTTTTATTCCATCAGTGCAAAACAGCTGAATTTTTTCCTGAAAGATGATGAAAAAACAGAAGATCCGGAAGGAATTATTGCTGTTTCTCTTGTGTTCCTCCGAAGTTGCATGCGCCGCTATCGCCGATACGGTCAAACAGCTCGGTTTGGTCTTCCGAAAGATGCACGACTTCGGTGTTGTAAATATGGCCGGGAAGACGAATGGCATGGCTGTCTTAATGCTGACGTGTTGACGGAGCTCTGTCTCTATCGTGATTTCATTAGTTATAACAGTTATTAATTTGATTATTTTCCAAAATGGCAAAGGAAGTTAAAAAAACATGACCACAGAGCCGGGGTCAGAGCCAGTTCCTGGACCTTTGCAGGAAGCGACGAGTTAATCGTTGTGATGCACAGGATGTGTTCGCACAACCCTGCCCTGGTGGTATGTATCGAGGTGTTCGATCACACAACCCTGCCCTGGTGGTGTGGATCGAGGTGTATGACCACACAACCCTGCCCTGGTGGTGTGGATCGAGGTGTACGACCACACAACACTGCCCTGGTGATGTGGATCGAGGTGTACGACCACACAACCCTGCCCTGATGGTGTGGATCACTATGTACGACCACACAACCCTGCCCTGGTGGTGTGGATCGAGGCGAACAACCACACAACCCTGCCTTGGTGGTGTGGATCGAGGTGTACGATCTCACCAGTTCAAACTATAGCATTGGTTAAATTGCCATGGCAATGAGTGATGATATGAATAAAAAACATGAATTTGTGAAATGTTTTACATATTTAAACACAACGTATCTGTCATATTTGTGTTATACGCTGTAGGCTCCCATGCACACTCCAGTGTAGTGTATAGTCCCATCTTATCAGGCCCCAATAATTATACAACCGAGGCCTCCTTGCCATGCACAAATAAGGCTTTCACATGGCAATTCGTGGTGCGTGCGTGCATGCTTGCGTGCGTGCGTGCTATGCTTCTTCTGCCCAGCTACTCTTTTTGAAAATGGTAGTAACATTAGCTTCTTTCCAGGCATCAAGGACTCGGACACAGTCGACTGACAATTGGAATATATCATGGAGAATGTGTGCTAGACGAGTGGCATATGTATTTAGACACCATGATGGGATGCCATCGGATCCTTGAGATTTTAGAGATTTTATGTGGACTTTTGTCCATTTTGGTAGTGGGGTATTCCCTTCTTCTGTGAAAACACACTTGAATGGGTTATTTAGGAGAGTGGTTCCCGAACTGGTGTCCTCAGCCCTTTGATTGAATAAAAATGCACATATTCAATTGTATCGATAATTTTTTGCAATACAGTGGGCCTCAGTGGCTTTAGCAGACCTATGGGTGGACCTCAAGGAAAGCCAAAGCTGCCTCAAGTTCAGAGCGGGCTCCCACGAAATTGGTACTGCGGTCAGAGCGCAGCTGTCTGACGGGTCCACGTCGGCCTACGAAACGTCGATAGGCATTGATGAATTAATCCATTGACAGGGAGTTTGCTGTCACGATATGCACAGCCCGGCTGGCCATGCACGTGAAAAGAACTCCCCATTTTTTCTTCTCACTCCGTCGTTCTTTGATAAAAAAGGGACCGAAGAAATCCACAGCACTATAGATAAAAGGGTCCGATGGCTCCAACCAATCCTCTGGCAGGTCGGCCATCTTTTGAGTCACAGTCCCGCCACGCATCTTCCTACACTTGACACAATTCCACAGGTAGGAAGTGACAGTAGCCCTTGCTTTTATGATCCAATAGCCAGAGGCTCGTATCTCGTTGAGTGTCATCCCGCGGCCGGAATGGCAAACATGCTGGTGGTGATGACTAATCACCAACCTTGTCACATGACTGTCCTTAGGTAAGACAACAGGGCGTGCCAAATCACGGGGTATATAGGCACGTCGTATCCTGCCGCCAACGCGTATCAGGCCGTCACTACCCACGTATGGATCTAGACGGTAGAGACAATTGTCCTTCTTGAGTGACAGGTTTCGCTTTCCACACTGCTTCCGGTCAGCAGCATATGCTCCGCGCTGACGAAGAGTGATGAATTCCCTTGGGAAATCTTTTGCTTGGACCGCCATGATGATGACCTTTTCGGTATGGTCACAAACCTTGAAGGGCCAACACGGGATTTGCCCATTACTAGGGCACAGGATATATTGTCGTGACTGTCCATCAACCGCAAATAACTGCACTGTCCGTAACCTGTCAGACTGGCGTCTGAGAAATTGTGCAACTCCACATTGATTGGAGTATCGACATCTTTGTCCTTGTAGCATCTGGGTATGTGGATGTCTGCCAGGTAGGGCAGTTCACAACGCCATCTCTCCCATCGTGCCTTCATTTCATCAGGAATGGGGTCATCCCATTCACCGCTATCACGGACCAGCTCCTGTAGGATCTGTTTCCCTCTTAGCACATAAGGAGAAACCAGACCAAGTGGGGTCATCCCATTCACCGCTATCACGGACCAGCTCCTGTAGGATCTGTTTCCCTCTTAGCACATAGGGAGAAACCAGGCCAAGTGGGTCAAACACCGAGCTAACCGTCGAGAGAATCCCACGCCGAGTAAGTGGTCTGTCCTTCACTTCAACACGAAACTTCAACGTGTCCGACTCGATGCACCATTGTACGCCAAGAGTTCGTTCGATGGGTAGAGAGTCACAAGTCAAATCCAGATTCTGAGCATCCTTGGCTCGTAGCTCAGGGGAGATGGCAACTAGAACTTCCTTGCTATTGCACGTGTATTTGTGCAAGTTGAAACCACCTTTCTTGCACATGTCGCGGCTGCTTTCCACCAGCTGTAGGGCTTCTGCTGGTGTGGTCACATATTTGAGGCCGTTATCTACGTAGAAATTGCTCCTGACAAAGTCTGCTGCAAGCTTTCCACAGTCCTTTTCGAACATGTCTGCCGTTGCCTTGAGTGCGTAGTTTGCACATCCAGCCGATGAAGTTGCACCGAATAGATGCACTGTCATCCGATACTCCTTTGGTTCACTGTCCAAATTGCAGTTGTCCCACCACAAGAAACGCAGGAAGTTTCTGTCCTCCGTGTTGACTCCGACCTGGTGATACATGCTTTCAATGTCACAACTTACTGCCACGGGCTCTTGACGGAACCTGCACAAGACGCCAGTCAAATTATTAGTTAAGTCTGGGCCTTGAAGTAGGTGACGGTTCAGTACCTCACCCCTATATTCCGCGCTGCAATCAAAAACCACTCGTATCTTTCCTGGCTTCTTGGGGTGGTACACTCCGTGGTGTGGAATGTACCAAGTCCTTCCTTCAGCGATGGTCAATTCCTCAGCCGGCACAGGTTCCGCATATCCATGGGTGATTATCTCTGTCATGAACCTTGAGTAGTCCTCCCTGTACTGGCTGTCGCGTAGAAATTTACTCTTCAGGCCGGAAAGTCTCTTGAGTGTCACTGCTCTGTTATTGGGTAGCTTGACATTGTCATTGAAAGGCAATGGCGTTCCAAAGTGTCCATCAGATCTCTTATGTATTCCATTGGAGAGTTTGCTCAGAAAACGACGGTCTTCAACAGATATCATTTCTTCTGACTTTCTCTCGTTGAAGTCAAGGTCGAACATATTGCACACAGTCAAGGGGCTGATCTCCGTAACGTGGGTGCGAAAAGTGACAAGGTTTGTCATTGGCTACACTCACCAGCTGAGAATGAGTGGGGTCCACTATGCCAGCAATTCCCCAACCATGTGACGTGCGCACCGCCCATGGATCATCGCCAGTTCCTGGTATCAGCTCTCTGGGCTTAATGGCTCCAGTCCAATGAGCAGTCCAATCTCTACATTTTCCTCGTATGGAAGTAACTGCTCTGCTACAGAGGCGAGATGGCACCACTGCATAGCTGTCTCCGGCCGTGGGATCAAGCTCCTGTTTGCTGGAATTGATTCCCTCAAGTACGCTCCCGGCAAAGGAATAGGGGTGCCTTCACTGACATTACATACAGACAGACCATGCACCACTTCACTATTGATTGCTTCTTCTGCCAACATTGTCGCCAACTTTATCTTCACTGGTTGTCCAGTAGCCTTCAGTTTGTCCATGGTCTGTTGGGCGATGAAGGTCGATTTGGATTGGTCATCTAACAGTGCGTACACCATGATGGACTCATCTGGTGCATCCTTGTGATACAACATCACTGGCACAATCAGCGAGTTGTAGTGGCTTGCCACATCGAAAATGTCAGTCAGGTGTGATATGACACTCGCAGCACTGGCCTTAGTGCAGTGTGCAGTCACGTTGGTGTCTGCTTCTGTTGTTTCCTTTCCTTCCTGTTTAGTATCATAATGCAGCAGAGTTGGGTGGAGGCCGCCACAGGTCTGACATTCCTTTCTCTTGCTACATGTCCTTGACAGATGTCTTCCATCCATACACCCGTAACAAAATCCCTTCTTCCTTAGAAACACCTTGCGTTCAGCGAGTTTCATTTTGTGAAACTGTCCGCAAGACTCCAAACTGTGCGACCGCCCACAGAGCACACAGCTCCTGTCCGGTGCATAGGCAGTGGCGAGGACATTCACCTCATTGCAGCCTGAGATGTTCTCTTCTTCCCGAACATCAGTCGAAAATGAACGCGCCGTCATCTTCTGGCGAAAACCTCTTACCACCCTTTTCTCCTCTTTCATCTCTGTGCTATTCTGTTTAAAGTAGACAGTGTTGCACGCGATGCGCGCTTCTTGCTCCAAGAAGTCACATAATGGCTCGAAAGGAGGGTAGCATTGTATTTCCTCGTCTTCCCTGTTCAGCCATTTGTCCACAATGCGGCTCCACCGATCATTTAGGTTCTTCGGCAATTTCTCCAACATCCTTGTGATTTCTTCCTCCGAATCCAACGAGCACAGGTGATTAGTTGACTGCATAGCCGTCTTGCAGTGCAGTAGAAAGTAAGAGAACTCCCGAAGTCCCTTGCCGTCACCATGCTTCACGAATGGCCAGTCTCTGATCTTCCTCTTGCACTCCTTTGTCAAAGTGTACTTGTCGCCATATCGCCTGCGTAGGATGGCCCTAGCCTTATGATAGGCCTCCTCGGTGTTCAGTGCGAGATATCCTTGTATGGCCGTGTGTGCCTCCCCGACGGTGCACTTTCCAAGGAAAAACATTCGTTGGCTCACAACATTGGTGTGCTGCTCCATTATCGTCTCGAACGACTGATTCCAGTATGGGTACTGGAGCAGGTCACCACTGAATTTCTCAGGCATCATCTTGGGTAAGTGTTCACGGTTCGAGAGCCTATCTGCCAAACTGTCCAGGACATTTGCCAATATCTCACTGGTATCTGCGACATGGTCAGTTGGTGGGTAGCCGCAGGTTTGGTCCTGTTCAGTCATATTTGCCGGTCGATTAATGGCGCTCGTGCGACAGTAAGACTCTGTATGAGTCCCTGATGACGCATGAATCATCCAGTCCTTTGTCGATTCGCCGTGAGTGATCATGTGACCACTTGCCGTAGAGAGATCGCCATCACTGCACGGTGCCAGATGTCCAGCTGTATGTGGAGTAGATGTATGAGCATGAGAGGGCACACTGAGGCCCATTTTGCCTCGGATAACATGAGTTGCTTCCATGAACTTGACCTTAGGCGTCGATTTTACCTCCTCTGCTTCCTCATACTTCTCCAGTGCCTGTAGTTTTGCTGCACTGACATTTAGTTCCGTATACAGCCTAAGTTTTTCTTCTTTATTTTTCATTTCAAATAAATTCAATTTGTACTCTTCCTCAGCTTTGCGAAACTGCATTTCAACTTGACGCCTCGCCATCTCCAATTCGTATTGCTCTTTCACTGCATCCGCGCGGGTCATTAGCTCCGTTTGCCGCTGCTCCTCCTGAAGCCTTATGAAGCTGGCGCTGGAGCGCACGGAACTGCCACGTGACGTGCGGGAGAGATGGCTAACCTGAGACACGCTGTCTTCAGCGTCGATGCTGTCAATGCCATTCTTGTCGTGTGGTGGTAAGCGAAGCTTGCCCTGCTTCTTGTACGTGCAGCCAACATCCTGGGTGGACGTCTCTTGTTCTTCAGTCCGTTTTCCAGGTGCAGATGTTGCCATTTTGTTCTCGCAGCCAGGTTCCAGTCCGATGACGACAACAACTGGTCAAGTTTTACTGTAGCGGTTCATACACCAACTATGAACACTAATTCCAAATCAATCATAGCTGTGGCTGTTTATTTACGTAAAACTTGATCCCATAGTTGTCATCTCCTAATTCTTTGTATTTCTCGCATATAACGCGAGCCGCGCACAAAAACCACGATGCTGGCTATACCCTAGCGGAATCTCTCTTCCCATTCTCTTTAGCACACATGCATCTGCCAGATGGCGCCACCACACAACTGCACTAGCAGTATATACAATTATTAGCACTTACAACTACTTTTAATATGTGCGTGCGTGCGTGCGTATGTTCTAACAACTGTCATCACACAGTACATAATCTCTTCATTAATGAAGTAATTTAAGATTTCACTAAAAATAAAAAATTATGTAATGTTTTATTACAAAGCGTATTATATATTTAACTTAATTGCACAAATACTGTTGAGTAATGTTGAACATTGGATACTTAATTCCTGATGTTGAATACCTTATTTGTTTAAGCTTCCAAAGCTACAGTCACACTCGAGAAGCTGGTGAGGGACAAGACCCTGTGCAAAGACATCAGGAAGCTGTCCACCCAGTACCAGACCTCCAGGCCTTTTCTCATCATGACATGCGTGCATGGTAAGAATGCAAATTCCAGACCACAATTTGTGTGTGGGGGGGTCACTAATGAGTATTTTGTTGTACACTCATCATGTGTGAGCATGTTTCTAGTTAATGGAACTGTATCATAACAAATCAGAACTTCAAACACATATTGCTAAATAACAGTTGGGGTTAAAAATAAACCGTTTTGTGTAATTGCTAAATAGAGGTTTCTTGATTCAACACACGTGTTTTTATCACTGCGAGAAACGTGTCATAGACACTCAAAACAAAAACATAAAAGGCGGGCATTGACTAATGAAATGCTTCTGTCAACAGGAGACGGTGTGCTAAACAAGGTCAAGTTCATGGACGAGTGTTTTGGAACAGGTACCCCAAACACATGGACTGAAGCTGCCATACCAGTGTCACTTTCAAGAATAACTTGCAGCTTGATAACACTATCCAAAACAACTGCAAGTTTAATAGTTTTTGCAGAGTTTTCTGTGATGCACCATGGAAGCCGAACCTTGCCAAGATCCTTGCGAATGTCTTCAAAGCTGAAGTATGCAACACGATCAAATTCTGGTGGTGGCTCTCTGTATGACTGAAACATGAAAACGACAAAACTACTGTCTTAGCACCAATATGTAATCCAATTATTAATCGATTGAGACAAAACAAAAACAACAAAGAAGAATGCTGCAAATGGAAATTAAAAAGAAAAAGCATAAACCATAACACTTTTACTCCAAGTCATAAGGCATCTGAGTTACATAATGATGATATTAAATAATATAATAACATTAATAATAATAACTCCACTTATGAGATACACCTACCCATGTAGTAAACATGCAGTTCAAATGGACAGTTTGAGGGGAAGAGGGGTCAACATTAACTGATTAAACATTTTCATTTACAATAATAACAATAGCAATATTTAAACAATTACAAAATATCATGACCAAACTTTAAAACAAAAATATATGCATACATGAAAAGTATTGAAACACAGTTATATTACATAAACAAATCATGCATCCATACATATCTAGCAAAGAGCAACAGCAAAATGAAAGGATCAAAATTAAGAATAATCATATAAAATAAATTCCAGATCCACTTTGATTATAAATGTTGGCAGGATTGGTTTATGAAAAAATACCTTCCTTGGGAATTAAGAAAAGAGAAGATAAATGTCAAAACAGAAAGAAGTAAAAGTAAACACATTTGATTAAGACAGGATAACTTCAATATGCAAACAGTAATTGAGCAACACTTACAGGCTCCTGTCGGGTTGTATATGGTGTTTCTACAAAGTTTGAAGGCATCCATAGGGTTGGCAAACGTCCAGGCATCAATGTTCTGCGAGTTCCACTTGGACCTGTACAAAAAATAAAGTTCCTTTTTTGTGTTATTTATGTAAATATATATATATATATATATATATATATATATATATATATATATATATATATATATATATATATATATATATATATATATATATATATATATATATATATATATATATATATATATATATATATATATCATACATTTATTACTATTCTTACTGCTATTGTTGTCATTGTCATTTTGTATTATTTTTGGTATTTAATATCTGAATTTATTCAGCACTGTGTATTAACAGCTGAGCTACTACCCCCCCTCCACCCCACCCCCGAAAATGAAAATAATTTCATATAGTTATCTGCAGCTAGAGTAAGCGAAGACAGACACTTTTTGATATTATTATACATATAAAACAGACATACATGTAGGGCCTATTTAGGCTTAGCTTTACAGAACTTTACACATATAAGTCCATGGTTTATACGCGCGTTGGGGCGCGGTAGCTCGGTAGAGGGCGCCGGCGTGCCAATTGAGAGGACTGGGATTTGAGACCACCTATTGCCGGCTCGAAAATTTGGCAATTTTGCTCACACCAGTTTGCCTCATTTCTCTCAGCTGTAGAATGGTGTACCTGGCAGTAGACAGTGGTGGATTTCAAGTGTTTGAATTAAAAAACGGACAGCTTTCGTGCAGAAATTGCAATGTGGCAGATTGCTTCAATAGAAGTTGAAATGGTATTTGAACAGATATGTCGAGATGGGGAGGGGGGACAAAGTGTAATGTGCTCTGATCAATATGTGTTGGACGGTTTATTTTGCTTTCTCATCGGCCTGCAAGACAATGCCTTTCTCGCCGTTCTCACCTCCCGGTGCTATATGCTGTATTGGTTGCATCATTGCTACCTCGCCGTCTTACATGGCCATACCAGTGCAGTCTTACATGGTCATACCAGTGCCGTCTTACATGGCCATACCAGTGCCGTCTTACATGGCTGTACCAGTGCCGTCTTCGCTTCGTCAAGTGTGATGGCAGGTCGAGTACTCCAGCTTTCTTCCGTATACAAACGTTAGTCTGGTGTTTTGTGACACTAACACCTTGAATCCAAAGCAACATACACATCTCTGTCTTACTGCGTGGCTGTTCATCCTTCCTCGTAAGTGTCCAACACTCTCCGACAGAGCAAAGGGTGGGTTTGATGGCAGTCTCATATAGCTGATGTTTGAGCTTCAGTGGTACCGTCTTGTCCCACACTACTCCTGTGAGTTATCTCCACTTGTTCCAGGCTAGGCGTACTCGGTTTTTAAAGACTGTCCCAACACCGTCTTCCGCATCGAAGATAGAGCCCAGGTATTTGAATTTGAAGACAGTTGGTAGCTCCTGATAGTCCATTGTTAGTCTGCACTCGGACGCCTCTTTCAACAAAATGCGGAAATGATCGACTCACGTAAAGACGGTCTGTTTCATTAACTAATCAAATACTTTGATTACATAATGAAACGTTTCCATAGCCACCATCAGACCAATCTAAATATCACGTGAATAGCAGCAGCCAAGGGTAGCGCGTAATAAAAACTTAAAACTTAAAATACGAGTAGCGAAGGGGCCGTCGCATACATCAACGTCAACACACGCGTACGTGGCACTGCTTGGCCAAGGCACATTCATCGACGTTTCACAGTCTCCTCGGGTAAGTTGACTAGTTGTTCAGGATTACGGGACTGGGCTATTGCGTTCTTCCCTGTTGCTGACAGAGGGACCGACAGTAAGGTTTGATAAAGCCACATGTTACGTTGTACACATAAACAACCTACTGACGCTCTACACCCCAAATGTTTTACCTGTGTGCGCTCAACCGTGGCGGCGTCAACATGGCTCCAGGAGTAACCATATGTTTTCTGTGTCTACTGACGTTTGACGTAAATTATGGCTGTTATAAACTGGCGTAGAAAAGCCGGTGTTGGTTGGTGGAGATGATATTTTATATTATATCTTCACGGTTGTGCTATTCTCGGGTAATTGTTTTAGGCACTACTGTCAATCATGTGATATCTGGATGAAGCGGTTAGCTGCAGTCACTCGGGATTAGCACACGCTTCACCAACACCGACTGTCAATCGAGAATACTGAGGCTCAAGTCTACCTGTTGCCGTTTCGAAACTTGAACAATTTCGTTTATCTCACATTGCCTGTGTTTTCGGAAGAAGAGGCACTAAAAGCCTTTGGTCCCTTCCGCCTGGTATCTATGCCAGGGGAAGAAAAATATCCCACACAGAGAAATGGGAAAACCTAAAAAAAATTCTTAAGAAGCACAATTTGAAGGATTTGCTATAACACGACAAAAAACACGAACGCTACAAACTGGAAGTAGAACACTTCTGAAATATTATTCGTGAACAAAACTGTTGACATATAAACACGATCATGATGGGACTTTTAAAGAAATTGTGTTTGTTATTGACTTTCGAAATTGACATTCCGGTGTTCAAAAATCCGACAAATGAGTCATTAAGCAACGTCACATATTGGGGGGCGAGGCGTGTGGCCGGACTGACAGGATTGGCGCGTTCGTGACCCTTTATGACACTGATTTGAACAGAGTCACGTGTTTGTCCCCCTGCCGCCCTCAATGAAAGATCCTGGCTACACCCTTGTTGTGCCATCAAAATTCAGTAAGGCATGACATAAAATATTTACTAAGATAATGAAGTTGAACAATTCATGGAGGTTTTTACAAAGTCAGACCGATCGAACTTTTATTTAAATTGGTTTGTTTTGATGTTTAACATTTTAAATAAATATTGCACAATTCGTTGAAATATGGGTGTTCATGCGTGTGCGTGTGAGCGCGCACGTGTGTGTGTGTGTGTGTATATATATATATATATATATATATATATATATATATATATATATATATATATATAGATATATATATATATATATATATATATATATGCACTCACACGCACGAACATCCACATTTCAACGAATCGTGCAATATTTATTAGTTTACACTCTGTGAGCGCGCACGTGTGTGTGTGTATATATATATGTATATATATATATGCACTCACACGCACACGCACGAACATCCACATTTCAACGAATCGTGCAATATTTATTAGTTGTACACTCGTAAAAATGTAAAACATCAATACAAACCAATTTTAATAAAAGTTCGATCCGTCTGACTTTGTAGAAACCTCCATGAATTGTTCATTATATATATATATATATATATATATATATATATATATATATATATATATATATATATATATATATATATATATATATATATATTTCATTCTTCATTCAATAATTTATATTCCATTCACAATTTATTGTTATGGTAGAGTCCGGGGAATGAGTGCCCTTTGGTGGCATAAATAATGCATCTATCATGCTTTTCACAAAAAGTGACTTTAACAGAACATTGTAACAACCTGCCCCGGACTCCCCTAATTTATACTGTTTTAAAAAACTTATTCACCATTTTTCTGAATAAAACAGTGGTGGTCGTACTTCAATGCACAAAACTATAGGTATCACGATGTGACACCCCGGACTCACTCCGAAGACAGCGGGGTGCTTCCAAAACGAGACTCTGTTTTGCAGTGGTGTGACAGATTGTAAATCCGAGTCACGTCACTAAACATCACAACCTGTGGAGTATTCGTGGAAGGCAGTGGTCCAGGGGATACGAGTGCTTCCTATACTTATTTTAAATGTATCCCCGATTAAAGATTCTTCACATATTCTCGCCTTCCTTCTGAGACCTCCCGCTTACGGGGCTAGTTGTTACAGTCGACAGCGCCCGAGAAAATTCCCATATCTACCTAACTACAATATGGAATATAACTCAGAAATAATAATAATATGCTCATTGTTATTTATACATTTTATAACAGTTCTAAAATCACAAGTAGGTTCATAAACGTTACTGTCACGATTGTACAGTTTTCATATATATTGATGGAATTACTTTACTTATTACATCTGAGAAGCATTATTATTATCATCAAACAAATCTGAACATTATTATTGACTTATAAAAGAAATGTGTTTTGCTTATACAATATTTATATACCAAGACACTTGTTCATGGGGTATTTGATCACATTTTAAAAGTTGTAGATGTTTGTTAAAATTAATGTTTTTTCTGAAAGGAATGTAAAGTTGTGGCTGAAGATTTGCAGGGTGTGAAGTTTCCTCCTATATTCAACCACCAAATTAACAAAACCGGGTAATTACATACATAATTTCTATGCACCAAGTTGTTATTTATGCAGTATTTTATACTAAATCATTAGGTTTCCCCTTTCTACACTAGCATTTAAATATTTATACACCATTTTGATGTATCACTATAACTGGGTTGCTTTTGCTTCCAGTTGGCGCTGTAAAAAGATCCCAAACTGAAGTTATTTTACTTTTCTCTGCATGTTGTATGTACACCTGCAGATGTGCAGAAAATATAGATACATAGTCTAATGCATAGGTCCACTTGGCTGCCAACCAAACATGTTTATTTTAGGTAGAGATTTGCAGAAGCCATCAATTGTTACACTACCAGAGGACATTCTATTGTCTAGGCCTTCCCTCTAACTCACAGGTGCCTGAATGACCAGCTCACTCCAGTTGATGCAGACATTATCAGTGTTGTGTGATGTTCTCCCTCCCATTCACACATGCCTTAACCTGATCTCTGTCAGGCTAATGACTGGAAAATTTACTACTTGCCTTTTGGAAATGCCTAGGTAATATGGGTGTGAACTATCCAGTAATACCAGTTGTTAAATGAGTACTTAATTGAGAGTTAATTGGGAATTTGTGAATTAAATTAACCCATTTTGGTGAAGTGAGTCACAACTACCTGTAACTAGGTCCTGTCCACTATTGTCTCCCCACTGAAACCAATACTAAGTGTGACTCACAACTAGCTGTAACTGGGCTCAGTCTACTATTGTCTCCCCACTGAAACCAATGCTAAGTGTGACTCACAACAAGCTGTAACTAGGTCCTGTCCACTATTGTCTCCCCACTGAAACCAATACTAAGTGTGACTCACAACTAGCTGTAACTGGGCTCAGTCTACTATTGTCTCCCCACTGAAACCAATGCTAAGTGTGACTCACAACAAGCTGTAACTGGGCTCAGTCTACTATTGTGTCCCCACTGAAACCAATGCTAAACATGACTCACAACTAGCTGTAACTGGGCTCAGTCTACTATTGTCTCCCCACTGAAACCAATGCTAAACATGACTCACAACTAGCTGTAACTGGGCTCAGTCTACTATTGTCTCCCCACTGAAACCAATGCTAAGTGTGACTCACAACAAGCTGTAACTGGGCTCAGTCTACTATTGTGTCCCCACTGAAACCAATGCTAAATGTGACTCACAACAAGCTGTAACTGGGCTCAGTCTACTATTGTGTCCCCACTGAAACCAATGCTAAATGTGACTCACAACAAGCTGTAACTGGGTTCAGTCTACTATTGTGTCCCCACTGAAACCAATGCTAAATGTGACTCACAACAAGCTGCAACTGGGTTCAGTCCATTATTGTCTCCGCACTGAAACTTATGAAAACTGTGAGTCACAACAATCTGCAACTGGGTTCAATTCACTATTGTCTCCCCTCTTAAGCAAATGCTAAATTTGAGTCACAACTATTTGTAACTAAGCTCAGTCCGCTATTGGTTCCAAACTGAAATCAATACTAAACGTGAGTCGGGTAATTCCACATTGATTGCTGCCATGCCGCCAACCTGCAATAGCGTTTTCGTGAAATCCTACATTTTTATTTTCAAGACAACCGACATGGAAGACCCTCCTCTCATTTGTAGTTGATCCTAGACCTAAGAAAATTTTGCCAATGGCTTTTTATCCACATTTCGTTTGATCAACAATGACTAAATATTACAAAACAATTAAATAGGGGCTTGCCTTTGCCGGGTTGCGGTCACTTGCTCCCCGGTCTTTTGCCCCTAGGTCACTTGCCCCTAGGTCACTTGCCCCTGCGGTCATTTGCCCCTTCTCTTAATGGAAATCTGGTCATTTGCCCCCCTTTTTTCAAATTATGGTCATGCACTCGTACTCGTGTTCAATGTACTCAGATTTTACGAGTACATTACGAGTACATCTGAGTACTTTTTCAATATGATATTGTGAAATGGACTTGAAAATCTTGTACGATACTTTGACTCTACCTATGTCACTGGGTCATTTCGTCGAATCCAGGCACCACCCACTGATGATGGTACAGTGCCAGCGGTCAGGATGCGTCACATCGCACCATCCTACTCCCCCACCCTGTGGAACGTACATGATGCAACCGTGGCTGGAGGCTCGCGTACTAACAATATTTGTGAAGCCTGGAACAGGGGTTTCAGCACTCTGGTTGGACATTCTCATCCAACCATATGGATCCTGATAGACTACGTAAGGATTTTGCGGCTGTTGAGGGCACTATGCGACTCAACCAGCTTGGACAACCCCCCTGCAAACGTGGACGTCGCACTGCCAAGCAGTTCCAAGACAGACTGGTCAACATATGCACACAGTTCAGTGCTGGGGATAAGACCATCGCTGATACTCTCCAGAGTCTTGGACACTGTATTCGTTTGAAGTAATATCCTGATATTTGTTATGTTATTATGTGTGGTTCAGAATTACATGAAATAAAAAAAAACATCTCTGTGTTTGATTTATATGAATGAAAAAGGGGGCAAAAGACCTAAGGGGCAAATGACTGGAGGGGCTAAAGACCTAGGGGCAAAAGACCGGGGGGGGGGGGCAAATGACCTACACCCGCCTTTGCCATGCTGTGTTGTACAAAATACGTGCATGTAAATTTTCCATGGGAGTTCATATCACTGGCGACCTGGTTAGATCCCTATTACTTAACACTGGCGTCAGTAGAACATCTAAATTAATCAGTATGTTGCACGTTTAGTTTAATTTAATCCAATTGACATTATTATTCACATAAGATATATTCAAAATATATTCAAGAGATATATTCAAATATATATATATATATATATATATATATATATATATATATATATATATATATATATATATATATATATATATACATATATATATATATATATATATATATATATATATATATATATATATATATATATATATATATGCCACGGATAGATCCTATTTGACCGATGCCACGGACATATACGGACATGTACCCGACTGTGCACAGCGAATTCACTTGCTGCACTATTGACATAGTGCACTCCTGCACTCCTAGATTACAAATGGACGTTGACAGCCGTAGGTGGTGTTCGCCGGCCGAAACAGCTATGTTTGACAAAGATTTCCGTCTTTTTTTTAGACTCGATCACATCCGCCTTATAATCATTCGTGCGATAAATGAACACAAGTTCTGATAAATAATAACTAGGACGCGACAAAGGGCATTGCCATGTTTTGAGTAATCCAGACGGTGGAAACAATACGTGTTGACAAAACGTCGTTTTCTTGACGTTGTCGCAGGGCTAGCGATAATAGAAGAAGTCCACATGAAGCCTGTGCAGTTGAAGAAATGGCTGCGAGTAGCGATTCCCTTCCTGCTCGTGTCTTCTGTGTCTCTGGTCGTCTTCAACAGTCTCTACCTACGCAACGACACGTTGAAGAGCTCTATTTCGCCACACACACACCGTGGTCACCACGAACGGCTCGCGGGTCTACTTAGAGATATAAAGAAGACACATGGACACCCCAGACGCACATATAAACTGACTGGAACCAAACCGAAGACGTCAAACGGAATTACCCTGGGCGTCGTAGAGGAACATCACGAAGGTAAGTTCAGCTGTGTTAACGTAAGAGAGCCGATGTAGGTCAACTGGCGATAGCAGCTGCATTGTCTCATTGACACCTTGTCACGCCGAGATATTCGCCGAGATATTCATAAACGCGTGGAACTGTTGAATATTGGGGGTGGGGTGGGGGGGGAAGTTGGCTTCTGCTAGTATTTTGGGAGGGCCAATCCAACATATACACACCAATGGGTGGCCGCCCCTCCCACTGTTGAATATGGGGAGGGGGCGACGTTCAAGTTCCACGCCCCCCCATCCCACACAATGTGTGCGTGCGTGCGTGCTTGCGGGCGGCCGGGGGGGGGGCGGACGCGTAGAGATTCCTTTGCGATTTCTGTGCGTGTGTTTGTGCGTGTGTTTTTGTGTGTTTGGAAATATAATGTAATAAATAATGCTAACAATCGCTACTGGACAAGTTCCAAAGGACTGTCCGATATGATAACAGCATGGATATAAAAGTCGTTAATCAACGATGTTTTTCTCCATGATACAATACAATACGAACATTTCTATTGCTTTATTCCTCCGAAACCCGAGCTTAGAGTCACATCAAAAGGAAAGGGTTAGACAATCTATATATATATATATATATATATATATATATATATATATATATATATATATATATATATATATATATATATATATATATATATATATATATATATATATATATATATATATATATACATATACATACAATGTCGTCAACATATAGATGAATATGTTAGGAATAGTCTCTCTCGCCGTTTCAGTTATCCCGTATTGGTTCAAGGCAGCGAGAATGGGGATAATACCCAAGTCAGGAAACACACTGGTGAGTTGGTTGCCTTGACGACAAGACGCCGTCATCCCAGTATTTTTAAAGGCATTTAAGCGCCATCTTGGAAGATCGACGTGTGACACTACACGTGTGACACCACCCGACACCAATGTCGTTTAACACCAGACTGCCTTCCCCTCTTGGCCCTACATGCAACACATATCCATCACATGGAACACAGCCGTCACATGCAACACACAGCCATCACATGCAACACATAGCCATCACATGGAACACATGGCCTACTAACACGACTGCAGTACAGTGCAATTTGTCTGTGTCTCTCTGTCTTTAAAATATGAACTGTAATCGGTATATTAATGATATTGTACAGTTAAGAATGCACCTACGTACGACGTTAAACGAAACAGTTGCTCCCCTCGCCCCAATCACATTTAATTTTGATGTTCTGGAATGACGTCTTACCGTTTCGCTAATTTCTTCAATAATCAGATATATGTTATATATGTTCATAACCTAATAGAAGCATGTTTAAAATGTTAAAATTATTGTTAGTGGTAATGTGACCTAAGTATGTGTAAGCTATTAAAAGTAATATAAATGCTAATGTAAATCATTAAAAGTAATATTAGCGATATTTTACTAACATAATCAATTGTGAACTATTAAAACAATGTTAGTGGTATTGTTCGCAACCTATTATGAACATGTGTAAACACCCAAAACTATTATGAATGATATTGTTGGTAGTCTAACATAACCATGTCAAAAGTCATGTCAAAGATACTGAGCATGTTTACATGCGCATGGTATGTAGTCATGGACAAGGCAAAGAAGGGTATGGAAGAAAATGGGGAATCCGGAAGTTACAGAAAGAAACGGTTGAACTCAAACGGGCTACATGGGTCAGACTACAGTTGAACTTCCTGTTTCTTTTTTCACACGAATGTAAGGCTTATTAAATTATGATATGTGAAATTAAGTAATTCATATGATGTGGCATGAGTGCAACTGAGCTGGCATATTCACAGGTTTGTTTGTAGAAGCTATTGCCTGTGAATGCATTTTTGGAGAGATTAGCAGGTGGAGGGATTGATTGGAATTGTTCTGTTATGGGCCACGTGGGCGCATGAATATATAAATATTGTTGTAAGCATTGACGGGCATCGCACGTGGTGGCGTTTTGAAAAGTTCTGGAGGTAAGTGATTTTGACAAAAAGCGTAAACAGAATTGGGTATTTTATCACAATTGTTCTACACCTTCCCCCTATCTCTCTCTGACCACTTCTACCCATTGAAATCAAATCACATGTTAACGGTTTGAAAACAAACAGCACCGAGAAAATAGAGCTTACTCCAACCGTTTTTATAAAATAATTTAAGGGTTTTATTTGAGGATTCTTAGTTTATGTGCGTGTTTAAGATTCACATAGATGGCCACTCCGATATGGCGATACCGCGTTACGACCCAAAGATGCCGTTCTTTCGTTGGCCTAACACAATGGATCAACTGCATCATATGATGCAGGCAAACGACGTCTTCATCCAGGTAGGAAACAATAACTATCAATTGATGTTAGAATGTTCTAGGCCAATTATATGTTGACCCCACTCTCGTTCACCCCACTTTGCCTGTTCCGTTTGAATCTGAGGGTTTATGTCAAAGTGTCCTTCGGTAGAGTTAGTCCACGGTATATTTATGCTCATTTCCCAACTTGGGATTTTTTACTTTCCCTGGCGTAAGACACCAGAACAATTTAGACACTAAAAGTCGTAGAACCCTTCTACCTGGTGTCTATGCCAGAGGAAGTAAAAGATCCAACACATGGGGTAAATGTGTAACGTGTCTTCGGCCCACGAACTGCAACACGTACTGTGCCAATAATTGTGTATGGGATGGACGCCGCATTAGCTGCTGCCCAAACTAATCCTGAATATGGGACACCATCAGAACATTGTGTTTACGGATCACCCTCCCTCCCTCCCTCCCTCCCCCTCCTCCCTCCATCCCTCCTCCCTCCCTCCTTCCCTCCCTCCCTCCATCCCTCGTTTCTCACTCTCTCTCTCTCTCTCTCTCTCTCTCTCTCTCTCTCTCTCTCTCTCTCTCTCTATCTATCTATATATCTATCTATCTATCTCTGCGCAGTTCTTCGACCCAGAAGTGAGGATCAATACCTGCTGTAATCAATGAGTGCAACAGAGCGCCTCTGTATCGCTTGCGAGGTGCACTTCTGGCACACTTACCACTTTTTAGTTTCCCAAGGAAGATTGCTTTGGGGATGTGGTCAACTGACATTCGGGCTACAAGACCTCCCCAGCGAAGCTGGTGTTGCCGTAGGATGGACTCAATACGGAGACGCTGCCGGATACTGGAATTATATAAGATCTCATCATTTAATTTCAAATGTTGTTTTACTGAGGTGGGCAACACCGAATCATCATTTGTCAGGAAGACCTTGAACAACGTCTTGACTCTTTTTGTTAGTAGGCAAATGTGAACGACAACGTCGTAGCGGGAGTTGATGTTCCTGTCTGTCTGTCAGCCATGTTTGCATCCAGTGATGCAGACAATTAGATCAACACCCGGGTAGAAATAATAATTACATGTATCTCAGTAAGCAACTATTAATAATTTCACTATATTTTCAGGCTGCGGCGATGTCAGGTCTCATCTCACGTATCATTTTCATTAGTCCGTCGTGGGACACAAGTGATGAGGTCACATACTACGCTACCAAAGTCGACATTGGCACGACACGTGTCAACAACGTCAAGGAACCGGTGTTCTGTAGCTGCGAGATCATACCACCGACACAACAACGTCAGTGCGTGTACGAGAAGTCGGTAGTGGATCAACGAGACCACGGTACGGGCAACGGAGGCGGAGACGGCGACCACAGCGACAAGGGTGGCAATAAGGGTGGCGACAAGGGTGGCGACAAATCCAACAGTGACGAAGTCGTCATAGACAACCCAGACGATTGCAAGGTGCGTACATTCATCGTCTTCTGTCTTAACGTCACCACAACCAATGCCCTTGGAGAGCCATACTCAGCTGTCTACGTTGGCCCGGTATATTGGTCCAAGAGTTGGGTGACGCCAGAACTTGACACGCACGGTCCACGTTCACAGATTACCCGTATAGACGACGTATGTGTTGAAGTTAGAACATCCGAATCTCAGTCAACATAACCCGGATTTTAGTCCTCTTTCCACCGTATACAAGCTTGGGCAATTTCATTCAGTTCATGTTGCCTCAGTTCATTAAGCTGGTCGTAGACAAAGGTGTATATGTGAACGAGCTGTCTCCGAGCAGTATTTGCAGCATTGCTGCCTGATTTCCAGAGAAGTCAAGTTGGTGTTGGAATCAGTGGCGTGTGTAGGATCTCACGGGGGGGGGGACAAAGGGGGATCAAGCTTAGTTGCCCATTAGTGTACCATGTTTCCATGTAGTAGGGCAGCAGATTAGATACGGAAAAAAATAAGCCAATGCCCCACCCTCCTACAAATACGCCTCTGATTGGAATGAACAGGTCTGCTGGGGTGGGGGGGGGGGTAAAGCGGACTGGATACTGCAGTACGTAAGAACGTACCTTTTACATGATTTTTCTGCGGATAGCGCTTGACTTTCGCTCTCTGTGTCCACCAGGTGCGCCGCCACTATTACAGCGAGCAGGCCGTGGACCACGTGGCTCTCAAGATGTTGAAGACGAAACGAGACTGGATCGGTGCGTCAGGAAACATCATACTCGACGTCGATGAAGATTACTTCGGCGTCGAGTTGCCCGCCCAGAGCTTAGTAGATGCTGGACTGGACTGGAACATGGTCGCAGAGTTACACCGACCCCTCGCAAATATGTTCTGCCCAAAACATATCGACCACGAAGGCCTCGGCAACCGCATGATGCGTGAACTCATCGGATCATTCATCAATCGGTGTCGCACATCCGTCAAATCCGACCACGACACGTGTCCCGTTTCCATTGATGAAATACGCTCTGTAGTTCAAAAGGTGGTGTTGGCGTATTGGAATAGAGATGTTCAGTTGTTTTGTCCGGAAAAAACTAAACGATTGCTTAACGTTGCGAACGAGCTGACAGACGCCTTGTACCAGTTCAAACTCAACCACCTGCGCGCGCTGATGGAATTCGGATTTTGTCTGGAGACGTCGTCAGCATCAGCATATTTCAGAGAAATGGGTTTCGGGTCATTTGGACTTTGCCAGGGCGCTAACACACCGAACGACAGCGCCGTGTTCCTGCACAAACCCGACGCCGCCGAGATACGAACTCGGACGTCGCAGCTACGGGAGATACTGGAAATAATCGACGCCCGCCACAGACCGAATGTCGTCACCCTGTGTCGGTCCGTGCGCGACGGGTACACTCCGAGAAGTCTCTTCAGTTCCATCGAGTCCAACATACTCGACATATTTAAGGAGCTGCCAGGGCAGTACGACGTGGTGTATGATGAAAACCTGTACGGCGGCCAAGGAGGCTGGCCAGATCGTCACAAGGCCAATTGAGGTTGTGGACAATGTTAACAGAGTGAATCGTAAATGTATGCGTAAAGCGAGTCTCAGATGTGTGCCATACAACACAGTGTGTCCGTAGAGAGGTTCAACTTGGACACGTTGTGCAGTGGCGACCTCTTGTGGTATAAACACAACACTGCATACACAGAACCAACGGTGAACAAAGCTGGATGACTTGTCGTGGCGTTGACATTACAAGTGTATTCTGCGCATGTTTCCAATAGCATGCGTCCATTTAATTGTCATGAATGACAACGCTACAGTCAAGTCAGGACATAAATTGCGTAGCTTTGTGTTTATAAGCTCTGTCTATAATAAAATAACACTGATAACGGCCGGAAATGCTATACACCTTTCCAGGAATACGATGATGTAATCCGATGATTAGTTTTCAATGGACGCTTTACAATGTGTTCAACAAATCGTCCCAGTACCACAAATACATTAACGTATTTTTATCAACACCAAATTACACTGTCATTACACAAAGAGGTAACCATAATTACAACAATAAGTAAATGTATGTTTGATGTGTCGTAACATCTATCAGTGAAATCCGACACGACCTTGACACACTAGTCCCTGACGTAGGTACATATCATTAACGTATATGTTTTGTTATAACAACTAGCAAAAATGACCGTTCCCAGGACGGGATAATTTAGTAGTTCATGCGTAACAGTCATGATAACAATGTTTACGAAATAGGTGATCGCTTTTCTGAATATAGCTAGACGAAGTATTTGCCGCGCGCGTGTGTGGTTTCTGCAGTTGTTTGAAGTTAACTGTTTACGTAACGAACATGTGTTGATTTACCATAAAAATAACACTAAGAACCCTTGATATACGGGGTATTTCGATAAAAATAAAGGCGTTACGTTTCAGTCATGGGGTTGTAGATTAATCCCTGAAAGTTTGGCTCCCGAGGTGCAAGCCTTCGAGGAGGAGAATGTAAACATACAAACATACGCTAGCTCGATTATATAGCTTTTTTGGCAAGCAAATTAAATTTCTATGGTGTTCGTGGTATAGCACATAAGTGGATTGTGAGTTATTTAGAAAACAGATCACAGTTTGTTAAGTATAGCAATTGTGATTCTGAGGTACTTAGGGTGTGTTGTGGTGTACCACAAGGTCCCATCTTAGGACCGAAATTATTTATAATGTATATCAATGACTTTTACAATGCTTCAAAACTATTTAAGTTTATTTTATTTACAGACGACAAAAACATGTTCTATTGTAATAATGACATCAATGACCTTATCCGGCAGAGAACTGCCGAGTTGGATAAGCTCAATGTGTGGTTTTCAGTGAACGGATTATCATTAAACATAGCAAAAATAAATTATATGATTTTGGGAAAACGCTTCTCTCTATAATGCAGCTGTAGGCACACATGCACACTCTAATGTAGTTTTAGGCTCTCATTCACACTCTAGTGTAGTTGTAGGCTCCCATTCACACTCTAGTGTAGTTGTAGGTTCCTATTCACATTCTAGTGTAGTTGTAGGATCCTAATCACACTCTGGTTTAGTTGCAGGCTCCCATGCACACTCTAGTGTAGTTGTAGGCTCCCATTCACACTCTAATGTAGTTGAAAGCTCCCATTCACATTCTAATGTAGTTGTAGGCTCCAATGCACACTCTAATGTAGTTGTAGGTTCCCATGCACAATCTAGTGTAGTTGTAGGCTGCCATTAACACTCTAGTGTGGTTGTAGGCTCCCATTCACATTCTAGTGTAGTTGTAGGCTCCAATGCACACTCTGGTGTAGTTGTAGGCTTCTATGCACACTCTAATGTAGTTGTAGGCTCCCATGCACAATCTAGTGTAGTTGTAGGCTGCCATTAACACTCTAGTGTGGTTGTAGGCTCCCATTCACATTCTAGTGTAGTTGTATCAATATTTTTTTTTGCAATACAATGGGCCTCAGTGGCTTTAGCAACCCCATTGGTGGACCTCAAGGAAAAAAGTTTGGGAACGCCAGGGTAAGAAGGGAGCAGATGGAACAACATCGTGCTCCATGCAGAGTGTCTGACGTTTAACAGTCGCGCGTCGGTACGTCTCGTTGTGACGAATAGGGAACGATGGTTGTTACACGCGTTGGGGCGCGGTAGCTCGTTGGGGCGCTGTATCTCGGTAGAGGGCGCCGGAGTGCCAATTGAGAGGACTGTGGTTTGAGACCACCTATTGCCGGTTCGAAAATTGGGCAATTTCGCTCACACCAGTTTGCCTCATTTCTCTCAGCTGTAGCATGGTGTACCAGGCAGTAGACAGTGGTGGATTTCAAGTGTTTGAATTAAAAAATGGACAGCTTTCGTGCAGAAATTGCAGTGTGGCAGATTGCTTCAATAGAAGTTGAAATGGTGTTCGAACAGATATGTCGAGATGGGGGGGGGCAAAATGTAATGCGCTCTGATCAATATGTGTTGGACGGTTTATTTTGCTTTCTCATCGGCCTGCAAGACAATGCCTTTCTCGCCGTTCTCACCTCCCGGTGCTATATGCTATATTGGTTGCATCATTGCTACCTCGCAGTCTTACATGGCCATACCAGTGCCCTCTTACATGGCCATACCAGTGCAGTCTTTGCTTCGTCAGGTGTGATGGCAGGTCGAGTACTCCAGCTTTCTTCCGTACAGACACGTTAGTCTAGTGTTCTGTGACACTAACACCCAGAATCCAAAGCAGCATACACATCACTGTCTTGCTGAGTATCTGTTGATCCTTCCTCTTAAGTGTCCAACACTCTCCGAAAGAGCAAAGGGTGGGTTTGATGGCAGTCTTATATAGCTGATGTTTGAGCTTCAGTGGTACCTTCTTGTCCCACACTACTCCTGTGAGTTCTTTCCACTTGTTCCAGGCTAGGCGTACTCGGTTTTTACAGTCTGTCCCAACACCGTCTTCCGCATCGAAGATAGAGCCCAGGTATTTGAATTTGAAGACAGTTGGTAGCTCCTGATAGTCCATTGTTAGTCTCCACTCGGACGCCTCTTTCAACAAAATGCGGAAATAATCGACTCACGTAAAGACGGTCTGTTTCATTAACTAGTCAAATACTTTGAGTACATAATGAAACGCTTCCATAGCCACCATCAGACCAACCTAAATATCACGTGAATAGCAGCAGCCAAGGGTAGCGCGTAATAAAAACTTAAAACTTAAAATACGATTAGCGAAGGGGCCGTCGCATGCATCAACGTCAACACACGCGTAAGTGGCAATGCTTGGCCAAGGCACATTCTTCGTCGTTTCAAGTCTCCTCGGGTAAGTTGACTAGTTGTTCAGGATTACGGGACTGGGCTATTGCATTCTTCCCTGTTGCTGACAGTGGGACCGACAGTAAGGTTTGAGAAAGCCACATGTTACGTTTACACATAAATAAACCATTGACGAGCTACACCCTACATGTTTTTCCTGTGTGCACTCAACCGTGGCGGCGTCAACATGGCTCCAGGAGTAACCATATGTTTTCTGTGTCTACAGACGTTTGACAAAAGTTCTGGCTGTTATAAACTGGCGTAGAAAAGGCGGTATTGGTGGGTGGAGATGATATTTTATATTATATCTTCACGGTTGTGCTATTCTCGGGTAATTGTGTTAGGCACCTCTGTCAAACATACGATCTCTGGATGAAGAGGTTAGCTGCAGTCACTCGCGGCTAGCACACGCTTCACCAACACCGCCTGTCGATCGAGACGACTGAGGCTCGAGTCTACCTGTTGCCGTTTCGAAACTTGAACAATTTCGTTTATCTCACATTGCCTGTGTTTTCGGAAGAAGAGACACTAAAAGCCTTTGGTCCCTTCCGCCTGGTATCTATGCTAGGGGGGGGAAATATCCCACACAGAGTAATGGGAAAACCTAAAAAATTCTTAAAAAACACCGTGTGAAGGATTTGCTATAACACGACAAAAACATGAACGCTACAAATTGGAAGTAGAACACTTCTGAAATATTATTCGTGAACAAAACTGTTGACATATAAACACGATCATGACAGGACTTTTAAAGAAATTGCGTTCGTTATTGACTTTCGAAATTAATATTCCGGTGTTCAAAAATCTGACAAATGAGTCATTAAGCAACGTCACATATTGGGGGGGGCGAGGCGCGTGGCCGGACTGACAGGATTGGCGCGTTCGTGACCCTTTGTAACACTGATTTGCACAGAGTCACGTGTTTGTCTCCCCTGCCGCCCTCAATGAAAGATCCTGGCTACACCCTTGTTGTGCCATCAAAATTCAGTAAGGCATGACATATAATATTTACTAAGATAATGAAGTTGAACAATTCATGGATGTTTTTACAAAGTCAGACGGATCGAACTTTTATTTAAATTGGTTTGTTTTGATGCTTAAAATTTTGACCATATATATATATACACACACACGTGCGTGTAAGCGCGCGCACGTGTGAGTATAAATATATATTTATATATATATATATATATATATATATATATATATATATATATATATATATATATATATATATATATATGCACTCATACGCACACGCACGAACATCCACATTTCAACGAATCGTGCAATTTATTAATTGTACACTCGTAAAAATGTAAAACAAACCAATTTAAATAAAAGTTCGTTCCATCTGACTTTGTAAAAAAATATATATATATATATATACATATTTGGTGGCATGAATAATGCATCTATCATGCTTCACAAAAAGTGACTTTAACAGAACATTGTAACAACCTGCCCCGGACTCCCCTAATTTATACTGTTTTAAAAAACTGATTCACCATTTTTCTGAATAAAACAGTGGTGGTCGTACTTCAATGCACAAAACTATAGGAATGACGATGTGACCCCCGGACTCACTCCGAAGACAGCGGGGTGCTTCCAAAACGAGACTTTGTTTTGCAGTGGTGTGACAGATTGTAAATCCGAGTCACGTCACTAAACATCACAACCTGTGGAGTATTCGTGGAAGGCAGTGGTCCAGGGGAAACGAGTGGTCCAGGGGAAAGCATTATTATTATCATCAAACAAATCTGAACATTATTATTGACTTATAAAAGAAATGTGTTTTGCTTATACAATATTTATATACCAAGACATTTGTTCATTGGGTATTTGATCACATTTTAAAAGTTGTAGATGTTTGTTAAAATTAATGTTTTTTCTGAAAGGAATGTAAAGTTGTGGCTGAAGATTTGCAGGATGTGGAGTTTCCTCCTATATTCAACTACCAAATTAACAAAACCGGGTAACTACATGCATAATTTATATGCACCAAGTTGTTATTTATGCAGTATTTTAATACTAAATCATTACGTTTCCCCTTTCTGCACTAGCATTTAAATATTTATATACAATTTTGATGTATCACTAGAACTGGGTTGTTTTTGCTTCCAGTTGGCGCTGTAAAAAGATCCCAAACTGAAGCTATTTTACTTTTCTCTGCATGCTGTAAGTACACCTGCAGATGTGCAGAAAATATAGATACATAGTCTAATGCATAGGTCCACTTGGCTGCCAGCCAAACATGTTTATTTTAGGTAGAGATTTGCAGAAGCCATCAATTGTTACACTACCAGAGGACATTCTATTGTCTAGGCCTTCCCTCCAACTCACAGGTGCCTGAATGACCAGCCCACTCCAGTTGATGCAGACATTATCAGTGCTGTGTGATGTTCTCCCTCCCATTCACACATGCCTTAATCTGATCTCTGTCAGGTTAATGACTGGAAAATTGACTACTGCCTTTTGGAAATGCCTGGGTAATATGGGAGTGAACTATCCAGTAATACCAGCTGTTAAATGAGTATTTAATTGAGAGTTAATTGTGAATTTGTGAATTAAATTAACCCCTTTTGGTGAAGTGAGTCACAACTACCTGTAACTGGGCTCAGTCTACTATTGTTCCCCACTGAAACCAATGCTAAGTGTGACTCACAACTAGCTGTAACTGGGCTCAGTCTACTATTGTCTCCCCACTGAAACCAATGCTAAATGTGACTCACAACAAGCTGCAACTGGGTTCAGTCCATTATTGTCTCCGCACTGAAACTTATGAAAACTGTGAGTCACAACAATCTGCAACTGGGTTCAATTGACTATTATCTCCCCTCTTCAGCAAATGCAAAATTTGAGTCACAACTATTTGCAACTGAGCTCAGTTGCTATTGGTTCCAAACTGAAATCAATACTAAACATGAGTCGGGCAATTCCACATTGTGCTTTGCTGTTGATTTGTAGTTGATCCTAGACCTAAGAAAATTTTGCCAATGGCTTTTTATCCACATTTCGTTTGATCAACAATGACTAAATATTACAACAATTAAATAGGGGCTTGCCTTTGCCATGCTGTGTTGTACCAAAAACGCGCATGTCAATTTTCCATGGGAGTTCAAATCACTGGCGACCTGGTTAGACCATATTACTTAACACAGGCGTCAATAGAACATATACATTAATCAGGATGTTGCACGTTTAATTCTCCTGTGGATATGTGCTGGATTTTTAAACGTTAGGCAGAGAAGACTGTCATCGCCTGATGGTAAAAAAATTAAATAATAATAAATTACAATACTATAAAAAATTTGCATAGCGCCATATTCGCTGAGCGCTCTAATCCAATTTACATCACGTTGTTATTGATATTAGAGATATATTCAAAATATATTCAAGAGATATATTCAAATATATATATATATATATATATATATATATATATATATATATATATATATATATATATATATATATATATATATATATATATATATATATATATATATATATATTCGGTGTAGAACCGTTCTAACACAGCGGTACATATTATACATAATAAAAAGTCCCTTTCAACATTCAAAGCAGTTCTACATACTAGTGTGCCTTTGTGCGATTGGATCAACGGGTCAACGCAATTACACAACATTTGTTGTCGTGATAAAATTTTTCGAAACGATTCAACAACGGTTGTGCCGGCCAAACCAACTCGCGACTCGAGTTTTGTTGAGCTGTGGATCATTGCTAAAATAAAATGTTAGCAATGTACGCATCGCATTAAGATATCGTTTGAACGTAGTAATGTGATCGATGTCCCTGAGGCAGGGCAGATTACTTCCCAGGTGAGCTGTTTTGTCAAACGTTCGATCACTGTGCCACGGATAGATCCTATTTGACCGATGCCACGGACATATACGGACATGTACCCGACTGTGCACAGCAAATTCACTTGCTGCACTATTGACATAGTGCACTCCTGCACTCCTAGATTACAAATGGACGTTGACAGCCGTAGGTGGTGTTCGCCGGCCGAAACAGCTATGTTTGACAAAGATTTCCGTCTGTTTTTTTAGACGCGATAACCTCCGCCTTATCATCGTTCGTGCAATAAATGAACACAAGTTCTGATAAATAATAACTAGGACGCGACAAAGGGCATTGCCATGTTTTGAGTAATCCAGACGGTGGAAACAATACGTGTTGACAAAACGTCGTTTTCTTGACATTGTCGCAGGGCTACCGGCAACATAAGAAGTCCACATGAGGCCTGTGCAGTTGAAGAAATGGCTGCGAGTAGCGATTCCCTTGCTGCTCGTGTCTTCTGTGTCTCTGGTCGTCTTCAGCAGTCTCTACCTACGCAACGACACGTTGAAGATCTCTACTTCGCCACACACACACCATGCTCACCACGGACGGCTCGCGGGTCTACTTAGAGATATGAAGAAGACACATGGACATCCCAGACGCACATATAAACCGACAGGAACCAAACCGAAGACGTCAAACGGAATTACCCTGGGCGTCGTAGAGGAACATCACGAAGGTAAGTTGGGCTGTGTTAACGTAAGAGAGCCGATGTAGGTCAACTGGCGATAGCAGCTGCATTGTCTCATTGACACCTTGTCACGCCGAGATATTCGTCTTATCTCATAATGTGTGCGTGCGTGCGTGCGTGCGTGCGTACGTGCGTGCGTGCATTCGTGCGTGCTGACAGGCGACCGGGGGGGGGGGGCGGACGCGTAGCGATTCCTTTGCGATTTCTGTGCGTGTGTTTGTGCGTGTGTTTTTGTGTGTTTGGTAATATCATGTAATAAATAATGCTAACAATCGCTACCGGACAAGTTCCAAAGGACTGTCCGATATGATAACAGCATGGATATAAAAGTCGTTAATCAACGATGTTTTTATCCATGATACAATACAATACGAACATTTCTATTGCTTTATTCCTCCGAAACCCGAGCTTAGAGTCACATCAAAAGGAAAGGGTTAGACAATCTAATATATATATATATATATATATATATATATATATATATATATATATATATATATATATATTTGTATGTGTGTGTATATATATATATATACACACACACACACACACACACACACACACACACACACACACACACACACACACACACACACACACACACACACACACACACACACACACACACACACACACACATACAATGTTGTCAACATATAGATGAATATGTTAGGAATAGTCTCTCTCGCCGTTTCAGTTATACCGTATTGGTTCAAGGCAGCGAGAATGGGGATAATACCCAAGTCGGGAAACACACTGGTAAGTTGGTTGCCTTGACGACAAGACGCCGTCGGCAAAAATAATTAGCTTTACTTATTTGATAGCATTACTTTATATCATCCCCGTATTTTAAAAGGCATTTAAGCGCCATCTTAAAAGATCGACGTGTTACACTACATGCGTGACACCACCCGACACCAATGTCGTTTAACACCAGACTGCCTTCCACTCTTGGCCCTACATGCAACACATAACCATCACATGCAACACAGCCATCACATGCAACACATGGCCTGCTAACACGACTGCAGTACTGTGCAATTTGTTTGTGTCTCTCTGTCTTTAAAATATGAACTGTGATCGGTATATGAATGACAATGTTCGGTTAAGAATACATCTACGTACGACGTTAACGAAACAGTTGCTCCTCCTCGCCCCAATCACATTTAATTTTGATGTTTTGGAATGACGTCTTACCGTTTCGCTAATTTCTTCAATAATCAAATATATGTTATATAACCTAATATAAGCATGTTTAAAATGTGTAAGCAATTAAATGTAATATAAATGCTATTGTAAACCATTACAAGTAATATTAATGCTATTTTTGAACTTCCTGTTTCTTGTTTCACACGAATGTAAGGCTTATTAAATTATGATATGTGAAATTAAGCAATTTATATGATGTGGCATGAGTGCAACTGAGCTGGCATATTCACAGGTTTGTCTGTAGAAGCTATTGGCTGTGAGAGTGCATTTTTTGAGAGTTTAGCAGATGGAAGGATTGATGGGAATTGTTCTGTTATGGGCCACGTGGGCGCATGAATCTATAAATATTGTTGTGAGCATTGACGGGCATCGCACGTGGGGGCGTTTTAAAAAGATCTGAAATTACGTGATTTCGACAAAAAGCGTAAACAGAATTGGGTATTTTATCACAATTGTTCTACATCTTCGCCTGTATCTCTCTCTGACCACTTCTACCCATTGAAATCAAATCACATGTTAACGGTTTGAAAACAAACAACACCGAGAAAGTAGAGCTTACTCCAACCGTTTTTATAAAATAATTTAAGGGTATTATTTGAGGATTCTAAACTTATGTGTGTGTTTAAGATTCACATAGATGGCCACTCCGATATGGCGATACCGCGTTACGACCCAAAGATGCCGTTCTTTCGTTGGCCTAACACAATGGATCAACTGCATCATATGATGCAGGCAAACGACGTCTTCATCCAGGTAGGAAACAATAACTATCAATTGATGTTAGAATGTTCTAGGTCAATTATATGTTGACCCCACTCTCGTTCACCCCACTTTGCCTGTTCCGATTGAATCTGAGGGTTTATGTCAAAGTGTCCTTCGGTAGAGTTACTCCACGGTATATTTTTGCTCATTTCCCAGCGTGGGATGTTTTACTTTCCCTGGCATTGTGTATGGGATGGACGCCGCATTAGCTACTTCCAAAACTAACCTTGAATATGGGACACCATCAGCACCTTGTGTTTACGGATGTCCCTCCCTCCTCCCTCCCTCCCTCCCTCCCTCCCTCCCTCCCTCCCTCCCTCCCTCCCTCCCTCCCTCCCTCCCTCCCTCCCTCCCTCCCTCCCTCCCTCCCTCCATCCCTCCCTCCATCCTTCCCTCCCTCCCTCCCTCCCTCCCTCCCTCCCTCATTTACTTCCCCTCTCTTTTCTTTCAGGCTGCGGCGATGTCAGGTCTCATCTCGCGTGTCATTTTCATTAGTCCGTCGTGGGACACAAGTGATGACGTCACACACTACGCCACCAAACTCGACATTGGCACGACACGTGTCAACAACGTCAAGGAACCGGTATTCTGTGGCTGCTTGATCTTGTCACCGACACAACAACGTCAATGCGTGTACGAGAAGTCGGTAGACGATCAACGAGACGACGGTACGGGCAACGGAGGCGGAGACGGCGACCACGGCGACAAGGGTGGCAACAAGGGTGGCGACAAGGGTGGCGACAAGGGTGGCGACAAATACAATAATGACGAAGTCGTCATAGACAACCCAGACGATTGCAAGGTGCGTGCATTCACCGTCTTCTGTCTTAACGTCACCACAACCAATGCCCTTGGAGAGCCATACTCAGCTGTCTACGTTGGCCCGGTATATTGGTCCAAGAGTTGGGTGACGCCGGAACTTGACACGCACGGTCCACGTTGACTGATTACCCGTATAGACGACGTATGTATTGAAGTTAGAACATCCGAATCTCAGTCAACATAACCCGGATTTTAGTCCTCTTTCCACCGTATACAAGCTTGGGCAATTTCATTCAGTTCATGTTGCCTCAGTTCATTAAGCTGGTCGTAGACAAAGGTGTATATGTGAACGAGCTGTCTCCGAGCAGTATTTGCAGCATTGCTGCCTGATTTCCAGAGAAGTCAAGTTGGTGTTGGAATCAGTGGCGTATGTAGGATCTCACGGGGAGGGGGCGGGGGGGACAAAGGGGGACCAAGCTTAGTTGCCCATTAGTTTACCATGTTTCCATGTAGTAGGGCAGCAGGTTAGATACGGAAAAAATAAGCCAATGCGCCACCCTCCTCCAAATACGCCTCTGATTGGAATGAACAGGTCTGCTGGGGGGGGGGGGGGTAAAGCGGACGGGATACTGCAGTATGTAAGAACGTACCTTTTACATGATGTTGCTGGGGCTAGCGCTTGACTTTCGCTCTTTGTGTCCACCAGGTGCGCCGCCACTATTACAGCGAGCAGGCCGTGGACCACGTGGCTCTCGAGATGTTGAAGACGAAACGAGACTGGATCGGCGCGTCGGGAAACATCATACTCGACGTCGATGAGGATTACTTCGGCGTCGAGTTGCCCGCCCAGAGCTTAGTAGATGCTGGACTGGACTGGAACATGGTCGCGGAGTTACACCGACCCCTCGCAAATATGTTCTGCCCGAAACATATCGACCACGAAGGCCTCGGCAACCGCATGATGCGTGAACTCATCGGATCATTCATCGATCGGTGTCGCACATCCGTCAAATCCGACCACGACACGTGTCCCGTTTCCATTGATGAAATACGCTCTGTAGTTCAAAAGGTGGTGTTGGCGTATTGGAATAGAGATGTCCAGTTGTTTTGTCCGGAGAAAACTAAACGATTGCTTGTCGTTGTGAACGAGCTGACAGTCGCCTTGTACCAGTTCAAACTCAACCACCTGCACGCGATGATGGAATTCGGATTTTGTCTGGAGATGTCGCCAGCATCAGCATACTTCAGAGAAATTGGTTTTGGGTCATTTGGAATTTGTCTGGGCGCCAACACACCGAACGACAGCGTCGTGTTCCTGCACAAACCCGAAGCCGCCGAGATACGAACTCGGATGTCGCAGCTACGGGAGATTCTGGAAATAATCGACGCCCGCCACAGGCCGAATGTCGTCACCCTGTGTCGGTCCGTGCGCGACGGGTACACTCCGAGAAGTCTCTTCAGGTCCATTGAGTCCAACATCCTCGACATATTTAAAGAGCTGCCAGGGCAGTACGACGTGGTGTATGATGAAAACCTGTACGGCGGCCAAGGAGGCTGGCCAGATCGTCACAAGACAAATTGAAATTATGGACAATGTGTCATATAGTGTGTCCATAGAGAGGTTCAACTTGGACACGCTGTGCAGTGTCGACCTCTCGTGGTATAAACACAACTTGTACTATTGATGTATAAAATTCAGTTGTGTTTGTATATTTACTGTTGATGTGGTTGAAATAAACTTATTATTAATTATAAACTTATTATTATAGATGACGTCACTTGTTCAATCTATCCCGGTGTAGTTATCCGGGGTAACTTGCTATGCCAAGTTATGTTGTCTCCGGTTTTCAATTGGTCATTTTATGTTTGACATATTGGCCAAAGATGTCGTGAGCGTGTGCGTGCGAGCGTGCGTGCGAGCATGCGTGCGTGCGAGCGTGCGAGCGTGCGAGCGTGCGTGCGTGTGAGCTAGCGAGCATGCGTGTGCTCTTTGATTATTACTTCAACATTCAATTTGTATTTCTTTTTCCGGCATATTTATTATTCAGAATCTTTGTTTTGGATTGATTCTTTTACAAATATATTTTTTTCTGCTGTATGTGTGTGTGTGTGTGTGTGTGTGTGTGTGTGTGTGTGTGTGTGTGTGTGTGTGTGTGTGTGAGTGTGTGTGTGTGTGTGTGTGTGTGTGTGTGTGTGTGTGTGTGTGTGTGTGTGTGTGTGTGTGTGTGTGTGTGTGTGTGTGTGTGTGTGTGTGTGTGTGTGTGTGTGTGTGTGTGTGTGTGTGTGTGTGTGTGTGTGTGTGTATGTGTTTACCACTTGCTACGTCATTGCAACTGTGCAAAAAAAAATCATCGTAGATTCTGAACAAGGTCACAGGGAAGATTTGCACTAGAGGAAGGCGTGAAGCTGCTTTAAGTGTCGGTTTGTGACAGCAACAATCAGAGGCAAAATAACACATCGTGAACCACGAGCAGACTCATGACAACGTTACGCCCACAGCTACAAATGTACAATCATATATCGTTTATCCGTTACTCGATTATCTTTTTTCTTGGGTAATACGCATGCTTCTGTTTGAAATCAATCTCAATTTTGTATATTTGCTTAATTATTATTCTGTGTTTCAACAATCCACACCCTTCGTAAATCCAGAATAATCTTTTGGAACCGAAGTGTGCGATTAAACGAGACACGACAGTGTTCCTGATAATGCATGGACGGATCCAGGGGGGTCCATCAGGTGCCCGGGCAACACCTTTAGTTCGGCCAGATTGTTTTCAGCGAGTCAGAATCAGTTGTCGAGACACTGCGATGTGGAGCTCTCCTTGACTTGTTCCTCTTTCTTAAAGTAGGGCCTACAAACCCAAGGCGGTGTCACCAGTAGTGCCATGTGTCCTCCAGTCGATCTGACCCCCATCCTGCCTATTTTAGCAATTTCTAAACATAAATGGGTTATTTTTGTCAGCGCATTGTTTTTTATTCCCACTGGTCCGCAGCAGTTGTCAGGCGTGCAGTTGTCATCCTTGCAGTTATCAGGCGTGCTAACCAGTGTGAAAGAAGCCTTAAGTTGCAGCTCGTAGTGAAGACGGTTATTTTCTGTGAAAAAAGAATATCACCCTAAGAAATCACCGCCATGACGCCATTCATTAGGCCAATGTTAAAGTTCTCGTCAACTTCTGGGCTGGTGCCGGCGATGTGGTTCTGGAAACGACACAAACCAAGAACGCCGATCTGAAATATTGCCACCATCGCGAACAAAACAGCAGAAGATTCCTAAAATGCGAAAGGCGTTTTTATTCCATCAGTGCAAAAGAGCTGAATTTTGTCCTGAAAAATAATAAAAAACAGAAGATCCGTGAGGAATTATTGGGCTTTCTTTTGTGTTACTCCGAAGTTACATGCGCAGCTATCGCCGATAAGGTCAAACAGCTCGGTTTGGTCTTCCGAAAGATGCACGACCTCGGTGTTGAGAATATGGCCGGGAAAACGAATGGCATGGCTGTTTTAATGCTGACGTATTGACGGAGCTATGTCTCTATCGTGATTTCATTAGTTATAACAGGGATTAATTTAATTATTCTCCAAAATGGCAAGGGAAGTTAAAAAAACATGACCACAGAGTCGGGGTCACAGCCAGTTCCTGGAGCTTTGCAGGAAGCGACGAGTTAATCGTTGTGATGCACAGGATGTGTTCGCACAACCCTGCCCTGGTGGTGTGGATCGAGGTGTAGACAACACAACTCTGCCCTGGTGGTGTGGATCGAGGTGTACGAACACACAACCCTGCCCTGGTGGTGTGGATCGAGGTGTGCGACCACACAACCCTGCCCTGGTGGTGTGGATCGAGGTGTACGACCACACAACCCTGCCCTGGTGGTGTGGATCGAGGTGTACGACCTCTACAGTTCAAACTATATCATTGGTTAAATTACCATGTACGAGGTGTACGACCACACAACTCTGCCCTGGTGGTGTGGATCGAGGTGTACGAACACACAACCCTGCCCTGGTGGTGTTGATCGAGGTGTACGACCACACAACCCTGCCCTGGTGGTGTGGATCGAGGTGTACGACCTCTCCAGTTCAAACTATATCATTGGTTAAATTACCATCTTATTTGCGTTACACGTTGTGGGCTCCCATGCACACTCTAGTGTAATTGTAGGCTCCCGTGCACACTATATTGTACTTGTAGGCTCCCATGCACACTCTAGTGTAGTTGTAGGCTCCCATGCACACTCTAGTGTGAGTATAGGCTCCCGTGCACACTCTATTGTAGTTGTAGGCTCCCATGCACACTCTAGTGAAGTTGTAGGCTCCCATGCACACTCTAGTGTAATTGTAGGCTCCCATGCACACTCTACTGTAGTTGTAGGCTCCCATGCACACTCTATTGTAATTGTAAACTCCCATGCACACTCTAGTGTAATTGTAGTCTCACATTCACACTCTAGTGTAGTTGTAGGCTCCCATGCACACTCTAGTGTAATTGTAGGCTCCCATGCACACTCTAGTGTAGTTTATTGTTCCCTCCTATCAGGCCCCCATAACTATACAGGCCTGCCCCTCAACCGAGGCATCCTTGCCATGCACAAATAAGGCTTTCCCATAACAATTCCCTCCTCGTGAAAGACACTGTGCGTGCGTGCGTGCGTGCGTGCGTGCGTGCGTGCGTGCGTGCGTGCGTGCGTGCGTGCGTGAAGTCATTCCACCTAGTGTATTTTTTTGGAAACTGCATGGGCACCCCCTTTTTTGTAATGAGTTCTTGTAAATAAACAGCGGCTTCTTCGAATGTGCTTATCACTTATCACTTATCACTTCTCACTTATCACTTATCACTTATCACTTCTCGAGTTTCCGTAAAAAATATTGAAACTCGACAAAAAGCGCTATATCTAACTATACAATACAAAAACCGCTTCGTCTCTAAACTAGCACTGTAGTAAGTGTTGCACAATTTGAATCAACGTGAATGCACAAATGCCAATATAGGCTACTCGTCGTGTATTTTTGTGCTTAAAATTTTAGTTAAATTAAAAATGGTTGGCACATTGCTTGCCTAAACGAGAAATAAACATTACGGTGCTACGATAATAGCACATAATCACTCAAAGCGCTTTACACATCTCTCCCAGGCTGACCTTTTTTAATTTTTACGCCAATACAACGTTAAAAAACACATCTAATTAAAGTGGTGTGTATAATGTAATGAGATTAGTAGTAAAAATACCGTAGACCCATGGTATTGTAAAATCAGTTGGAACACCAAAGCATATTTAAAATCGACCTAATTAACAACTGTGTAGACTGTATGCAGGAAATGTATATAAAATAGACCTATAAAGACCATGGAGAACAAAACGTAATCTGGTTTAGCCTTCGCTGTGTCACTGCGTCTTGTGACGATCTGGCCAGCCTCCTTGGCCTCCGTACAGGTTTTCATCATACACCACGTCGTACTGCCCTGGCAGCTCCTTAAATATGTCGAGTATGTTGGACTCGATGGAACTGAAGAGACTTCTCGGAGTGTACCCGTCGCGCACGGACCGACACAGGGTGACGACATTCGGCCTGTGGCGGGCGTCGATTATTTCCAGAATCTCCCGTAGCTGCGACGTCCGAGTTCGCATCTCGGCGGAGTCGGGTTTGTGCAGGAACACGACGTTAGTTTTCGGTGTGTTGGCGCCCAGACAAAGTCCAAATGACCCAAAACCCGTCATTCGGAAAGTTAATGATGTGGGCGACGTCTCCAGACAAAATCCGGAATCCATCAGCACGCCCAGGTGGTTGAGTTTGAACAGGTACAAGGCGACTGTCAGCTCATTCGAAACTGCAAACAGTCGTTTGGTTTTCTTCGTGCAAAACAGTTGCGGGTAGCGCTTCCAGCGCGCTAGTATCATTTTATGGATGAGCTTCTGCGTATCACCAACTGGAGCTCGACACGTGTCGTGGTTAGATTTGACGGATGTGCGACACCGACTGATGAACGATCCGATGAGTTCACGCATCATGCGGTTGCCCAGGCTTTCGTGGTCGATGTGCTTCGGGCAGAACATTTTTTTCAGGGGCATTTGCAACAATTCCACCGTGTTCCATTTGAGTCCAGCATCGACTAAGCGCTGACCAGGCAACTCGACGCCGAAGTAATCCTCATCGATGTCGAGTATGATGTTTCCTGACGCACCGATCCAGTCTCGTTTCGTCCTCAACATCTCGAGAGCCACGTGGTCCACGGCCTGCTCGCTGCGACAACGCCGACGCATCTGTTGGACAGACAAAGAGTAATCCTATAATGATGCAACAGACCAATATTAATATCTGGTGTCACCCGTCATTAACACATTAAAAATATTTATGGTGGGGGTCGGTCACAGAGGGTGACCTAGTGGCGGTGTGATCCCCACCGATATTGTATATAAGTCAGTAGTGGTACAGATAGTACTGGTAGTGGGTAGCTGATAGGCATGATTTACTAATTATGTGTAAACACCTTTTGGGGGCCGGCATGCTTGCTGAGATTACTGGATGTATCTTATTTTGATGGTGTATGCTTGCCTAATTTCACGCTCCTTAATTAATAAATCTAAATGTCATTCTTTGGCCTATTTCAATCTTCGCTGGACTTGTGTTGTTATTTTGCATAAATGAATTTATGTGACAGCGGCGCATAAAGGATTTTATGCGAGATGACAAGGCAATGAAGGCGATTTGAGGTTAGACTTTTTATGGTAGAGAGAGTATTGACCTAATTACTCGCTCAGGCGTATGGATACACCAACCACATGATCTAGAGCCAGCCTCTCTCGATTTCCAAGTTAGCTTGTGTCGTTGTGAGACCTTTGCGCTGCAAATATTTCCGAATTTCTATTGTTACTGATTAATCGTTATCGCTGAATTTGTTGATTTTATTTCAAGATCAGTTTTGTTGTTCGGTTTATTCCGCTCCGTTTGAAAAATTCCACCCTCCCTCCCTAATATTGCATTAACAGTTGTTACCCAGTGTTATCTAATAAATCAAGTCATGCATTATGTGTAGATACACTGTGAAACACTGAAGACAGAGAGGTAGTTCACACAGTTTTTGAATTTTGTGGACGCTTTTCCCTGTTATAGTTTGGTACACGAGGTTTTGCATTAATGCTTTTCCCTCCACTAAGTTTTCAGTAGTGTACACAGGGTTTTTAGTGCGGGTACTTTTTACGAGTACAGTTGTGTGACTGTTTGGCCCTACCTCTCGGTCTGATGTGTTAGTAGTTATTGGTTGACTAATGTCTAGATATGTAACACCTTTATACATTGTGTGTTGTGTTACCATAATTTTCGTTGTGAATTGTTCACGAATGTTGGGTGGTTAGCCCACTTTTTTCTTTGATCATGTTTGGCTGGGGGGATCGAGTACCCCAGCCTTTCAGTTTGTACATGTATATGTATGGTTAATTCACGGCGGAGTGACCCCCACCGATACCATATGAATTGTATATAAGTAAGTAGTGGTACAGATAGTACTGGTAGAGGGTAGCTGAATGGCATGATTTACTAATTATGTGTAAACACCTTTTGGGGGCCGGCATACTTGCCGAGATTATTGGATGTATCTGATTTTTATGGTGTATGCTTGCCTAATTTCCTTCTCCTTAATTAATAAATATAAATGTCATTCTTTGGCCTATTTCAATCTACGCTGGACTTGTGTTGTTATTTTGCATAAATGTAGTAATCTACATTTTTATACACGACGTTTCTGTAGTGTCTAGTGCTCACCAAAACGGTGACGAATGTGTAATAGTTAACTTTCGGATTCAGAGTTAAGCGTAGAGTTTATGATGAAACGAATTCCACTTCAAATACGTCACTTCCTCTTCCTTTTCCGAAGAAAGAATATGATATACGTTGTTTCATTTGATAAATTTAACTACTGTCTATGTGTATTCGAATACGCAAATGATTTGCTGTTCTGCAAAGTCTTCAGTCGGGGTTTAATATAATGATGTGAAATATAGGAAATATATGAAATTGCACACCTTGCACGCATCGAGTTTGTCGGTGATTACAGCGTTAAACTCATTGTCGTCTTCACCCTCTGGTGGCGCCACCGGCGGCTCTAAATGCATGCACTGCCGCTTTCCTTCGGTTGGCACAAACATACAGCAGCAGAGCGCTAGTTCCTTTGACTTGTTGAGAAACATCGTGCCGATGTCGATGTTAGTCTTGGCGTACGTTGTGTTATCATCCTTGTCCCACGACGGATTGATGAAGATGAATCGTGAGATGAGCCCCGCTATCATAGCAGCCTGCAACAGAGGGTTATCCTGAGAGGGAATGGGGAGACAGGGGAGCGGGAGAGAGATTAGGAGAGAGAGAGTAGGAGAAAGAGAGAGAGAGAGAGAGAGAGAGAGAGAGAGAGAGAGAGGAGGGAATGAATTGTCCGAACAATAATGGGATGTGGGGAAGATGATGCATCAGTTTTGATATAGAAACGACAGGAAAGAAACAGAGACAGACAGCAAGAAATAATTTGTCGTAAACCCCTAGCGCGTTCTACATTTGAACACGGGTCTAGTCGTTCCTGCTTAAAGAAAAAATACACACGCAAACGCAAGAAAGCAAGCACGCCCACAAACACACACATTTAGCGAACGTTGTTTCACATATATGTTTTTAATCATAATCATCTTTATATAAACAGTGATATGATTGATTGACGTCAAGTTCATTATGCGACAGATGAGTATAAATATGTTCTTGGAAATCTAGAGCAGTTACAGTTAATGTGGCTAGGTGATTCTGTCGTTTATCTGCTCCGACGCATTTCTTAACTTTGCGCCAAGAAAAATAACCAATACACTAAGTTCTTGGCACGTCCACGTTGGAGAGCATTGCGTGGCCGACAACGTCACAGGCACTTGGTGTCACAGAACAGGCAGCTTCTTGATAACCAGTCCCTTCTCTTACAAACCAACGAGTCATTTCCCTGCAACAAGGTCTAATTAACATCGCCCACCTGGATAAAGACGTCGTTTGCCTGCATCATATGGTGCAGCTGATCCTGTGTGTTCGGCCAATGAAAGAACGGCATCTTTGGGTCGTATTGCGGCAGTCCAATATCCGAGTGTCCATCTATGTGAATCTATAACACAATCATCTGAATAATTATATGTGCGTGTGTGCGTGCGTATTCGCGTGCGCATGTGTGCGAGTGTGTATATATTAACGTGCGTACGTGCGTGTGTGTTTGATACATGAAGTCAAATCAGAAGATACATATGTATATCTGTTATATGATGTGTTTATCGCATAGATACACATCTATATTAATAATATAATATAACATTATATAGAATAAGATTAGCCATTTGTCGTCGTCACGTTAACCAACTCACCAATGTGTTTCCAGTCTTTGGTATTTTTCCCATCATCGCTGCCTTGAACCAGTACGGGATAACTGACAGGAGAAAACATGCAAAACAAATAACATGCAATACAAATAACCTTACAATTGTTTCTAGCAAACAATTATTTGCTGATTGTTTGCACTAAATACAATTTGTACGATTCTTTATCTTAATCAATGTTCTTTTAATGTTATTAATCATCATTTGATATTATCTTAAAAAGCGCATATTATAACCAGCATTTCTCCATTATTGGTTGAGAAAGTTGCTTTATGGTGATTGATCAACCAGTTATTTCTACGACAAATATGCACTACAATGCTAGAAAAGGGGAGTTTGTAAACGCATCAGTTTTATTATAAGCTTAAGTCGCAATTTGTCTTCAGAAGCAGCTTTCAACGATGGGTGTGCTTACCTTCCTGATGCTCCTCGACTACAGCCAGAGTAATTCCTTTCGACATCTTTGATTTCGCCTCATTCCTTTTATAGAGGTTGCTCTTGTATCTCTGTATCTTCTGTAGACCTTCCAACAAATCGTCCTCGTGTCCATGGTGTGCACGTGGCGGGTTTAAAGTGGAGGACTCCGTCAACTTGTCAATGCTGCTGTAGAGATGGTGGACGACGACGAGAGATGTAAGAGACACGAGCAGCAAGAGAATCCCCACTCGCACCCATTTCTTCATCTTCACAGGCCTCATGAAGAAACTGTGTGTTTCTCCGGAACTTCTTCAATATTTCACAACTGTATGACTCGCACTAGTGTCCTGGGTACGTAGTTTCTTCAACAGTTTGTATTTCCCATGTTCACAACGTCACAGTCACAACGATTATAACGTGTATAGTGTTTACAACAGTAACACGGTTTCTGTGTGTATAATTGGTCCTGAGCTCCTGAAATATGAGACATACGCATGAGAGTTAAGATTTCGTGTGTGTGTGTGTGTGCGTGCGTGCGTGTGTGCGTGCGTGCGTGCGTGCGTGCGTGTGGTGTGTGTGTGTGTGTGTGTGTGTGTGTGTGTGTGTGTGTGTGTGTGTGTGTGTGTGTGTGTGTGTGTGTGTGTGTGTGTTTATCACTTGTGTGTATGTATGTTTATCACTATCATGCTTGCGTGCGTGTGTTCGTGCGTGCGTGCATGCGTGCGTGCGTGCGTATGTGTGTGTGTGTGTGTTTATACTTAGTTTAAATTTGAACGTATATATATATATATATATATATATACGTTCAAATTTAAACTAACTATATATATATATATATATATATATATATATATATATATATATATATATATATATATATATATATATATATATATATATATACGTGGCGTCGTGTTAATTGTGTCACATCGTATTATATATCAAATAAAATAATTATTATGCGTGTGGGTTATGTTCATGCCACATACATTTATGAATTACCAGAGCTATGCCTAAGTTGTCAACTGTCGGATAATCGGATGATAGTTGACAGATGATTGATCTTATATAAATGAGATCTTTGTTTAATTCTGCCTTCTTGTGCGTGAATTCGGTTCCAGGTACACGTGAATCTATTAGCCTACCGAATCTCGAAAAAACTTTGTTGATGGCTATATGTCCATCAGTATTTGCTGGAATGACTAGTAATGGCTCTTTTACTAGTATATATATATATATATATATATGTATATATATATATATATATATATATATATATATATATATATATATATATATATATATAGTAATTATTTTATTTGATATATAATACGACGTGACACAATTAACACGACGCCACGTAACGCCACAGGAAGTCACGTCACATGATGCCCGATGGACGCTTCAGGACACGCCCCCGGATTTAACAAGATTTAACAAGATTTGCCATCCAAGCCAAAGGCCCAGATGGCAAGTGGACAAGGAAGCCATTGGCTTATCGAGAGTCCAACAGTGCTCACCTACTTATAACCCGCCCTCCTGAGATATGTGTCAACCTTGTTTTTAAACATATTCACGCTGCTAGCAGTTACACAATCTGTAGACAATTTGTTCCATTCATTTATTGTCCTCTGTGAGATCGAGTGCTTCCTGATGTCCAATCTACATTGATCCTTTACTAATTTTACCTCATGTCCTCTAGTTCTGCTATCATTCTTGAGTGAGAAAAACATATTTCTATCAATATTTTCATACCCATTTAATATCTTAAAAACTTCAATCTGATCTCCTCTTAACCTCCTTGTCTCTAGAGTTGTTAAACCACATTCTTTCAGGCGTTCTTCATAACTAAGGTCTCTAAGTTCTGGAATCATTTTAGTTGCTCTCCTTTGTATGCGTTCAAGCGTATCTATATCCTTCTTACGATATGGTCTCCATGCTTGTATACAGTATTCTAAATGAGGTCTACCTATTGCTTTATAAAGAGGTATAATTAACTTTTTTCCCTTGTATGTTATGTTTCTTCTAATCAATCCAAGAATTTTATTACCCTTTGAAGCTGCAATACCACACTGCTCTGAAACTTTCATATCAGCGCTTATTGTAACTCCTAAGTCCTTTTCTTTTACAGTAGTACCCAGAACAGTATCTCCCATTTTATAGTTTACATTGAAGTTCCCATGTCCTGTATGTAGGCATTTACATTTCCCAAAATTTAACAGCATCTGCCATTTCTCAGACCATTTCACTAATCTGTCTAGATCGTTTTGTAAATGTTGTTTATCACCATCAGTATTAACCTTTCTAAGCAGTTTTGTGTCATCCGTAAATTTCAGTATGTTACTTGTTATACTGTCGTCCAAGTCATTGATATATATTAAGAATAATATAGGTCCTAATACTGATCCTTGAGGTACCCCACTCAAAACCGATTTCCAATTTGAAACTTCTCCATCTACTACAACTCGTTGTCTTCTGTCAGTCAGCCATTGTTCTATCCAGTCAGTTATGCTATCCCCGATACAATGGGCTTTTAATTTAAGTAGTTTGTCAAAAGCTTTCTGAAAATCTAAGTAGATAATATCTACTGGCGATCCCACGTCTATCCACTTAGTGATTTCTTCCAAAAAACATAACATATTTGTTAAGCATGACCTCAGGACATCTCCAAAACGCGCCCATGGGAAGCCGCATATAAACGTAAGAGACGTGTGTGGGCCTGTCATACGGTGCAATGTTTCTTGGAGCGTTTTTAATGCTCATACACAAACACAAGCTGCACGTTAAATTGCTGGAGTACCGAACAGCGGTACACCGTTAGAGCTATGCTTCATTTCGCAACGGTTGAGCGCACACGGGCAAAACAACGTCGTAGATTGATCGCTGGTTCATGAAACATCCATGTTTACGTGTATAACAATACCCTTGGCAATCTTTAAGCTTTCCGCCAGTACCCCTACGCGTGGCGGCAGCTGGGAAAGACTGCCCGGTCACGTCTGCCTGGACATGTCTTCACCTCCACTTACCTGCGGAGACGGCGAATCGTTGCCACACAAACAGAGCGACAGTGCCACGTACACACGCGACGGGGCATAGTGCGTCACAACTGCTCCCGGGTCAGAATAGGGGCATTATATCAATCAAGGCACCTCACCTGCATTACGATGGCCAAGCAGATTTCAGGATCGTTCAGCGGCTTTTATTACGTTTGCGAGCAGCAAATGTCACACTAGGCCTGGAGGGAGTTTGTAATGATCATGCTTGAATAGACAAGTTAGAATAAAGCTAAATATGCAGCGATATATTTACAGAACGTACCTTATGTGTACACGTTCTCAATACTGAGTAACAGGCTGTCACGATAATTTAAAATAGGGGCATTCCATATCAAATCAATCAAGAATTTACATGACACTCTTCGATTTTGATGAAACTTGGTGTGTTGGTTTGTGTTCATGGGTCCATGTTACCAACAAAATTTCAGTTCAATCTGACCTTCCATTCCAGAAATAAAGGTCATCAACGTTTGATCCGACATTGACTACTTCACGACCTTCCAGGTGCTATAACTTCTCTCGTAGGTTACCTACATATGTGTTGTTGATGTCATTTTTAAGCTCTGATAAGTGTCTATCTGTAAAAGTCATGTTTTTTGTTTAATCTTTCACCTTTAACCTGACCTAGCAAAAATCACGTTATCTCAGATTTCGTTGATTTTTTAAGTCAAAGCATATTTATTTGGCAATCATCATTGGAAGTTTGATCATGCGCATTTCAATACTTTAGGAGTTATAAAATGTTTAATGCAACATCGTGTTTTATAGTGTATCTTTTTACATTATAAAACACTAAATAATGTGAAAAACATATTTTTAGAAACGTTTTACCTTTTACTTGACCTGGCAAAAGTCATGGAACATCAGATTTTCATGATTTTTTTTATATTGTAGCACACATACCGGGCAATAATTGTTGACAATTTGAACATGTGCATTCCAATTTCCTTTTCAGTGACAGTGTTCAAGATCACACATTGATAATTTTTCCAGATTATTAAGAATTTGTTATCTCACCTTTTCACACACATAATGGATGTGTGGTTTCTTTTTTCTTCCGTTGAAGCCATTTCTCCAGTGCATTAGACACTTGTGCCATGTGCTCTTTCTTCAAGGTATATGTTCTTCCAGTGGCTGTGGTAGGGTGAGCAGTCGTTAGGATGTCCCCCATGCCTACCTAAAGGTTATCAGGTCGCTCGGGGTAAGTGAATGATCTCGCTGGTCCACGAGGATGGAGAAAGTTAATAGCCACCTCTCTTTCTCTCTGATCCAGGGACATGACCATTCCAAGCCACCACCATCCATCATACTGAACTGTGACATAACCCTTCACCTCTTCAAACCTGATAACATGTTCTACATATGTCATGGTTTCTTGCAGGGTTTGTGTACTTGTCGATAAGGCCTCTGTAGACTAGCCTTTGTTGTCATCCTCTTCAGTAAGCCCCCAACACCATCGCACGGCTCCTTGGCGTATGAAGTAGCAAAAGAATGCCATTCAGCTTCAACTCCAAAGTGCACAGAATGGTGGCACAAGTTCATGAAGTTCTTACAGTTCTTGTATTGACCTGCAAAACCATCTGAGAAATAGAACACTTTCTTTGGCTTCTCTCCGAACATCTCCTTGAGGAACTTCATAAGATGTTGTTGAAACAGATGGTGTGTAATGGTGTCATGTGGCAGGCACTCAGAGACAACAACACATGAAACATGCTTTGACACTCCATTCTCCAACCAGTAACAAACAAATGGGTGGATGGTAGCTTGAGCATTGTTCCACTAATATGACTGGACCTCATCTTGCATTACAAAAGTGAAGTTCTCTGCAAAATCACCCACTACAAGTACCTCCTTTTCACCCAGCATGTTGTCTCGCAGGTCTCGATAGTATGGTGTTTGTACTTTCGCAATGAAATTATGAAGGATGATATGTTGGAGATGTACAGTAAATTGTTAACGATTTAATCAACTGACTGATGGATGGTTTCCAACGTTGATCTATCTGTTGTGGTCCACTTTCGGTATTCAATTTCATCAAATGCACTGAGCATTGAGCAGCAGTTCTTGAAAGATCTCAACACATGGACACTGATTGCACTTCTAGAGGAGGCAGTCCAATTAGTGATTTACCATAAAAATCAGGTATATAAAATGTTATTGTCTCCTCTAGCTGTAGGTCATCATACTATTTATACAAATATTAAGTATGCCAACAGATACAGATGATTACCTCATGGACAGAGAATTTGCAGAGAATAAAACTCACATTATAGGAAGGCAGCCCATTTGCATACTGAGAGATCATGTGACTAATTTAGTTCTTACCACACCACTAGAGTGACGTGAGAAGATGGTGCATTTAAAATGCCATAACTCATAAAGTATTGCAATGCGCATGTTAACACTTTCAGTAGGTGTTGCTAAATATGTATGGTTTAACATAAAAAAAATCAGCGAAATCTGAAGTTATATGATTTTTGCTAGGTCAGGTCAAAGGTCAAATATAAAAAACACAATGTTTTTAACATTGTTGTTTGTGTTTTGTTATCTTATCTTGTTAGACATTTATCAGAGCTTTAAAATGACACCAACATCGTATCTGTATGTTACCCAGAAGAGGAGTTATAACACCTGGAAGTTCGTTAGGTAGTCAAGGTCGGGTGAAGCGTTGATGACCTCTATCTCTGGAAAGGAAGGTCATATTGACCTGACATCTGGGTGGAAACATTGAATCATGGACATCAACTAACACACCAAATTTCATAAAAATTGAAGGTGGTCATGTAAATTTCACCCTGTTTTTTATTTATTTGGCATGGAATGCCCCCACAATTACAACAGCCGCCACAGCCAATGACATTTAAGATTGGAATTGTCATAAGATGTCACATTAAAAAAAATCAACATTTGTAAGGGGAGTTGGGGATACAAAATCGTCTTAATGTTGCCCAGTGCTATGGTGTACACACATCGTTAAATGTGTAGGTAGTCGCCTACACAACTACGAACAACACAGTTGAACTCATCAAATAAACCACGTTTCACGGATATGCAGTACAGTGTGTGTGTGTGTGTGTGTGTACGTGCGTACGTGCGTGCGTGCGTGGGTCCGTGCGTGCGTGCGTGCGTGTGTGCGTGTGTGCGTGTGTGTGCGTGTGTGTGTGTGTGTGTGTGTGTGTGTGTGTGTGTGTGTGTGTGTGTGTGTGTGTGTGTGTGTGTGTGTGTGTGTGTGTGTGTGTGTGTGTGTGTGTGTGTGTGTGTGTGTGTGTGTGTGTGTGTGTGTGTGTGTGTGTGTGTGTGTGTGTGTGTGTGTGTGTGTGTGTCAGATCAATTTATGGAGCTACACGTGCACGCAACTTCTATGGAGAACTACTACCCGGAATTACATTGCATCCCCAAGCACCCCCACCGCTCCCCCACAGAACCCCCACCGCTCCCCACAGAACCCCCACCGCTCCCCACAGAACCCCCACCCCTCCCCACAGAACCCCCACCCCTCCCCCATCACAACCCCACCCCTCCCCCCACCACAAACCCGCCCCACCTCCGCTGTAGGTGGTCATTGCACAAGGTCGGATATATTAGTAACACCAAAGAATGTAATGTTGAGTGTAATATCCATATAAGACCCAGTAAACAGCTACTGTAGAGATCAGTGTGTTGGGGTGTGTCAGACAACGTAACGAAACATTAGCAGTGTGAAGCGGCGCAGGTTTAGTGGTTACAAAAGGTCGACACTTTATTTCTTCAGAGCTCGAACAAGGTTACAATATCTGATAAGTAACTGAGTGTTCAAAGACAGTTTCTAAAGATTATCTTTATTTCTGCATTATGTTATCTGACTTCGTCTTGTGACGATCTGGCCAGCCTCCTTGGCCGACGATTTCGTGAGTATTTCCCTTGTTGGCGGGGGTTCTTTGAGATTATGTTCTCCGATCATTAGTATCTCTGTCTTTGAGATGTTGATGCTGAAGCTAACTTTTCGATCGTTTTCCTGGAATCTATCCAACAAACTGATCATATTTGTAATGGTCGTTGCTTGCATTCCTACATCGTCGTTGTTAGCATTACACGGTAGCTGTGTAAACCGGCGAGAGTTTAATTGTAACCGCAAGAGGTCGCCACTTCATTTCTCCAACCGTAGAATAACATTGCAATCTCTGACACACAACTGAGTTGCAAAGACACCTACTACAGCATTATCTAATTTTGCATTCCGTTCTCTGACGCCATCTTGTGACGATCTGGCCAGCCTCCTTGGCCGCCGTACAGGTTTTCATCATACACCACGTCGTACTGCCCTGGCAGCTCCTTAAATATGTCGAGTATGTTCGACTCGATGGAACTGAAGAGACTTCTCGGAGTGTACCCGTCGCGCACGGACCGACACAGAGTGACGACATTCGGCCTGTGGCGGGCGTCGATTATTTCCAGTATCTCCCGTAGCTGCGACGTCCGAGTTCGTGTCTCGGCGGCGTCGGGTTTGTGCAGGAACACAATGTTCCTGTTTGGCGTGTTGTTGCCCTGACAAAGTAGAATTGACCCGTAGCCCACATCTCTAAAATCTACAGCTGCTGGCGTCGTTTCAAAACAGAATCCGAATTCCATGAGCGTTTGCAGGTGGCTGAGTGTGAACAGGTAGAAAACAACCGTCAACTCGTCGGCAACTTCAAGCAGTCGTTTGCTGTTGTCCGGGCAAAATATCTGCGAGTCTTGCTTCCAGTACAGTAACATCAACTTGTGAACGACAGAGTATATTTCGTCGAATGAAGCGCGACATATCTCATTGTCGGATTTAACGGACGTACGGCACCGACTGATGAACGATCCGATGAGTTCACGCATCATGCGGTTGCCGAGGCTTTCGTGGTCGATGTGTTTCGGGCAGAACATTGTTCTGAGGGGGGCGTCCAACACTTTGATCACGTTCCAATCTAGTCCACCGTCGACTAAGCTTTGAGCAGCCAACTCGACGCCGAAGTAATCCTCATCGATGTCGAGTATGATGTTTCCCGACGCGCCGATCCAGTCTCGTTTCGTCTTCAACATCTCGAGAGCAACGTGATCGACAGCTTCTTCGCAGATGCAATGCCGGCGCACCTGGCGGACAGAAAGAGAATATGATGTTATGCCACGAATAACGTGTTACAATTAATATGGAGGCTCGCATATATAGGCACGATCGAATAAATAAAGAATCATTTGCATTTGCTTTTTCGAAATAATTGCAATTGCATTTGATTCAAAACACCTGCATTTGCATTTGAATCAAAACATTTGCATATGCACTTGCATTTGATTAAAACTCATTTGCGTTTAATAAAAAACACGTGCATTTGCATTTGATTAAAGAAGCATTTGCATTTGATAAATAAACACTTGCATCAAAATATGACAGGTTTAATAACCCATTGTTGAACCTGCAAATTGTTTTTCCAATCTTGTATTTGACGCCACCTCGTTTTAGAGCAAGTCTTAGATACTATTATGTAACCTGTGAATCCAGTTTAACACCATCACATACAATTTGTGCTCGATTTTGACTGTGTGGACATACTCTGTTGAGCAGTGCATGAAAGGCTGGAAACCATGTATGTTTTGTTTGACCTGTGAAATGCTATGCAATTAACAATACCGGACAGTTAGACACCAGGAAAATGGTAAAATATGACAGTTAGACACCTTTAAATTATATAATTTTTCTAAAATAAAATATGAAATTCACTGAAATTATTGGGAACCTAACAGATAGACGAATCACCTAGATAGACACCAGGAAAATGTGAAGTATGACAATTAGACAACTTTAAATTGCATGCATAAATATTTATAACAAAATATAATGATCATATCTAGTATTATCTACTAATTACACTGTCTAATGATAGAACATATTTATCATTTTATATTTCAATAATAAACTGGAATGAAAGTCAAAAGCAATGTTGTTGGCGCCGATTATGTCTAATTAAACGACACTGCTCTAGTACCTACTGCGTGGTGGACAGTTCATTATTGGCTCAAGTACAAATACATCAGGATGTGTTTCACACCTCGGGTAGATTACGCTCAATAGCGTGCACTGTGCAGGCACTGTCAGGCCAAGGCAGCCACTAAACCCACAGGTTTATGTGGAAAGGATGGTTGGCACTTGGCAGTAGAACAGCTTTAAACTTAAAGCACGTTTGAACCCATTTAGCCATGCAGCAGTCACACTGTCCCAGTGTCACCTGCTATGTAAACTCCAGGGTGAAACTCACTGGGGGCCAGGATTCCCAACATTTAGCCATGCAGCAGTCACACTGTCCCAGTGTCACCTGCTATGTAAACTCCAGGGTGAAACTCACTGGGGGCCAGGATTCCCAACATTTAGCCATGCAGCAGTCACACTGTCCCAGTGTCACCTGCTATGTAAACTCCAGGCTGAAACTCACTGGGGGCCAGGATTCCCAACATTTAGCCATGCAGCAGTCACACTGTCCCAGTGTCACCTGCTATGTAAACTCCAGGCTGAAACTCACTGGGGGCCAGGATTCCCAACATTTAGCCATGCAGCAGTCACACTGTCCCAGTGTCACCTGCTATGTAAACTCCAGGGTGAAACTCACTGGGGGCCAGGATTCCCAACATTTAGCCATGCAGCAGTCACACTGTCCCAGTGTCACCTGCTATGTAAACTCCAGGCTGAAACTCACTGGGGGCCAGGATTCCCAACATTTAGCCATGCAGCAGTCACACTGTCCCAGTGTCACCTGCTATGTAAACTCCAGGGTGAAACTCACTGGGGGCCAGGATTCCCAACATTTAGCCATGCAGCAGTCACACTGTCCCAGTGTCACCTGCTATGTAAACTCCAGGCTGAAACTCACTGGGGGCCAGGATTCCCAACATTTAGCCATGCAGCAGTCACACTGTCCCAGTGTCACCTGCTATGTAAACTCCAGGCTGAAACTCACTGGGGGCCAGGATTCCCAACATTTAGCCATGCAGCAGTCACACTGTCCCAGTGTCACCTGCTATGTAAACTCCAGGCTGAAACTCACTGGGGGCCAGGATTCCCAACATTTAGCCATGCAGCAGTCACACTGTCCCAGTGTCACCTGCTATGTAAACTCCAGGCTGAAACTCACTGGGGGCCAGGATTCCCAACATTTAGCCATGCAGCAGTCACCCTGTCCCAGTGTCACCTGCTATGTAAACTCCAGGCTGAAACTCACTGGGGGCCAGGATTCCCAACATTTAGCCATGCAGCAGTCACCCTGTCCCAGTGTCACCTGCTATGTAAACTCCAGGCTGAAACTCACTGGGGCCAGGATTCCCAACATTTAGCCATGCAGCAGTCACACTGTCCCAGTGTCACCTGCTATGTAAACTCCAGGGTGAAACTCACTGGGGCCAGGATTCCCAACATTTAGCCATGCAGCAGTCACACTGTCCCAGTGTCACCTGCTATGTAAACTCCAGGCTGAAACTCACTGGGGGCCAGGATTCCCAACATTTAGCCATGCAGCAGTCACACTGTCCCAGTGTCACCTGCTATGTAAACTCCAGGCTGAAACTCACTGGGGGCCAGGATTCCCAACATTTAGCCATGCAGCAGTCACCCTGTCCCAGTGTCACCTGCTATGTAAACTCCAGGCTGAAACTCACTGGGGGCCAGGATTCCCAACATTTAGCCATGCAGCAGTCACCCTGTCCCAGTGTCACCTGCTATGTAAACTCCAGGCTGAAACTCACTGGGGGCCAGGATTCCCAACATTTAGCCATGCAGCAGTCACCCTGTCCCAGTGTCACCTGCTATGTAAACTCCAGGCTGAAACTCACTGGGGGCCAGGATTCCCAACATTTAGCCATGCAGCAGTCACACTGTCCCAGTGTCACCTGCTATGTAAACTCCAGGCTGAAACTCACTGGGGGCCAGGATTCCCAACATTTAGCCATGCAGCAGTCACACTGTCCCAGTGTCACCTGCTATGTAAACTCCAGGCTGAAACTCACTGGGGCCAGGATTCCCAACATTTAGCCATGCAGCAGTCACACTGTCCCAGTGTCACCTGCTATGTAAACTCCAGGCTGAAACTCACTGGGGGCCAGGATTCCCAACATTTAGCCATGCAGCAGTCACACTGTCCCAGTGTCACCTGCTATGTAAACTCCAGGCTGAAACTCACTGGGGCCAGGATTCCCAACATTTAGCCATGCAGCAGTCACACTGTCCCAGTGTCACCTGCTATGTAAACTCCAGGCTGAAACTCACTGGGGGCCAGGATTCCCAACATTTAGCCATGCAGCAGTCACACTGTCCCAGTGTCACCTGCTATGTAAACTCCAGGCTGAAACTCACTGGGGGCCAGGATTCCCAACATTTAGCCATGCAGCAGTCACACTGTCCCAGTGTCACCTGCTATGTAAACTCCAGGCTGAAACTCACTGGGGGCCAGGATTCCCAACATTTAGCCATGCAGCAGTCATCCTGTCCCAGTGTCACCTGCTATGTAAACTCCAGGCTGAAACTCACTGGGGGCCAGGATTCCCAACATTTAGCCATGCAGCAGTCACACTGTCCCAGTGTCACCTGCTATGTAAACTCCAGGCTGAAACTCACTGGGGGCCAGGATTCCCAACATTTAGCCATGCAGCAGTCACCCTGTCCCAGTGTCACCTGCTATGTAAACTCCAGGCTGAAACTCACTGGGGGCCAGGATTCCCAACATTTAGCCATGCAGCAGTCACCCTGTCCCAGTGTCACCTGCTATGTAAACTCCAGGGTGAAACTCACTGGGGGCCAGGATTCCCAACATTTAGCCATGCAGCAGTCACACTGTCCCAGTGTCACCTGCTATGTAAACTCCAGGCTGAAACTCACTGGGGGCCAGGATTCCCAACATTTAGCCATGCAGCAGTCACACTGTCCCAGTGTCACCTGCTATGTAAACTCCAGGCTGAAACTCACTGGGGGCCAGGATTCCCAACATTTAGCCATGCAGCAGTCACACTGTCCCAGTGTCACCTGCTATGTAAACTCCAGGCTGAAACTCACTGGGGGCCAGGATTCCCAACATTTAGCCATGCAGCAGTCACACTGTCCCAGTGTCACCTGCTATGTAAACTCCAGGCTGAAACTCACTGGGGGCCAGGATTCCCAACATTTAGCCATGCAGCAGTCACACTGTCCCAGTGTCACCTGCTATGTAAACTCCAGGCTGAAACTCACTGGGGCCAGGATTCCCAACATTTAGCCATGCAGCAGTCACACTGTCCCAGTGTCACCTGCTATGTAAACTCCAGGCTGAAACTCACTGGGGGCCAGGATTCCCAACATTTAGCCATGCAGCAGTCACACTGTCCCAGTGTCACCTGCTATGTAAACTCCAGGCTGAAACTCACTGGGGGCCAGGATTCCCAACATTTAGCCATGCAGCAGTCACACTGTCCCAGTGTCACCTGCTATGTAAACTCCAGGCTGAAACTCACTGGGGGCCAGGATTCCCAACATTTAACCATGCAGCAGTCACACTGTCCCAGTGTCACCTGCTATGTAAACTCCAGGCTGAAACTCACTGGGGCCAGGATTCACAACATTGTTTATTGTTGCATCTTTTTACCTCTAAGATAAACATTAGCACAACAACCTTAAACAAACATTACAGAGCATTTGCTATTAATGTTTTGTAAGGCATATTTCACTAGAAGCAGTTGTTTCCATGTAAGATGTTACCCTTCTATGCTATTTTAATGTTTACTGTTCTATGATATTGCACAGTTTAAGTAAAGAGACGGTTATGCTTTGTTAAACATGTGCCCTCTAATGACCAGTGTTAACAGGTAAACCATGATAACCATATAGTTGCTTTATGGGGACTCTTGCTTTGTACAGCATAATCTATAACACTAATTCCTGTTCTGGAGAGTATAATGGTGATCTGGTTATTGATCACCATTGCTAATGAAAGCTTTCTGGTCTAGAAATGTTCTTGAAAAAAAATGTCTTCAAATAAATTCACCTCGCTGAGTATATGTGAAGCCCAATCATATCAATACCGCTTTTACCATCAATGTTAGAGGAAGTAATGGTGTCACTTTTACCATCAATGTTAGAGGAAGTAATGGTGTCACTTTTACCATCAATGTTAGAGGAAGTAATGGTGTCACTTTTACCATCAATGTTAGAGGAAGTAATGGTGTCACTTTTACCATCAATGTTAGAGGAAGTAATGGTGTCACTTTTACCATCAATGTTAGAGGAAGTAATGGTGTCACTTTTACCATCAATGTTAGAGGAAGTAATGGTGTCACTTTTACCATCAATGTTAGAGGAAGTAATGGTGTCACTTTTACCATCAATGTTAGAGGAAGTAATGGTGTCACTTTTACCATCAATGTTAAAGGAAGTAATGGTGTCACTTTTACCATCAATGTTAGAGGAAGTAATGGTGTCACTTTTACCATCAATGTTAGAGGAAGTAATGGTGTCACTTTTACCATCAATGTTAGAGGAAGTAATGGTGTCACTTTTACCATCAATGTTAGAGGAAGTAATGGTGTCACTTTTACCATCAATGTTAAAGGAAGTAATGGTGTCACTTTTACCATCAATGTTAGAGGAAGTAATGGTGTCACTTTTACCATCAATGTTAGAGGAAGTAATGGTGTCACTTTTACCATCAATGTTAAAGGAAGTAATGGTGTCACTTTTACCATCAATGTTAGAGGAAGTAATGGTGTCACTTTTACCATCAATGTTAGAGGAAGTAATGGTGTCACTTTCATTTGATTATTATAAAAACACTTGCACTTGCATTTAAATGCTACAATGTCTCGGTGCATTTGCATTTGAGTAATTTCAAATATTTGCGTTTGCATTTAAATGCGCTGACTCGCATTTGAACCCAAGCCTGGTTGGCATAGTATGAAGGTCGTGGAAGCTCTTTCATTTAGCAACTTTAAAGACTGCTTCCTCTATGTCTGCTGCAAATATTGCAATATAAAATTATTGTAGTCATGAGTCTATTTAATGACGTCAAACATGGGAGAAGAAAATAAAAGTGTGCACCTGACGTCCGTTGAGCTCATCAGTGATAACCAAGCGATCGAGTATTCCTTCCTCGCTGTCATCATTGTCGGGTGAGTTGGTGACGTCACCGACTGTTGGCTTTATCAGTGGCTTGACGAACACACACGCCCGTTCGGCTGGCTCGAATAGGCAAGAGTAAATTGTCGGTTCCTTGTAGACAGTGTTGTTGAACGACACCGAGCCAATCTCGACGTCATATGAGGTGTAGGTGATGTTCTCATTCTTGTCCCACGACGGACTGATGAAGATCACTCGTGAGATGAGTCCAGCTATCACAGCAGCCTGCAGCAGAGATGCCGGGGTATCACGATATGGAAAGAGCGAAAAAACACATAATTTTATTTTGGTTTTTTTCCGACGAATTTTTTTTGATAAATCTGCATGACAGCAACTGCATTTGCTTCAAACATATACGATAACATAAATGACCTTATCATACGTTGCGACATTTAAAACATTGCACTAGCTAACATTACATTATTTGGTGTTACTAGCATATCCGAGTTTGTCCTATTTGTAAGATGTTTTGTTTAAGTAGATATAGTGCTTAATGTTTTTTATCGATATCTTAATTTATTTTATAATGACTCACATTGTATGTATCAAAACATATATTTCGTAATGATGGAACAATGATCTCTTCATTGTAAATTTGGATAACGAATTTTAATTAAATGTAGAATGCGAATGTAAATAATAGTAACGTTATTAATTTATTCATACATTCACACAACTGCATGAAAAGAACTGTCGTATTAAAACAATATTTACTAATAAACACATGATAAAGAACAAACTCTAGTTCACTAGCGGTTTGCTCAATGCTTGTAAAAAAAATAATAAGTACAAACAATGTTTGCAACACAGAACTGAAGAAGCCGAATATAAATATAAAAAAATTAAACATCGTACTACACTAAATTTTTGCACGGGATCCCCAACTTTGTTCGCATGTTTGTCGTTTTGGGGTCCAATGAATTTCAAACAACCTTCAAGATGTAAGGTTTCTTTTTTATTTCAGGGTAGGCGCCGCATTATTTAGCTTTTACTCATGTCAACAGTTTAATACTACTACGTCTGGATAATTTAAGGGTCAGTCTATAAGCCCTCGTATAATATGTGTTTATTTGCTGCATGTTGGTGTCAAGCCGCCATGTTCCTGCAACAAGGCATTCATAACTGACATTGCCTACCTGGATAAAGGCGTCGCATTTCTGCATCAAATGATACAGCTGATCCTTTGTGTTAGGCCAATGAAAGAAGGGCATCCTTGGGTCATATTGCGGCACCGCCATATCGGAGTGACCATCTATGTGAATCTATAACACATTCACCAAACTAGTGTAGTATGTGATTTGCATGTCTGTGTAGTTGCTTGTGTGGACGTGTAGAATGTTGTTGTATAGATGACCTGACATATGAAGTCATGTAGTCACACATTGACATGACGTAACACTAGGTCTTTGTTCGCTTGCACACTGTAGTGGTCAAAATGTTTAATCATGTTTTGATCATGAACGACGTCATGTCGTGTTTTTTTATATCTAGCCTTGTGTCATATCCTGTCAACCTCGGTCACATTGGTGTAATCTAGGAGTTGGTAGTGTCATAGTTACATAACATTTGCAGCACAGACATATCGGTGTCTCATTGCCAAAATAATGTCGCGTGTTCTTTGGCGTTCACTGTGATCAATAGGCTTTTAAAATCAAATGCGATATATGTGTCAATCGTCGAGTTACATCATTTATGTATTTGATAAGCAGAGACAATGTTCGATGTTGTTTAAGCAAACATACATTCAATACAATTATATCATGCATACATTTTTTTCGTATTGCATCAATGTCATTATTTTGCCGATAGCGTCATAACAACCAACTCACCAACGTGTTTCCAGTTTTAGGAATTATTCCCATCATAGCTGCCTTAAACCAATACGGGATAACTGAAACGGTGACAAAAGTGCAATTATGCAGTGTAAATGGGACATAACAATATAGAGACGTATGGTAGAGAAACTTGCAGTTTGCTAAACACGATTTATATGATGTTTTGTTTAAGTAGATATAGTGTTTAATTAGATATAGTGTTTAAGTAGATATAGTGTTTAAGTAGATATAGTGTTTCATGTTATTAATCGACATCTTACTTTATTTTATAATAACATAAAATCCAACAATCTTAGCAAATGCGAAACGCTAAATTCATTATAATTCGGGCAACGCATTGTGTGGATTTATAAACCATAATTACCCCTGAATCAATTTCTCCCCAGAAGCAGCTTTCACACGACGGCTGTGCTTACCTTCGTGATGCTCCTCGACTACAGCCAGTGTAATTCCTTTCGACCTCCTCTTTGGTTCTCTTTCATCCCATTTATAACCAGTTTCCTGTCCTGTTTGTATATTCTGTTGACTTTTCAGAAAATCCTGCATTTGCACAGTTTGTGTCTTTGACTTGTCGTTGCGCCAGTAGAGACTGTTGAAGACGACCAGAAATACAAGAGACACGAGCAGCAAGGGAATCGCTACTCGCAGCCATTTCTTCAACTGCACAGGTCTCATATTGATTGTTATCCTCTTCACGATTTCATAACTGTTTGAATGACTGTTTTCTGAGCATGACTTTTCTTAAAACGTTGTTGTTGTCGTCTATGCAGCAGTTCACAGCAGACGGATGTTCTTAGTCAGGTCTAATGCCCACAACGTGACCAATGACAGTCATATGTGTCGCTCGCCCTGTCTGCTACGTGACTGTGTTACAAATAAAAATAATCGTTACATAAATGAGGGTGGTAGTTGATGGGAAACATATACGTTGGTGATTGGGTTACTTGGTGACACGATTTGAAGAAAAAACATATTTAGTAAGGACATTTGTAACATGGTCACTGACGAGCTTAAGAAGATAAAGACGTTGCTATCTCGTAGAGCATACAGCCACCACTGTTGACCCAAACTCGTCATCGACAAAGATGCACTTGACAAGAAGTAAACAAATGCAGTCTATTTAAACATTACAATTATATGATTAATTCAACACAATACCGCATTGTGACAACCAAGCATTACTATTTAGAAGGTAGCATTTCAATGGTAATGTTTAATATAATCGTGCTTAATAAGATATGGAAGTCCAGAGAAATGTCAATGCCAACCAAACTACGCATTTTTAACTCAAATGCTATGGTTGTGCTTATGTATGAATCAGAGAGATCACAATGGCATACTACAAAATCCATGCTACAGAAGATCCAAACTTTTGTAAATAAATGTCTAAAAAGAATTCTAAGGATATGGTGGCCAGAAACAATTAGCAATGAAGCGCTATTGGAAAGAACCAATCGAACATGAAATTAGAAGGAAGAAGTGGGGTTGGATATGCCATACTCTCAGGAAGCCAACACAACACATTACTCAAGAGACCACTGTAGACTCATCTACAATAACGCAAATAAACAGATGTACTTAAAACAACATCACAAACCTCCCTTATTTACAACATTGCTATGGTTTCTTAATAATCACGTTGATTTTGGCCAAATTAGACCTGCATAATACAAAAGACGTTTTAGACAACTCTGCTATGGATGCATAGTTTTAAGGCTAAGCTCACCATATGGTTCAATGGTAATGCAGGCGAGCAGAGGTCACTTGTATTGTAATCGCTTGCTCCAGGCAATTGTTAACCTCACCTGAGTAGATGTGAATAGTACAAGCCCACCACACGGTGGCTAGCAACGGGGAAGGACGCAGTCACCGAGTCCTGGAAGCGGGAACATGTCCTCGTGTCGACATGCCCGAGGAGATGGTCCAGTTCATGCCCCGACCAGACCACGTGTCGATGCCACGTGACCAGTCTCTGCAGATGACGATTTTGGTTGTGCCAATATTTGCTGCTTTCTTGTACTAATCTCGTCCCTAATTGCACATTTCACTAATCTACCAGAACAAATACTTGTCAATCCGCTTTATGGAAACTACTCTTCTATGTTAAATATATATCTTTAGATTGGTCTCCTCCTCAGTCACCTATGATGTATGACCATAGGTTGATCTCCGCGCTCAATAAGTTTTGTATCCGAATGCAAACAATGTGGGCGTCTGTTGTCTCTTGATATCTTACCTGTACATAAATGTCTTGTGCCAATTGTAATACACGTAATGGTTAATTACTGTTGTTATACCTAATTCACAAGTCTGTATAGTAGAAATATGAGTAGCACTGGAGTGGGCAGGGAGACAACGATGTTCCAATCTTTGATTCTAGCTCGCAGGTGACCACGAAGTTTCAAGTGGACAGCGTAAGCGGGCTAGCAGACCACAATGTTAATCCACACCGTGTAAATGGTGTCCGTATCCAGTATCAGTGTACAGTTGTAACTAGTAAGCGTCGTGTGTCGTCTAATCTGTAAGTGGCGGGGCGTTACATGTTTTCGCGAAGAAACATCATACGTGAAAGTGACGCCTTGTGTACATTCCCCGCTCACCTGAATAAGATGCGCTAAGTGACTGAAGTTCGCTAGGATTAGTTTCGGGCGGTCATTTGACATCCATTAAGGTTTAATCCAAGCTATGCTCCTTTTGTGGCAGGATACGATCGATATATGTCGACGGTCGATAGGGATGCATGTACGTATGTAGGAATTTGTGTGTGTGTGCGTGCGTGCGTGCGTGCGTGTGTGTGTGTGTGTGTGTGTGTGTGTGTGTGTGTGTGTGTGTGTGTGTGTGTGTGTGTGTGTGTGTGTGTGTGTGCGTGTATGTATGTATGTATATGTGTATGTATGTATGTATGCCCGTCCTCAGGGGGTTCGAACGAAGAAGAATTTTTTTAGGTGTAATATTTTTCAGAAATCATTCCAGGAATCCCTGGCTGATTGTGTGCGCTCTAACCCCCTTTTTAAAACCCCGAGGACGGCCGTGGTATGCACTTATAAAAATCATTATGTTACGCATGATCCTTTCATTCTTGCTTTAATACATAGCCATTGAGATGGTGTATGTTATTCGTAATCTCTTATGAAGAATCAACAGCTTTATGTGAAGCCATAAATCTTCTGTTAGTCTCCATACCAATACTGTTTTAATATTAAAAATGTTCAGTGTAGATAATGTAATTGCATTGTTTAAGCGACATCTTGAAATGTCATTATTATAAATAAACAAATGTGGTATAACTCTGCATAAACAAATGAATAATATGTTTTGCTGACAAATGCCGGATTGTAGTCAGTAGTATAATTCGGGATAAATATATTCATTTAGGTGTTCCATCAAGTGTGTCATGTCCAGTGCTCACTGTTTTAGCCCATTATTAATTAATTACCTCATACAATAATCAGGGCTGATATATTAATTCCTTTCAGTTGTTCATGGTTCCAGATATCCATGTGATACACTTTCCACTCATGAGGTCCATGACGTTTTAGACAGCCTGGTTTAATGCTTGCGCCAATTGGAGTGTCTACCTACAAGCCTTGATCTACTGGTCAATAACCTACCAAAATATTCAAGCAAAGATACAAACACCATAGGGATGGATATCTTCAATTGATTAGCATCGTATGCCTAACATTTGCTGAAATTACATTTGAAAACTATTCACACCACGTCGCACTCTTTCCTCCTCTTCTTCATTTGCTTTCCACCTTCGAAGATGGCTTTGACTGGAAGGCAACTTCTTGTCATGTGTCCGAACCACTTCAGTTTAGATTTACGCACTTTATCCATCATGGATGTTAGCTTGTATGGGTCTTTATCTCATCATGTCATTTCGGAAAACCTCCATCTTCTTCCGGAACGGTTGTTTCCACGTGATGGTTTCGGTGGAGTATAATATGATGAGTGGAATGTAGGTTTGGTAGGCATTCCGTTTACGCCATGAAAATATGTCTACTAGGGAGGATGGATTTTCCCCAGGCTTTTTTTCTATCAGGACATCGAAAGTCGTCACTTCATCAGTCATTCGAGAGTCCTGCAGAAGTGGCCGACGATTTCGAGAGTATTTCCCTTGTTGGCGGGGGTTCTGTGAGATCATGTTCTCCGATCAGTATTATCTGTCTTTGAGATGTTGCTGAAGCTAACTTTTCGATCGTTTCCCTGGAATCTTTCCAATGAACTGATAATATTTGTAATGGTCGTTGCTTGCATTCCCATCGTCGTTGTTAGCATTACACGGTAACTGTGTAAACCTGCGAGAGTTTAATTGTCACCGCAAGAGGTCGCCACTTCATTTCTCCAACCGTAGAATAACATTGCAATCTCTGACACACAACTGAGTTGCAAAGACACCTACTACAGCATTATCTAATTTTGTATTCCGTTCTCTGACGCCATCTTGTGACGATCTGGCCAGCCTCCATGGCCGCCGTACAGGTTTTCATCATACACCACGTCGTACTGCCCTGGCAGCTCCTTAAATATGTCGAGTATGTTCGACTCGATGGAACTGAAGAGACTTCTCGGAGTGTACCCGTCGCGCACGGACCGACACAGGGTGACGACATTCGGCCTGTGGCGGGCGTCGATTATTTCCAGTATCTCCCGTAGCTGCGACGTCCGAATTCGCATCTCGGCGTCGTCGGGTTTGTGTAAGAACACAATGCTATCGTTTGGCGTGTTGTTTCCCTGACAAAGTAGAATTGACCCGTAGCCCACATCCCTAAAATCTACAGCTGCCGGCGTCGTTTCAAAACAGAACCCGAATTCCATGAGCGTTTGCAGGTGGCTCAGTGTGAACAGGTAGAAAACAACCGTCAACTCGTCGGCAACTTCAAGCAGTCGTTTGCTGTTGTCTGGGCAAAATATCTGCGAGTCTTGCTTCCAGTACCGTAACATCAACTTGTGAACGAGAGAACATATTTCGTCATATGAAACGCGACATATCTCATTGTCAGATTTGACGGATGTACGGCACCGACTGATGAACGATCCGATGAGTTCACGCATCATACGGTTGCCGAGGCCTTCGTGGTCGATGTGTTTCGGGCAGAACATTGTTCTGAGGGGGGTGTCCAACAGTTTGATCACGTTCCAATCTAGTCCAGCATCGACTAAGCTCTGACCGGCCAACTCGACGCCGAAGTAATCCTCATCAATGTCGAGGATGATGTTTCCTGACGCGCCGATCCAGCCTCGTTTTGTCTTCAACATATCAAGAGCCACGTGATCGACGGCTCCTTCGAAGAAGCAATGCCGGCGCACCTGGCGGACAGAAAGAGATTACGTTGTTATGCAACCAATAAAGTGTTATAATTAAAATGCAGACACGCACAAATATAGTTGTTTTATGCAGTGCTGCACATTTCCAAATGTGTCAAACTTTTAATTGTTAGCTATCAAATATAATGCAACGTTTGTGTAAAATAAATCTTCCTATATGAATGTAACTTTCTATTCAGTTGCCCGTAGAACGAAGGTCGTATGCGAAGTTTAAACCCTCTATACCTGCAGCATGATATCACAATTTAAAACTGAGTATGGTCATGATTCTATTTAATGGCATCAGACATGGGAGAATAAGATAAAAGTGTGCACCTTACGTCCGTCCAGGTTGTCAGTTGATACAATATCATGGTCAACGTTTTCATCTCTGTTGTCGCTGACATCACCGACAGGTGGCTCCGTCAGCGGCTTGACGTACATACACTTCGACCTTCGTTCGAGCAGCTCGAAATAGCAGGTGTATATTGCCGGTTGCTTGTAGACAGTGTTGTTGAACGACACCGAGCCAATCTCGACGTCATATGAGGTGTAGGTGATGTTCTCATTCTTGTCCCACGACGGACTGATGAAGATCACTCGTGAGACGAGTCCCGCTATCATAGCAGCCTGCAGCAGAGATATGGAGAGACGGAAAGAACCGATTCACTTACATAAATCTATTTTGATTGTTATCTAACTAACTGTTGTGGCTGTCTGCTGTCACGTGCACTTGGTGTTAGCGCGTTAAGCTCCGCCTAATCGGTGGGTTTTATAAACCTTGTTGAATTTGTGTATTTTAGCTATTTGCAAAATGTATAACTTGTATGCGGCGATGTAATGATTAATTAATTAAACTGTTGTAATCGTTATGATCGAAAAGATCGGAAAAAGACCTCTTGGCTTTGCCAAAAGGTCTTTGCCTGGTGCCGTCTGCTTTCATTCCATCAATTCAGACTAATCATTTGTGTAATGTGGAAACAAATTATCCATGCATTATAATATTACAACGTGTGACACATTGTTGGTACCCTCCGCTTTTTGTCGGTTGATTAAAATGCAATTAACATGCATTTCCCTCTCGGTCATGCATTATAGTTTTTATCCAAACATCGTGTATCGCCCAATCCGGGGCAACTCAGTATTGTATCATGTTCAATTACCGTCTATCTCCTAGACTTTGGGTTTTGAGTTTATGTTGAACTGGCAGCAGCAATTCTTTATACACCTAGTTGACATGTTTTCATTAAGTGGAAATGCTTTAAGTGGATTCTCGTGCATAACCGTAAATGACAAGGAGCACGACGTTATGCATGTATACATTTTTTGCATACATAATCCCAAGTCAGACCCATGTATACCCGATTACGGCTTCCTTGACATACATAACCCCCGTCAGACTCATGTGTACGCGATTACGTGTTTCCTTGACATACATAATCCCAGTCAGACCCATGTATACGCGATTACGTGTCTCCTTGACATACATAACCCCCGTCAGACCAATGTATACGCGATTACGTGTTTCCCTGACATACATAATCCCAAGTCAGACCCATGTATACCCGATTACATGTTTCCTTGACATACATAACCCCCGTCAGACCCATGTATACGCGATTACGTGTTTCCCTGACATACATAATCCCAAGTCAGACACATGTATACCCGATTACGTGTTTCCTTGACATACATAACCCCCGTCAGACCAATGTATACGCGATTACGTGTTTCCCTGACATACATAATCCCAAGTCAGACCCATGTATACCCGATTACATGTTTCCTTGACATACATAACCCCCGTCAGACCCATGTATACGCGATTACGTGTTTCCCTGACATACATAATCCCCGTCAGACCCATGTATACCCGATTATGTGTTTTCCTGACATACATAATCCCAAGTCAGACCCATATATACCCGATTACATGTTTCCTTTACATACATAACCCCCGTCAGACCAATGTATACGCGATTATGTGTTTCCTTGGCATATATAATGTTATGTTCCTAATATGAGTGTAATATTGAGTACAGCTGCTCAACTAATATAAACCCTTTACATATTTTACGTGGTACACTATAAATATGGCATATTTCCATACGTGATTATATTTGTCTTTTGGATTAGACAATGAACCAATCATAAAGTAATTGGATAACATAACACAAGTCATTATATTAAGTATAGTTTGTTTTACATGGCTTAATACGTAGGCACAAGAACTGTGTGTGTTATTCATAATCTCAGGTGAAGCTCAATGCTCAAAATTGCCTTTGCCACGAAAGTAATTGCATAATTTAAATGACACATAGTAAACTAGTTAATAATTATGTATTATTCAACAGAGATGGAATATTTGTGAGTAATCGTTGACAACTTCCGAGTAATCATACTCATACTCAATTATATTGGTCAAAAAGGCCAAGTAATCGTGCTCGGTTACATTGCCAAAATAATCCTAATCATGATTACAATTGCAATTACACATTTTCTTGTGCCTATGTCTGTCTCCCAGGTCCTACTACAATACAAGCAGACTTTTATCTTCATTTGTATATAATGTATGCAATGAGAGTGCATTTTAGTAGTGTGGATGTATTGTATGTATGTATTGTATTCAATGAGAGTGTATTTTTTTGTTATGTGGATGTATTGTATGTATGTATTATATGAAATGAGAGTGTATTTTAGTAGTGTGGATGTATTGTATGTATGTATTGTATGCAATGAGAGTGTATTTTAGTAGTGTGGATGTATTGTATGTATGTATTGTATGCAATGAGAGTGTATTTTAGTAGTATGGATGTATTAGATTTTACATCTACGATTGTAAACAAAAGAAGATCCTGAAATATCAATACTTGCACTTTAATGTTGTTACTAATATTAAAGCTTATAAGTTCAATTTTGTAATGTAACTACTGAAGTGTACATTAATTATTCTATGGGCCAAAACATCACTCTTAGCAAGTAATATGTTGATTTGAGCCAGTTATCTCACATAAATTATTATCTAATGGTATCTCAAATTGTATCCATCTCCAAAGGACTTTTGATAAAAGACTACTTCACAACACTATTATAATTTTTTACTCAAAATTTCCACCTTAAAAACTAGATTTTATTTCTATTAGCTGACATCCTGCCAAAATTTGCAAAGCAAAGTTACAAATGGCTTAGGAATATTTTTTAAATGACATGAATTGGTGCGAGCCATCATAAGCAATGATGACTCATTATATGCCTGACATGATAAAACTCTGAACACTTTTTACAGTTGATGGTTCTACAACATAAAGTACTAAAAAAGTATATAAATTTCCTGAAGCCATAGTCTCCAAAATTCCTACACCTATTATTGTCAATCGTCATTTTAAAGGCATTGATCATAGCTAAGCTCTCCTGGTTGATCAGCTTAGAAGTTCATAAGTGTATACTGTTCAGTTTGTTTATATTCTTCTGATATGGTCTCCATGACTGAATGCAATATTCAAAGTGGAGTTAAAGAAATATTGCTTACTGAATTGAATAACACCTATAATTTTTTCAAATATTTTAAACAAGTCCCAATAGCCTTGAGTCCCAACCTTAGTAACACAATTCTAATACAAGTGTTTTCATGAATGCTTTTTAGATAATTGTTTTCTTACCATAATATATAAACTGCATTTTAATGACAACAAACTATTCAAATTAAAGGCCTGCAAAATGTGAGCAAATATGACAGTAGTTACACTAGTCAGCATATGTGTGGCTGTGGCCATGTCTTTCGAAACATTCACATAATTATTTCAGGATAATAATAGGCCTACATATGTGGCTATGTGTTATCTACCAATAGTCTAGCATTGTGAAAAATACTTGTTAATTTGTAAATACTACGCAAAACAAACAAACAAATAAAATCTTCTTATGCACTGTACCATAAGGACATTGTATTGACTTGTTTATATACAATACATTTCAAATAAAATAAGTATGCTACTTAAAAAACTACATCTTTTAATTGTTACTTTCGGTTGCACTAAGGAAAGACAGATAGAGAAAAACAGACATCTCGATAAATCCGAACACAACACCACATGTGTACTTACACAAGGTTAGCACCGTGTCATGTAGTATGCCATTGTGTTTTAGCAGCCTTTACATGCAGTTGGCATGTGTTTATTTGCTGCATGTTAGTATAGAGCCATCATTTCCCTGCAACAAGGCATAATATGCATTGCCTACCTGGATGAAGACGTCGTTTGTCTGTATCATATGATGCAGTTGATCCTTCGTGTTAGGCCAATGAAAGAACGGCATCCTTGGGTCGTAACGCGGCACCGCCATATCGGAGTGACCATCTATGTGAATCTGTGACAGTCATATGACTGCTAAGTATATGCGTGTGATGCATGTGTTTGTTTATTTGCATGTGTGGACATGTAGCTTTTGTCTTGATTGCCTGACACATGAAGACATGTAGCTTTTGTCTTGATTGCCTGACACATGAAGACATGTAGCCACATATTAATGTGAAGTAATACAAATGAGTTTAAACTTGGTCACCATGCACACAACTTGGTCACCATGCACACACTCGCAGTCAAACATGTTAATGTTTTGATCTTGAATAGCGTCACGTCGCATTGTATTGTATGTCTTATATTGTGTCATATCCTGCCAACTTCGACCAACGACTGTCACACTGGTGTAATCTATGAATTGTTGGTTTCATTTACATAACATTTGCAGCACATACATGTTGGTGTATTATTACTGAAATAATGCTGTGTGTCATTTATCATATACTCTGAGCAAGTTGTTTTTCAAATCAAATGTGATTTCTGTATCAATCGTCGAGTGACATCATTAATGTATTTATTTAATTGAGACACGGTGCCAACCGATGTTGCTTAAGTGCATATACATATCATGCATAAAGTTAAATATTTTACGTAATGCATAAAAAGTTGCCCATTTTGCCAATTGTATCATAACAACCAACTCACCAACGTGTTTCCAGTTTTAGGTATTTTTCCCATCATAGCTGCCTTGAACCAATACGGGATAACTGAAACATCGATAAAATTACAATCATTCAATGTAAAGAGTACAATGCTGAGGAAACTTGTAATGTGCTGTTGCCGAATGTATTTTTTTGGGCCATTAGTTAAACATGATATATACAATGTTTTATTTAAATAGATACAGTGCATAGTGTTATCAATCGACATTTTAAGTTATTTTATAATGTCAATAAAGCAAACAATCCGAGCAAATGAGAGATCTTAATTTCGGTTTGTAAGCATAAACAGGAGTTACCTCTGAATCAGCAAACCGAATTAAAGGTGTACTTCAGTGTGGAGACACACGAGTTGGATTACATATGTTTAGTCGTCATTTCTCCCCAGAAGCAGCTTTCACACGACGGTTGTGCTTGTCACGGCTGCATATAGTGACGCCATCTGGCGACTACAGATACACCTTAGTCGGTTACCCTAGTCTATAGGAGTACCCCGGGCTCTGGGGTACGGAGACGCAGACCATGTATTGAGTTATTGAAATACACCTCATGAATATCAATCCCAATAATACCGTGTTGTAATGCTAATGATAAGTACATACAACAAGTACTATTACATGGTGGCAGCGGCGTACGAACTACACGCCACACGTCAAGTTTGAGTCACAGACAGGTTGAAAATCTTAAGTTGACGGCAACGCCAGCCGACCTGTACTGTATTGTCGCCCATACGAATTGACACTGAAAATGACAGATCTGTCAGGCATCGATCCGCCTAGGATGGACTGGTCATCGGCCGCTCTGCCGAGTACGTTCCGTACGTTCAGATAGTACTGCGAACTGATATTCAAGGGGCCGCTAAGTGCCAAAACCGAGGAAGAGCACGTCACATACGTCCTGCTCTGGATAGGGCAGGACGGCCTAAGCATATACAACACATGGGAAATGACGACAGCCGAACGAAAGCTCCTCGCCCCACTGTGGGACCGGTTTGATAAGCAAATGGAGCCAAAAAGCAACTTCAGGCTGAATCGGTTCCACTTACAAAAGTTCCGCCAAACGTCATGCGAGTCCGCAGACGATTATATGATCAGGTGCCGGCTCCAAGCCAAGAAATGTAAATTCCGAGACTCGCGTGAAGTCGGCGAAAAACTGCTGGAACAATTGATCGTGGGAGTCCGGCACAAAAAAGTGCAAGAACAGCTGCTAGCCAAACCTGATTCCTACACACTGGACGCAGCTATGGATCTAGCGAGGACCCACGAAGCGATGATCTCCGACATCGAGCAGTTGCACAATGACAAACTGACCGTCGATTATGTATCCCGCCAAAACAACGACAGGCGGTCGACACATCCGTGCGCTTATTGTGGTGGGAGCCATCCACCCAAGCCCAAGAACCGTTGTCCCGCATATGGGTCACAGTGTGACGCGTGTGGGAAGCCCAACCACTGGAAGAAGGTCTGCAGAGCCACAGGTCAGCAGGAACCTGCCCGCTTTCGCCGCAGCAGCAGACCGCGCTTGCTACAGCAGAGGCCACGGTCGCAGTCACGGCATCGTGGACCGACTGCAGAGCGATGACCCACATATCGTCAACGCGACAGCTCGCACACTCGCGTGTACGCGGTTGAACAGTCGCCATCACTCGCAGAGTCATTTGATGCGCTCACCTTCGATATCGTGAATGTTGCGGACACGAGAGACGAAGTGTTCGCCTCCCTGAGTATCACCCTGGCAGACAAGCCTAACGTGCCTGCTACATTGAAGGTCAAGGTCGACACCGGCGCACAGGGGAATATTCTGCCGCTGCGCATTTTTCGCCGTATGTGCCCAGCGAAACTGGACTCGGAGGGGTTCCCTATTCCGGGTAGTCTGTTGCCCAGCGAAGTCCAGCTGACAGCCTACAACGGCACGAGCATACGGCAGTATGGCAAGATGACGGTGCCATGCAGCTACAACAGTGAGCGCATTGACACCGAGTTCTACGTGTCGGACTCGGCGGGACCGGCAATTCTGGGGCTGCCGTCATGCCGACGTCTCCACCTCATAGAGATGAACTGTGAGATCAAGAGTGTGCCGAACAAACGCGTAGACTCGACAAGTGATCTGGTCGCCGCCTACCCGGATCGATTCGAGGGAATCGGCAATTTCAGCGGCGAATTCCACATCACTGTGGACAACTCGGTGACGCCAGTCATTCACGCCCCTCGACGCTGTTCAATCCATCTGAAGGATGAGGTCAAAGACGAACTCGACAACATGGAACGGCTCGGTGTCATCTCCAAGGTGACCGAACCGACTGATTGGGTTTCAAGCCTGGTCTACAGCCGTAAATCCAACAACAAACTGAGGATATGTCTTGATCCAAAAGATTTGAACACTGCCATTAAGCGCCCGCATTATAAGACTCCAACACTTGACGAGCTGACACACCAGCTCGCTGGAGCAACCGTCTTCTCCAAACTCGACGCGCGACACGGGTACTGGAGTGTGTCCTTGGACGAACCATCCAGCTTCCTGACGACATTCAACAGTCCGTTTGGTCGCTACAGGTTCCAACGTCTACCATTTGGTTTGAACCTGAGCCAAGACGTGTTCCAAGAGCGAATGGACCACATTCTGGAGAACTGTGGAGGCACAATCGGGATAGCGGATGACGTCGCAGTATTCGGCAAGAACGAGGCCGACCACGATGCGAACCTGCACAACTTAATGAAGACAGCGCGTCAGCATGGCCTAGTCTTCAATGCCGACAAATGCCACATCAAGCAGCCAAGAATGCAGTTCTTCGGGCTTATTTTCGACACTGATGGAGTGCACCCCGACCCAGGGAAGATCACGGCCATCAAGCAACTACAGGCGCCACAAGACGCCACTCAACTCAAGGAGTTCCTGGGCATCGCAACTTACATGTCTCCCTTCACGCCAAATCTCTCACAGCACACCGCCATACTCAGAGACCTGCTGAAGAAGGACAGTGAGTTTGTGTGGACGCCAGCGCACGAGAGCGCATTCCAGCGAACCAAAGACGCAATATGCAGAGAAGCTACGTTGAGCTACTTCGACCCGGCAGTCGAGACGGTCGTGCAAGTCGACGCGTCGAGCCGCGGTCTGGGCGCTGTCCTACTGCAGAAGAACAAGCCTATCGCCTTCGCATCGAAGTCACTCAGTGACTGTGAACGACGATACGTAAACATCGAGCGCGAGATACTCGCAGTCGTCTTTGGATGTGAGCGCTTTCACACGTTCGTATACGGCAAGCGATTTACTGTAGAGTCCGATCACAAGCCTCTGGAGATGATCCACATGAAGAATCTGGCAGCCGCCCCCCAACGTCTACAGCGGATGCTCCTACGCATTCAACCGTACGACATCGTCATCAAATACCGACCTGGTAAAGACGTCGCGGTCGCTGACCTACTCCCACGACAGCCGAGCAGCAACAAGGAAAGTCTCAAGTTTGACATGCAGATCAACCACGTGCAGTTCTCCCCACACCGGCTGCAGCAGCTGCGAGACGAGACAGACAACGACGACGAGATGCTCTCTCTGAAGTCCATCATCATGAGTAGCTGGCCAGAGACAAGGCGACAACTCGCTACTCAGCTCCGCCCCTACTGGCCATTCCGCGATGAGCTGACGGTCGACGATGGCATCATCATGAAGAGCGACCGCATCGTTATCCCACTCAGAGCCCGATCAGAGATCCTCGCGAAACTCCACCTGGCGCACCAGGGAGTGGAGAAAACTCGCCTGCGTGCCAGGTCATGTGTATACTGGATAAACATCAACTGTGACATCGAGAATATGATCCAGCGATGCGACATCTGCCAACGCGAGTTGTGCGCACAGCCTTCGGAGCCGCTGATGCAGCACGAAGTGCCATCACGGCCGTGGCAGGTCGTTGGCACCGACTTGTTTTCGATTGGCCGAAATAATTACCTCATCATCGGTGATTATTACTCAAAGTTCCCTTTCGTCGAACTCATCGAGGGACGAGCGACGAGTGACATGATCGTCAAGTTGACAAAGCGTATCTTCAGCGAGCAAGGTGTCCCTGACAGAGTTGTCAGCGACAACGGAGGTCACTTCGACAGTCAGGCGTATAAACTCTTCGCTAAGGCTTGGGGATTTGAACACGTCACCTCCAGCCCGCACTACCCGAGATCAAATGGATTCGTGGAGCGGCAGATACAGACGATAAAGCGCACACTGAAGAAGGCAGCATCGGCCCGAGTCGACACGGACATGGCCATGCTGATTCTGCGGTCGACACCGATCGATCACCACCTCCCTTCACCAGCCGAGATGCTGAACGCGCGAAAGATGAGGGCCAACCTGCCGGTGAAAATCCTGAACGCCCACCCGGAGAAGGGCGCGATATCCGAACGCCTGTTCGAGCGACAGCGTCAACAAAAAGTGTATCACGACCAGGGAGCGATCGCGCAACTCATCCCGCTGGTCCGTGGACAACCCGTTCGCATCCAGCACCACGTCACAGGGAAGTGGAACCCGGCAACCACCGAGACCGTGCGTCCGGAACCAAGGTCGTATGACGTCCGCACAGCAAGTGGTGGAGTTCTCCGCCGCAATCGTGTACAGATCCGCAGGTCACACGAGACCCGACCTATTGACGCCGACCCCGTGTCACACCCTGACGACATGCCTAGCACGGCCGCCGCTGAGCCAGTGGAGCGTCCCGACGAGGCACCCGACTCCGGCAAGCGAGTCCGCTTCAGCACTCCTGAAGCAGGCTACCAGACCCGCTCTGGACGGCTCAGCAAGCCTCCAGCCAAGTTCAATTTGTAACTCTATCTTGATCTTGTCCGTTGATAGTATGTTACGGTTGCAAGGCTGCTTATATAACTATGTTAGTGTAGTAAGCCACACTTAGTTGTTCTTGTTCTGATGGTCTTGTTTTATAAGAAGAGGGATGTCACGGCTGCATATAGTGACGCCATCTGGCGACTACAGATACACCTTAGTCGGTTACCCTAGTCTATAGGAGTACCTGGGGCTCTGGGGTACGGAGACGCAGACCATGTATTGAGTTATTGAAATACACCTCATGAATATCAATCCCAATAATACCGTGTTGTAATGCTAATGATAAGTACATACTACGAGTACTATTACAGTGCTTACCTTCGTGATGCTCCTCGACTACAGCCAGTGTAATTCCTTTCGACCTCCTCTTTGGTTCTCTTTCATCCCATTTATAACCAGTTTCCTGTCCTGTTTGTATATTCTGTTGACTTTTCAGAAAATCCTGCATTTGCACAGTTTGTGTCTTTGACTTGTCGTTGCGCCAGTAGAGACTGTTGTAGACGACCAGAAATACAAGAGACACGAGCAGCAAGGGAATCGCTACTCGCAGCCATTTCTTCAACTGCACAGGTCTCATATTGATTGTTATCCTCTTCACGATTTCACAACTGTTTGACTAACAGTTTTCTGAATATGATTTTTCTTGGAACTCGTCACGGCGGACGGAAGTTCGTAACCAGGTCTTCGCTGTTGTTTATCAGTAAGCTCGTCAATGCATATGTTGGAAATGTTCGTTTAGCCAGCTTGTCTGATGCCCACAACCACTGACTGTCGCGTGTGTCGCTTGTCCTCGGCTCATGTAAACAGACGCATTACGCATGCGAATGTATACAATGTGAACAGCTGTTGTCTCTTGATAGCTTACCTATGTTGTCTCTTGATAGCTTACCTATGTTGTCTCTTGATAGCTTACCTATGCATAAATGTTTCGTGCCAACTGCAATACACTAATGGTTAATTACTACTTTTACAACTAATTGTCGAAAATCGTTATGGAAGAAATGTGTGCAGTACTGGGGTATGCAGGGAGACATCGATGTTCCAATCTTTGATTCTAACTCGCAGGTGACGAGATTCAAGCAGACAGCGTAAGCGGACTGGCAGACCACAACGTTAATCCAAACTGTGTAAACAGTCTCCGTGTCCAGTATCAGTCTCCGTGTCCAGTATCAGTGTACTGTTATCACTTGTAGACATCAGATATCATCTAATCTGCAAGAAGCGGAAGGGTAAATTCTTTTCGCAAACAAACGCCTGTACGAAACTAGCGCCTTATGTGCACTCTCCCGTTTACCTAAATAATAATAATCAGTTGATAATAATAGTATAATAATAAATGTTTATTTCAGACAACAACAAATTATGATGATGTAGACAGGCTGAAATCGCATGACCGTAGTCAATGGAAGAACGTAAGCCAGAACATCTGGAAAGCGACGCGTGTGTGTGTGTGTGTGCGTGCGTGCGTGCGTGCGTGCGTGCGTGCGTGCGTGCGTGCGTGTGTGTATTAAAAGTGTACAATTTACTAATCCAATGATTAATCAGTGGACTTCTATAATAGATAAGTGTGAAAATAATTCACATTCATACAGGATATTTGAATCGGAACCATAGAACAACATAGATTGAACGTCACACGTAAGTACACATATATAAAGAAGAAAAATTATAAATCATTGACTACATTAAAAAAAAATGGCGCATCAAATTGCTAATAAATAACTGAATAAATAAAATTAGACCTGTATAACAATACAGAAAGAGGCGCAGGCGCAATCTTAAAGCATACAATACAAGGTTAATGTCAATTGTCAGGGGTTATTTATACAAATCAAAGCCTACAGTTACTAAACGAGTTCTGTTTGTGGTAAGGACCATAAGATTTAGGGTAAGGTCGGGTATTATGAGCATAGCGACTATTATGAGCACCTACCCTGTGGCCTAAGCCAACATTGTCAGGTGGTGCATCTGTTTTTTTCGGATGACGTCGTCTGCAACTCGTGCGCGCCGTCTTTTTTTTCAGGGATTCTACCGGTAATGGGAAGCCGGGGAGAGGGACCTCGACATTGCCGGAGGATGGCAATTAACACGTTAGTTCAGCAGCTATGTAGTGAAGAGGAAGTTGGATTTGTGGGGATGTTTTGTTGGGAGGGCTGATATCTAAATGAGGGATGGGCTTCATCTTAGTGGGAAGGGTGCTGCAGTGCTTGCTCTTGAACTATCTGCAGCAGTCTACAGCGGCGTGGGAAGCTTAAACATATTTTTGGCAGCAAACATTGTTTAAGATAGAAACTCATGAGGGGGTTACTTAGAGGTGCCTCAAATAGGACAAAATGCCACCAGTACACACAAACCAGTACCAAAATGTCCGGAAAACATTTCTGAAGCTGGTTATAAATGCGTGTGTTTAAATGCAAGGAACATAATAAATATAAAAAAATTAAACATTATGGTAGAAGATACTGCCCCTCATATAACTGGTATAGCCGAACCATGGGCCAACATAGACATATCAGATGCTGCATTAGGACTCACAGGAAACGTAATGTTTAGGAGAAATTGAATAGGAAGAAGAGGAGGAGGGGTTATTTTATAAATGAAAGAATTCAGGCCTACAAAATAAAATTACAAAGGGAATCAAATTGCGATGAAGCTGTTTGGTGCAATATACCTACATGAAATTCAACATTAACTATTGGATTAGTTTACCGAAGTCCAAACATAAACGAAGAGGATAACGCAAAAACACAAAACGCCATTAAGGAAGTGATTAAAGGGGAATGTATCATAATGGGAGATTTTAGCCACGGACACATACAATGGAAATCTCTAGAGTACAGCGGGTGAGGCCCAACAATATCTACTTTTAATTCAGGATAGCTTCCTTACTCAACAACCAGGGGAGAGAACGTATTAGATTTAGTTTTGTATTCACAAAAGGAATCAGTGGACAATGTAAAAATATATGAGCCATTGGGTAACAATGATCATAATCAAATACATTTTGAGATCAAAGTAAAATCAGAGAGTACAAATAAAAAAATACAGGAGAAACTTCCACAAAGGTAAATATAAAGATATGAGGAAATACTTATCAAAGCTAGATTGGAATAACATGCTGAGGAATAAGATCAAAATTGAATGTTGGAACATTCTAAAATGTGAAATTGAGAGTATCATTGATAAATTTGTTCCCTTGAAAAACAAGGAAAACGGACTAGAAAAATATGCTTGTCAAAAGAAGCTATTAGAAAAATAGCGTACAAGCAAACAATGTGGAGGGTTTATAGGCGTACCAGAAAGAATGAAGATTACACACATTACAAAGAGGCACTTAATGCAGCTACGAATGAAATTAGACAACCTAAAAGAAGCTATGAAAAAAAATTAGCATGTAACATAAAAAATTACAGCAAGAGTTTGGTGCATATATCAGGAATAAACAAAGCGTACGACACAAGGTTGGACCACTAGAAAACTTTGCTGGAAATATAATATCACAAGGTTTTTTAATATACTATATTAATTAATTAATTATTATATTATTAATTAATTAATAGGATATTAGTTCATTACCAGTTCCAGATGCTAAATTTCAGGAGGCTAAATCGAACTATTTAGGGCAGTTAATTGTAATTCCAGAAATAGTACCTTACAAAATAAAGGCAATAAAGGACAATAAATCACCTGGAGTGGATAGAATTCCTACAAAACTACTAATGGAAACAGTAGAACAAATTAGTATACCAGAGTGTTCAACTTGTCATTAAAAGGGGGAGTGGTCCCTTTTGAATAGAAAGAAGCAAACATCATACTATTATTTAAAAAGGGTTCGAGAAATAAGTAAGAGACTTACAGACCAGTGAGTTTAAAATCGGTGATTTGTAAATTATTAGAAAGGTTAATTAAAGACCATATGGTGGACTTCCTGGTTAGGCATACATTATTAAATCCATCTCAACATGGATTCCTAAAAGCGAGGTCATGCTTGACAAATATGTTATGTTTTTGGAAGAAATCACTAAGTGGATAGACGAGGGATCACCAGTAGATATTATATACCTAGATTTTCAGAAAGCTTTTTACACAGTGCCACGTCAGAGATTACTACTTAAATTAAAAGCCCATGGTATCGTGGATGGCATAATCGACTGGGTAGAACAATGGCTGGCTGACAGAAGACAGCGTGTTGTAGTATATGGGGAGGTTTCAAACTAGAAATCACTTGTTAGTGGGGTACCACAAGGATCAGTATTAGGACTTTTATTATTCTTAATATATATCAATGACTTGGACGATAATATAACAAGCAACGCCTGACATACTGAAATTAATTAAATGGTCTGAGAAATGGCAGATGTTATTAAATTTTGGGAAATATCAATGCCTACATAAAGGACACGGGATCTTGGATGTAAACTATAAAATGTGACATGCTGTTCTAGTTTCTACTGTAATAGAAAAGGACTTAGGAGTTACAATATGTGTTGATATGAAAGTTTCGGAGCAGTGTGGCGTTGCAGTTTCAGAGGGTAATTAAATTCTTGGATTGATTAGTAGAAATATAACATACAAGGGGAAAAACTAATTATACCCGTGTATAAAGTAATAGTTAGGCCTCATTTAGAGTACTGTAGACAAGCTTGAAGACGATACCGTAAGAAGGATATAGATACGCTTGAAAGAATACAGAGAACATCAACTAAAATGATTCCAGAATTGAGAGACCTTAGCTATGAAGAACGACTGAAAGGATGTGGTTTAACAACTCTAGAAACAAGGCTTTAAAATAAGATCACATTGAAGTTTTTAAGATATTGAACGGGTATGAAAATATCGATAGAAATATTTTGTCTCACTCAAGAAAGATAATAGAACTAGAGGAGAGGACATGAGGTAACATAAGTAAAGGATCAATTATACATACATTATCAGTGACTTAGGATTATTTGAAGCCATGAGTCAATTACATGGGATATACTAATTGGTGTCTTGATCAACTATAGTGGCTTGAAATGACTTCAGATGATTCTAAGCCACAAATTGACTTTTATTGTGGTAGACATAATTAACTTGGCTTAGGATAATCACTAACAAGTAGTCAATTGCAATGTGTTCAGATATGTTGATGATAAATACCGGGCACCACAGACAAGCAAGCATATTCTCAGTTATATCTACAAGACTACAGACATAGCGAACAAATCAGCAGCATTCGATCACTTTATTGTTCTTACAAATGCTCAAGGCAACTAAAACGCCCAATGTAAACGCTGTGATGTGAAGATTTCCTCCTGCTCAGGGATAAATGAACAGTTCATGATTTTATGCAAAATGTCAGCATTATACGCCTTGACTTAAATAATTAATAAATGTATAATGCTGCTGCGTTTGTGTTTTCATAGCTTTGACCTTCTCCATTATGAAACATAAATGTAGCGTTCGATGTACTTGACTGTACTTGTCTAAAATTTTCAAAGTATTTTGTACTTGTACTTGTATTTTTCACAAAGTACATGTACTTGTATTTGTACTTTTCACAAAGTAGCTGTACTTGTATTTGTACTTGTATTTTTCACAAAGTAGCTGTACTTGTATTTGCCTCTATTTTTAGACGAGTACTTGGACTTGGCAAAATTGAAAGTACTTGTACTTGTACTTAAGTACATTACCCATGTACTTGACCCATCCCCGGTTAATTTTTTTCGAAGAACAGGTCATTGAGACATATTTTCGTATTTGATACAACACTGAACTCTATGCCAAGAGTAACCACCCGATCACTGAAGACAGGATTACAATACTGCGACACAAAAAGCTTTCTGATTGTATATCAAACTTACGCCAGACCCCAGCTTGACGCCTAAGAAAAGACCAATCATAGCCTTGGTGAAATCACCGCAAAAGCATTGCAACGCCTATATTTTATAATCTCACTGAATAGAGCTGAAGTCAACATATACCAGAACTGTTGAAATGGGTTATCTTCGAGTTCAAGAGCAAGTCCAAGTCAAGTATTTGCCCATACCAAGAAGTAAAATCCCAAGTCACCAGGACGCACTAAAGTTACTACTGCCACAGTCTTGCTTTTGTTTTGCAGCGTGAAAGCATTGACGGGAGGGATTGATATCATTTGAGATCTACACTCTTAGAACAGTTTCTTCTTCAGTGTCCTCAAGCGGTCTACCTCTTCCATATAGTATACATGATGTGGATGTTTAAGCCCCAACTGCAACCGTTTACATTTTCCAATGTGGAATTTCCGTGGCCATTTTTTTTATCAAAGTGGTCAATAACTTTCGTCCATACTTTTGGTATCACCTTCAAACATGTTCAACTTGGCATTGACTTTCCTTTTGCTTCGTGTCTTTCACATATACATCTAAATCAACAGAGGGCCCAGTAACCGACCTCTGTGGAACCCCGAGATAACTGTATACCAGTCGGAGGAAGCTCCACGAACAGATGGAGATCTTCATGCGTCTGCCTATTCACCAATCTAGGGAAGCAGCTTGCATCTGATGCCGCATGCCCGCAGCTTGTGGAGCAGTCTCTTGTTCGGGACAGTGTCAAATGCTTTCTGGTAATCTAGGAAGACGGTACCGTGTCCACGCCGAAGCCTGCGACATCTAGTAGGCGAGTGGCGTTTACTTGTTTTTCGGGTCTGTTGTCAATCGTTAGAGGAGTGATGTCCAGGGCAGTCTATTGCCCGACTTCGCTTGCTGCTATTTGGAGCGAGCTATCGAAACCTGTGAGGGTGAACATGACTCCCGTGTTGTAGGCCTACAGTCGTCGACGTACGTGACGTGTTCGCAATGTTGTGCTGTTGAACTGTATGTGTCATCTAGACGTATAATAATGATGTACATAGCCAATTGGACCGAATAACAAATAAGACGCTGTCAGTAATTGGCATTCACCAGATTCTGTTTCGGTAGAATCTACAAGGGGGCGATACTAACCGGCAATTTGTGTAAACATCCCACCAGATGGCGACGAGCACTGGGCGACAATAGGTGTATCAAAGTTTCAGTAGTGAAAACAAGCGCTAGATAGTAAATTCCACTTGAATATCTCTAACGTCCATTGTTTCTCAGAACAGTAGGACATGGCTCTGGTAGCGTATGCCAGCAGTGATAGCGGTTGTAGCGATGACGAAGACGACAAAGAAGCAGCAAATCTGACGCGAAGCGTTGAAATTGTAAACAAAACTGTTCCGCTAAACGATCCGACTGCCATTTCTAATGGTGGTGCGAACACGCTGGTTAGCTCTGCTGATCTCACGGGCGATCCACATATCAGCGACGAAGAAGACATCTATCCACTGCCCAACAGTGCCGGGGGGCAAGGGTTGAGTTTACCGGCACCAAAACATTCGACGCAGCCGCAGGCAGAGAATGAAGTAGTGTTTGCTGAGGATGAAGGACGCTCACATTCAGGGCTACTGGCAGGTGCTGACGAAAAACGAGTTGTGACAGAAAAATATTTTCACAACACCATATTTTCTGATATAAAAATTTTCATAAAGAAGTGTATGTAAATCGTTTATTACGACCCGGCCTTTTGATCACAAAAAAACTAACTAGATTGAAAAAGTGAAATTGCTGAATGACCACTGCCAACGGCAATGCTGCAGCAGGATGCTGTTGATGGGTGTTGAATGTTTCGGCCCATAACGGGTTCGACCCATGGGCCGAATCAACTGTTTTTTCAGCCGGTGAACCATGAAGTGTTTTCGCTCGCATGGGCCGAATCATCCGTGTATGCAACAGATGCCAGCGCGCTCCGGGCTGAAACAACTAACTTAATGCTAACTGGGAAATGGGGTCCATGAACCTTATCATGTTCGACATTTTCGACTTGACTGTTTGCATGTGGTAACTGGGAAATGTTATGTGCTAAATTATTAGCGTTTTCAGACAAATATTCTAATTAATTAATTCTACCTAATCTTGAAAAACATACAAATCATTAAGAATGAAATTGTTCTTTTTATTTAAACATATATAAACAGATGAAGATACAGAGAAGTTTAAAACTTGACGATAGGCTGAATTTTTATTTTATTGATATTGCTCTATAATTATTATATATTATTATTATATTACTATGTGATCATGTACAAATGTTTCCATGTGCAATCTGTGAATCATAATTTCCTTTTTTTATCAAATCAGGCCGTGGACCGAAAGCCCGAAATGACTATTCTTAGAAATCTGTTGCTTAAAATTATGCTACTAGCGTGGGCTGAATTGACTGTAGCTGAATTCAGTAGCGATGTGGTTTTCAGTGAAGTGGGCTGAACCATCCATCTGAGTGGGCCGAAATGAATGCAGTTTGATCATCGTGTTATTCCGTGCTCATTGGAGTTTTATGAATGTATATGATATGATTTACATTTTTCTAAAATGGAGCCTCTTCTTTTACAAGAAGGCACTACCTTTGACACTTAGAATTCTTTGCAGACTGCATTAGATGAGTATTCAAAGGTTTGACACGTTCAATTCTGTTGTGTTAATTCAAGGACTGTTCTGGTTGCAAACAAGTTACTGACTTCCAGCAGTACCCAATACAGCACCAATATTAAGTACGCTTACATTCAACTAGGGTGTAAGTATTTCTGCAACTCCAGGAAATCCAGCTGTGGAATTCACACCAATCAGAAATAATTATTAATTTAGTATGTTATGTTAGTATGTTGTGCCAGGATTTCAGTTATTAGTAGAGTATAATATTATGAATGTTTTATGTTATGTCTGTTCCATGTATGTCTGTGTTACTATGTAGACAATATTTCAATTAATTTAATTAATATATTATGCTAGCATATGCTACAAAACTTCATTGCAACACCATTTAATGTAACAACATTTTAGCATTTTTTGCAGAAATATATGAAATTGATTAATCAGCTAATAAAGATGACCACCAAAACTTTTTAAAATGGCATTGTTTTTCAGTTATTATATTAAAAGTAAATAAATGCATAAACAACATAATAACAAAGTGAGACAATTTCATATATTATATCAAAGTATGATAACAATAAAAAATGTATCAAAGCTATTATGACGTTAGTATGTTGCAACAGGATCCTAGTTGTTAGTATTTAGGCTACCGGTTTTGAAGAGTGTTCCACACAGATAATACTGATGTAAATTCACATAGTTTATTTCAAAAAAGTATTTCTCAAATAATTTTGGGACAAAAAATTTATTTTAAATTAAAATAAAGATTAGGTTTAAAAAGTATTTTATATAAGCAAAGAAATACAAAATAATTTTTGTATTGATTATTTGGGGCAACACTAACTGAAAAAATAAAGAATAGATTTAAGAACTATTTTAAATAAGCAAAGAAATACAAAATCATTTTTGTATTAATTATTTGAGAAAATACAACAATAAAATTAACCATCCCTGACAGTAGTGTATCTTACATGAGCTCATCCCCATTTGATACCTTCAGGACTGCCCCAACCCAGATCTGCGGGAACGAGAGATGGAGAAAAGGAGGATACCATGGTGGAAGATGAGTTAGAAGATATCGTCAAACCTAAGGCGGTTGAACTGGCTCTACAGGAGAAGCCTCCTGCCAAGACCAGGCAACCAGTGAAGATAGTCATCCCAGCACTGCAGGTATTTTAAGACAAGAGTGTATATGTTAGTGCGTGCGTGTGTGTAGCAGTACAGTATTTGTTGTTGCCTCGCATGATGTTCACATATTTTCACAACACAAATGTTCCGTTAGAAGCTACATGAAGACATGGGGCAATGTCAAAGACACACATGGGACAGTGTCATAGACACACATGGGGCAGTGTCATAGACACACATGGGGCAGTGTCGTAGACACACATGGGGCAGTGTCGTAGACACACATGGGGCAGTGTCGTAGACACACATGTGGCAGTGTCGTAGACACACATGGGGCAGTGTCATAGACACACATGGGGCAGTGTCGTAGACTTGGGACAGTTCCATAGACATGGGGCAGTGTCGTAGACTTGGGACAATTCCATAGACATGGGAAAGTTCCGTAGACATGGGACAATTTCAGTGACATGTGACAGTTTCATTGATATGGAATAGTTTCATTGACATGGGACAATTTCAGTGACATGTTACAATTTCAGTAACATGTGACAGTTTCATTGACATGGAACAATTTCAGTTACATGGGATACTTTCAATGACATGTGACAGTATCATTGATGTGGAACAATTTCATTGACAGGGCTGGGTCCAATTACACAAAATTATATAAATTACAATTACATTAAATTTTTTATTACAATTACAGTCATAATTTTCCAAATCAATTACAAACACACTGTTTAAATTACAATTACATTATGCGGAACCAAATATATTCAGCATTTGTTTATTATGTATTTTTGCGCGTTTTGCTGAATTTCAATATTTTGTACATAACTGATAAACAAATATAACAGTAATGTTTGTACATGTTGTTGAACTGTGACTTTGAATTATACTAAATAAAAAGATAGCCGTTTAAAACATATTATTTAAGTCTCAGTATTCACTGTCTGGTGGGTACTATGATATGAAACGTACTGTAATTGATTGTAATTGAAATAAAATTTCAATTATACAAAATATAACAATTACAATTACAGCAACATTTTGAAACCATAATCAATTACAATTACACAATTTTGCTGTAATCAATTACAATTACAATTACATAATTGGACCCAGCCCTGACCAGTGGTCCCTCTGTGGGTCCGCGTAGCATGACAAATGGTAATGTTGGTGGGCTGATTGTCTTTGGACACCAGTGGTCCCTCTGTGGGTCGACGTAGCATGACAAATGGTAATGTTGTTGGGTTGATTGTCTTTGGACACCAGTGGTCCCTCTGTGGGTCGGCGTAGCATGACAAATGGTAATGTTGGTGGGCTGATTGTCTTTGGACACCAGTGGTCTTTTTATGTGTCGGCGCATGGACCCCGAATTTCTGCCACCAGGGGAAAATGGCAAATGGGCCTGCTTAAACCTACTTAGAATTGCTTTGGCAATTCTCAAGAAACATTAGGCCTTCCAATGTCAATGAATGAGTATCAACATGTTGTTTGTTTTGCGCTGCCGCTGACATCAATCGCTGGCTTCGCTTCGACGGTTTGTAAATTGCAATCGAGATTCACAAATACGCCTTGCGTACAAATTTATGCTTCGGTCGAGATCGGTTGAAAGACGAAGTGAAACAATTATTAATTCTACCTATTGTCGTTTTCTGTGTTTTATCAACTTACATACTCATATATGGCTGCTCAGATCCAGGTTATTATTTTCGATTTGTAGGCCTTTTGGTCCAGTACATCATCATAGTAGATCTACCGCATTATAACGAGGCTCGACTGTACTAGGGCTTTCTTGGTTCCTGCATCAACTCTTTAGAACTCACTCCCTGTTAGTGCAGAAAATATAAAAACATTTTGCCATGACCTGTCTTTTAACTGTGATTATCCTCCTTAGCTCTCTGGCATATTCATCCATCTGTTGACAACTTTAAAATTGTATGTCGATTTTTTAATACCTAGCTCTTTCGTTTTGATGCACTTCTGAGCTCGTGTTCCTGGGGAATTTGTAGCAATGGAAATCTGTGTATTGTATTAGTGATTGCATCTGTTATAGGATGGTGAGAGGGAGGAAGACAAAGAACCCAGTCGGAAGAAGATGAGGCCAGCTCCTGTAAGTAACATTGCATTATCACAAACATGTCTTGTTGGCTGATGCACATTCAGCCTCCAAGTCACCTTTCTCAGAATCTTTTTGATTCGTTTGCATCTGTAATCAAATTAATAAATTATTATTTCAACAGATGGCAGCACTGGAGTAATATAGCACTGTGTCAGGTCTATAGTGTGGAGTTTGTATATACCTATGAAACTATAGATTGTGCATTATACAGGGGTGTATGTGACTTTTGTATGACAGATGAATGTTATTATGATGAGTCAAATCAATTTAATTCACGTCATTACTGCTGTCAAATGACTGCAGTTGATGACTCAGACCAACTGTGATGTGACAGTGGTGACTGCATGGACAGTGGTGACTGCATGGACAGTGGTGACTGCATGGACAGTGGTGACTGCATGGACAGTGGTGACTGCATGGACAGTGGTGACTGCATGGACAGTGGTGACTGCATGGACAGTGGTGACTGCATGGACAGTGGTGACTGCATGGACAGTGGTGACTGCATGGACAGTGGTGACTGCATGGACAGTGGTGACTGCATGGACAGTGGTGACTGCATGGACAGTGGTGACTGCATGGACAGTGGTGACTGCATGGACAGTGGTGACTGCATGGACAGTGGTGATTGCATGGACAGTGGTGACTGCATGGACAGTGGTGATTGCATGGACAGTGGTGACTGCATGGACAGTGGTCATTGCATGGACAGTGCTCAAACTGCTTCCATTTTTTGTGTGGACTTTTAGGGGTGAGGTATGGGGCATTATGCTATAAGACAATTAGTTATGAATGTTATACATGTGGTAAGTTCATGTGTCTTGCAGATGAGATTTTTAAGGAATTTATGGGAAATATTGTAAATATTTACAGAAATATCATATTTTCTAGTATGAATACTCTTGTCCAAACATAACATGTAAATTGTGCATAATAAATCACACAAGTAACTGTTTATCAGCATACAGTACGTGGTAATGCTATTTTAAGTATTTTGATGTAAAATCATGTACATACTTAATTCACACACAAACAAGAAGAACATAGAACTTATGTTGTAACTGCCACTACAACCGTCCTGTCTGTCTGCCTGTGTCAGGGCAAGAGTGGTCTGTTGGCCTTCCTGCCGCCCCCGCAACAAACCATCACGAAGGAGACAAACCGGCTCCTCATCCCACATACCCTCTCTAAGAAACCAACGACCGCGTCCACACATAAACCGACGACCACACCCACACGTAAACCTGCCCAGACACTGCCATCAAGAGCATCACCATCAACGAAGGTGACATCCCTACTGCCAGGGATCAATGCTGCGGAGGACAGTGAAGATGACGAGGATGAGGAGAATCCATCACCTTGTTTCTTCTCCTTTGGAGACTCCAGGAAGGCAGCTCCGGTGAATTCAAGAGTTTCTGTAGATGTTGTGCAGCCTGTTGGCGCCATCGCAGGGCCTGCATTAAGGCCTCAAGGATCAGGGCCTGCCCTCAGGCCTCAAAGATCAGAGAGTCAAAATGAAAGTAAAACTAATCAGGCAGATGCACCACTAGAGTTCCGTGACCTTGCTGATGCGCCTCTACAGTTCAGTCAGACGCGGCCGAGCTATCCTGCCTCACACTACGGCTCCAGCACAGCCAATGCGTGGTCGCAGTCACGGGAGGCTTCTCAACCATACCAATTCAGCGACAACCAGGTACAGTGGCTCCTTCTATGAAACGCCTGTTTAATTAACACTCTAAGCTATATTTTGTTATTTTACATTTTTTTTATCAAGTGTTTCTTTGCACCGGGTAATCCTTCTAAAATGTATATTATATATATATATATATATATATATATATATATATATATATATATATATATATATGTATGTATGTGTGCGTGCATGTGTGTGTGTATGATTTTCATGATTTTGCCAGTTTGTATTGTCATAATTGTATATTATTCTGCATTCACATAACTAAGTTTCTAAATCCAGTTAAAGTATTGTTCCTAGTCAAATGGATGGGGAACTATTGAAGTAGTTTGTCTTTTAATTACAACAACTTTGACAATACAACTGTCTACTTAATGATAATTAAGTCATGGGTTCTTGATGACAGAGTGAAGCTGTGGCGTGCCCAGACAGTCAGGGTAGTGACGCAGCCCTGCAGATTGAAAGTGACCAGGTAAATATGTCATTCCATAACATACCTGCTGCTCGACAGGCACAGCTCACAATTACTCTCTCCCTTCCTCCCTCTCTCTCCCTCTCCCTCTACCTCTGTCTCCATACCTTCCTCCCTCTTCCTCCTTCACTCCCTCCCTCCATCCTGTGTATGAGTGTGTCTGGAATGGCAACAGAATTGTTGCAAGCGCAAATGTTGATTAATCAGGTGGATAGGATTCTCTTTCAACCCACCAATGGGAAGTACCACTAGTGTCAAATAAAACAGTACCAAGCATTGTAAAAAAGGCAAACACTATGCCTAACCATTAATTTTATATTATGTAATGTAATACTGATTTGCTTTAATCACCTCTCTCCTTACTTTATCTGATAACTGTGTGCACCATGTCCAACTAAATGTGAATTGAACAGCTCCACTTCATAAGTTCAGTGTAGCTTCACGTGATGGCGCCACCTGTTGCAGCTGCTGCGTCTGCAGGGACGACGACGTCATGGACGGGAAGAGATTCATATCATTGATGTACATGGTGATGACCAGCGCAGCGAGGTCGAAGTGACCCGGAACCTGACAGAGGAACAGAATGAGTGCCACAGTCGCAAGAAGAAGGACATGCCAACCAGACAACAGAAGAGTAAACACCAGATCACGTACCTCGCCTACAAGGTCAGATGGGCATTTTTACATCTTCCTTGTTTTGTTTCCCTTGAAGGACAGTGATCATGACAGACTGAAGGGTCATTGGCTCCAGTAGAATGCAGTCTGACAGTTGACCATCTCTCGTTCACAGGCACATTTGTGGAAGTAATAAAAGGTAATATGTACAGATCTACATCATCAGGTGTCATGTCTGTCGCAGGCATAGGTGATCGTGACCCTCCATTTCCCATGATCACAGGTGTCTTAACAGTTCTGTGTTCTTTCCTAGCTAGGCTGCTAGACCATCGAGGATTTTAATTCTTACATGACCCATTGGCGGTCCAGACCCTGGAAAAGGGGGTTGCCCAGTTAAAAAAAATACGACACCAGGTGGCAGGACTTTTTTATAAGAGGGGGCCACTTTATGTAAAAACTACGATAGATTGTATATATATAATATATAATATATATATAATATATATATACACAAGTGCCCTGCACGGGCCAGGCTTTGGGCCTCAAAAAAATTGCGCGGGCCTGGGCCTACATTTTGCGGGCCCATGCCGGGCATGGGCTGAAAAAATATTAAAACACATCGGGCCAGGCCTGGGCCTAGTGTGAGTGGGCTTGGGCCAGGCCTGCACCTAATAAAATATTAATACAAAATCCAGATTTCATAATTTTAATATTAATAAAAACTGATTATAAATTGTATTTCCAGTTTACAATTATTTCTTTAGTATTACATCGTTGCAAATTGAGACCTTGCATGGAATTATGAATGATGCCAGTGCTTTGTATATTGGATGTAGTTTAACCTCTTTTCAACAATGGCACTACCAATTGTATAATTTTAATAGTGTGCATTATTTTAATAGAGACATTTCATATAATAGCAATGCATAGTATTGCATACACAGTACACACATTACACCGTACATAATATATATTACTACTTCATAGCATATACAGAATACAGATGTTACAGATGCATATTTTTGGCATGAATGTAGCCTTTTACATAGATCTAAGAAGTAGCCAGCCCAAAATGTATACTTTAGACATATTTGCAGAGGTAATCAAGCCATGATTAACCATCAACAAATCACACTTTGACCCTACCAGTGGACATTCTATTGTCTTCCCTCCAAATCTTGCCTGCCTGAATGACCTGCCCACAGATAACTGCCCACTGCCCAGTACCCACCCCAGTTGGTAGTTTTCAATTATGTTAATTAGTGGCTACTGTTTAGTGTCTACAATTTCCCCAGTACTGGTTCATTCACACTAATTCACACATGTCTGAACCTGATCTGTCTCTGGCTAGTGACTGCAGACCTGCTGGAAATGCCACTGGGTGTCAGTGCCAGAGGGTGACATTTAATTGAAATATCAATTAATACCAAATTAACTGCCCTTACTAGTAACATTAATTAATTAAATTAAGTTAACTTAGTTGAGCTAATTCAATTAACAACTAAAATAGGGTTATGGTTTGCATTAGGGTTAAGTTAGGGTTAGATAAACAAATCTCCTACCCTAACCATAAGCCAATAAATTAAAACCATACTTAATAGTAATGACAATAAAAAGTTGATTATTTTTCTTCAGGATATTCGTCCGTTTGAAGCAGTTGGTTGTGCTAGATTTCTAGAACTCGTCCAGCACACTATGGACAGTAGACAGCAGACTAGTAGACATTATACAATGTTCACATATTATTTTTTTATGTTATTTAATAAAACAAGATGTATATATTAGAGTTTATTTGTGTTTCGTTTTTATTATAAGATAAGTTTGTCTTTGAAAAATATTACCTGGCTGAGGGCTTGTCACAATCTACTGTAGTTTTTGGCCGCCTCTTATAACAGAAAGTCCTGCCACCTGATATCGTTATTGTTTGAAATATTTCACATATTGAAACAAACAATTATTCATGCTATTTCACGCACGCACTCGCACGCACGCACGCACACACACACACACACACACACACGCACACATGAAATAACATGAATAATTGTTTGTTTTAATATGTAAAATATTTCACAAATTCATGTTTTTAACATGAATTTGTCATGATAATTCAATCAATTCTAGTTTGACCTTGTGTGATCATACTGAACACATCCACCCCATCAGGGTAGGGTTGTGCTAACACTTGTGTGATCATACTGAACACATCCACCCCATCAGGGTAGGGTTGTGCTAACACTTGTGTGATCATACTGAACACATCCACCCCATCAGGGTAGGGTTGTGCTAACACTTGTGCATCACAACGATGACATCATCGCATCCTGCAAAGATCCATAAACTCGGTGTGATTGACATCAACGCTGTGATGAAGCTTTCGAGTGTCCTTTGCCACTTTGGGAGAAATTAGAGAAGTTTGCTACTGCTGCAACCAGGGAACAGGCTTACTTTGCATACCTTCATGATGAACACATTACATACTTGACTGTTTACACCACTTTTGGGCAGAGGCAGATTAAGGGGTACTGAGGCCCCTTTGGAAGTTTGGAAGAAGCAAGTTGGGATTATGAAACCCCACACCCCCGGGGGTGGTCATTTTTGATGCATTTTTAAACAACAATATTTTTGAAACCTAAAATTTTTTGTTGATATACTTAAGGCTTCCCAGTTAACACATAAGGGTAGTTCCACCATGATGGACGTTACATTAAGAGAGGTCGGAGGTCATTCCAAATGCCCTGATTGCTTGAGTGGTACCCCCAGGAACTTGGCTCTGTGTATGAGACTTGCCAATGTCCAAGTCTATTTGGTGCCTTGACGGACGTTACTTCAAAAAGGACATGGGTAAAAACCAACTAACTTTATTTCGAAATTGTGTGAAACCCTTACATCGTATAAATAAATCTTTGCCCTTGGAGTGAAGGTAGCCTGGCTAAAGAAAACTACCAATTACAATTCAGCTTGAAAACAAGAGCATAAGGAAAATTATTACGTAATTGTGTGTGACGGACGTTACATTTTGTCCACTGACATAAAATGAAGTTCTGTGTCCATAAAAAGCAGTACATTGTCCACTGCTGTGATGATAAAAGCATTTTAATGAATGATGAAGATCATGATGTGGATTTTGATGACTTTTAACTAAACTTTCACAGACTTTCAAAATTATACGAAGCCACTGAGGATTTACAAATGTATTCATAGTCTCTTGTACATTTATGTCATGCAACAGCCTGCAATTATTCTAAAGGTAAAGTTCATCTAAAAACTGTCAAGTTGAAGACAAACACAGTCCCCTAAAATGGTTACACAAGGGTCTGCAAATAAAAAAACAGTCCAAAGCATCACTGCCTGTGAAAAGTTACAAGTCCACCAATGTCATATCTGGGTGCATTTTTAGATTACCATTGCATGGAAATCTTTCATACAGGTCACAGTAGTAGCTGTTATCATGTGGTATGGATTCATTCAAAATTAATAGGCGGGGAAAGATCTGGTAATATACCATCTTGTATCATATTCAGGACTACTTCCCATCACGAATCTGCTTTACCTCTCCAGGAAAGAGTTCATCATCGTATTCAACAACCCACCAGTCACCAACTTGGATTGGCTCTTCTTCTGTCGTGTCAGTAGGGGGCTCATCAGCAGGCAGATGAATTTCTTTGGAAGTTTCCACTGCATCATTTGTCAGAACGAAGGGGACACAGCGACCATCCTCAATGGTGAGGTAGTGGAACCGAGCAATTCCTTTGGTGGCTGGGACACAGCGACCATCCTCAATGGTGAGGTAGTGGAACCGAGCAATTCCTTTGGTGGCTGGGACACAGCAACCATCCTCAATGGTGAGGTAGTGGAACCGAGCAATTCCTTTGGTGGCTTGGACACAGCGACCATCCTCAATGGTGAGGTAGTGGAACCGAGCAATTCCTTTGGTGGCTGGGACACAGCGACCATCCTCAATGGTGAGGTAGTGGAACCGAGCAATTCCTTTGGTGGCTGGGACACAGCAACCATCCTCAATGGTGAGGTAGTGGAACCGAGCAATTCCTTTGGTGGCTGGGACACAGTGACCATCCTCAATGGTGAGGTAGTGGAACCGAGCAATTCCTTTGGTGGCTTGGACACAGCGACCATCCTCAATGGTGAGGTAGTGGAACCGAGCAATTCCTTTGGTGGCTGGGACACAGCGACCATCCTCAATGGTGAGGTAGTGGAACCGAGCAATTCCTTTGGTGGTTGGGACACAGTGACCATCCTCAATGGTGAGGTAGTGGAACCGAGCAATTCCTTTGGTGGTTGGGACATCGGCGAACACCTCTTTCAATTTGAGCGGTTTTTGAATTGTGACGCTGGTCCGTCAGACCAAATCGATACAGTTTTGACTGAATTAGGGATCATTTCCAAGAGTATGTCAAGGTATGCTATGATAGTGTCTTTCGAATGTGCAAGATTATCGGATGTAATCACAATCTGGCAAACAACTTTTTTCTGTTTAGGAGTACGAGGAAGCGATGGTTCCAGTGCTCATTTAGCATAGGTCAATTCTTTACCCAGGGCCTGGGTAAAGCATTGAAGGCATCCGGCCTTTGTTGTCTTTGCTCTTTGCTCTTCCCATTATGAAGCTCTATGCCTTGCAACACGCTCCCTGGTCTGCTCTCGTCTCTCTTCTACGATTTTCGCTCTTTACGTGAATCTCTATGCCTTGCAACACGCTCCCTGGTCTGCTCTCGTCTCTCTTCTACGATCTTCGCTCTTTACGTGAAGCTCTATGCCTTGCAACACGCTCCCTGGTCTGCTCTCGTCTCTCTTCTACGATCTTCGCTCTTTACGTGAAGCTCTATGCCCTGCAACACGCTCCCTGGTCTGCTCTCGTCTCTCTTCTACGATCTTCGCTCTTTACGTGAAGCTCTATGCCCTGCAACTCGCTCCCTGGTCTGCTCTCGTCTCTCTTCTACGATCTTCGCTCTTTACGTGAAGCTCTATGCCCTGCAACACGCTCCCTGGTCTGCTCTCGTCTCTCTTCTACGATCTTTGCTCTTTACGTGAAGCTCTATGCCCTGCAACACGCTCCCTGGTCTGCTCTCGTCTCTCTTCTACGATCTTCGCTCTTTACGTGAAGCTCTATGCCCTGCAACACGCTCCCTGGTCTGCTCTCGTCTCTCTTCTACGATCTCCGCTCTTTACGTGAAGCTCTATGCCCTGCAACACGCTCCCTGGTCTGCTCTCGTCTCTCTTCTACGATCTCCGCTCTTTACGTGAAGCTCTATGCCCTGCAACACGCTCCCTGGTCTGCTCTCGTCTCTCTTCTACGATCTTCGCTCTTTACGTGAAGCTCTATGCCCTGCAACACGCTCCCTGGTCTGCTCTCGTCTCTCTTCTACGATCTCCGCTGTTTACGTGAAGCTCTATGCCCTGCAACACGCTCCCTGGTCTGCTCTCGTCTCTCTTCTACGATCTTCTTTCGGGCGGATTCAGGCATCTTCCTTTCCTCTTCTTTACTCTTCTGTCTACTAAGTACGGAATTACTGAAGAATTGTGGGTAAAATATCATCATGCTGCAGCTGCCATCTAGTGGTAATTAGTGAAACCACCTTTTGTTCTAAAGATGCTGAATGACTAAGATAATAGTAAAGACTTTTCATGTCTTATAGGAATGTGACGGACGTTAGTGAATCCAGTTTTTCCTGTGACGGATGTTACATGTTAGTTTTCTTTCCTCTCTCAAATTCAAATCACGTAATTTCAAAACTGACTGACATATTTATTTGACATATTTATTAACTTTGCCTTGGCTTGTGAGAATTAGAAAGGACGTGTTTATATGCCTTCAGATTTTTCTTCTTACTTAAACAATTCTGATTTTTTGTGACGGATGTTACACTGACTGAGCACATTGCTTCAGATCCTTTCAGAAAATATTTTAAACTACCTTATTATTTAAACTGATGCTACTGACATTATAAATTAAGTGAAATGAAGTGTCAAAGCCAGTTTGGTGTAGGTGATTTGAGAGGTTAAATATTCCTATTTATGGGTAATCTGTAGCCTTGAAATTATGTGATATGTGTTGATGTCAGAACCATGAGGAAAAAAATATGTATCAACAAGAATTTTAAGTTTTTTTGCAAATTAGGGGTCTTGTGAATAAATTTTTACTCTTTGTATAATGAAATAATGAAATTTTTTTTTCCCTCGTCCCTTGAGTCATGGAATTGCCCATAACGTTTTTGTAATGTTATGATACTATTCCAGTTTAGCTATGGGTAATGATGATGATGATGATGATGATGATGATGATGATGATGATGACTGTCCACAGCTTACAAAATGTGACATTTGCGAGCTGCTTATGAAATGTGACATTTGTGAGTTGTTTACGAAATGTGACATTTGAGAGTTGCTTAAAAAAGATGACATTTGCGAGTTGCTTATGGCGTGTGACATCCTCTACGCCTCTTAGCAATGAGCCAAGCTTCTTGGTCATCCATCATGCCTCAGAAATTTGGTCACTGTGCTTCTGGATAAAGTTTCTCTTGTTTTTGTAGGCGTAACTCATTGACTTTTGATGTGATTTGGGACAAAAGTCACAGAACCACTAGGTTTTGTGTAGAACTGTCATTGGAATACTGGGTCTCAGTCAGACGCCCCACTGTCTTATCAGGCTTTTGTCAAAGGATTAAGACATCTACCTAGGTTCATGTCCATGTTCCGGTGCATCGTTGAAGATTTCTGCAATAGGATTTGCCAGACATCTGGCCGCACACTTTAGCAGTTCTCCTGGGGTGCAGTCGCACCCACGGTTGCTGTTGAGTTTGGTCATAGCAGCTAACATGTGGATGACTGTGATGGGCTTAGACAGAGCTGTTGGGAGTCTTCAACTGGTGAAACTCCTTTGGTTACGAAACCACGGAACTGCTCGCCGAAGTACTCACTGACATGTGCGCCAAACTCAGATTGATCGATCTTCATCAAGTACCATGTGGATAAAACAACAGCATGACAAAGTTATGAAAACTCTTCAACTTACAGATGGTTTTATCACGTTACAATAACACACTCCAGTCATGAAACAAACACGTTACGCCAACAAAAACTGGAAAGAAATCAACATGATTCACCTGCTTGTCAAACAGGATCTGACATCCACATTCCCAAATGTTGAAATCGCACTACGCCTGTATGTCTGTCTGTTGGTATGTGTGATTGCAGTGTAGAGCACTACGCCTGTATGTCTGTCTGTTGGTTTGTGTGATTGCAGTGTAGAGCACTACGCCTGTATGTCTGTCTGTTGGTATGTGTGATTGCAGTGTAGAGCACTACGCCTGTATGTCTGTCTGTTGGTATGTGTGATTGCAGTGTAGAGCACTACGCCTGTATGTCTGTCTGTTGGTATGTGTGATTGCAGTGTAGAGCACTACGCCTGTATGTCTGTCTGTTGGTATGTGTGATTGCAGTGTAGAGCACTATGCCTGTATGTCTGTCTGTTGGTATGTGTGATTGCAGTGTATAGCACTATGCCTGTATGTCTGTCTGTTGGTATGTGTGATTGCAGTGTTTGTGCTTGACAATGGGACAAAAGAGGATGAACTTCCTCTTGTTCATGTCAGTCGAGTGAACTATCTAGAATCTCACAAAGGGACAGGCTTCACCTATCACCCATTATTCACGACTGAGAAAATCCCAATTTTGGTATTTTGAACTCTGCCTAGCTAGGCCTATATATATTGAATTTCAGGATTTTTTTTTGAGTGGGGCCCTCAGGAGCTTGGGCGTGTGTTCCAGTTGCCCTTATGGTAATCTGCCACGGCTTTTGGGTTTTTTGGCGTGCATCTGAGCAGCCACTCCATTCATCTTCCCGGCCATATTCTAAGACAATAATGATCGTGCATCTTTCGGATGTCCAAGCCGAGCTGACCTTTTCGACGTTAGCTGCGCATGTAACTGTGGAGTAAGACAACATTTAACAAGATTACCACCCAGGGATCTTCTGATTTTTATGTTTCAGGACACAGCTTAACTGTTCTTTTTTGATAAGTCAAAGGTCTCTTCATTGAAGATGGAATAAAACAAACCTACGAAACTTTTCAGAACAATATTCTGCTTTTGACGGAGAGTAACGCATATAAACCTTTATGGTGATTGTCTCTCACATAGGTTTGTAAGCCTAATAGAATGTGGGGACAAATCAGAACGACTGGGGGTAAATAGCAGTACTGGGGGCAGTGCCCCTACTTTGCGTGTTAGAAATGTCCTCAACTGAGAAGCTTGCCTAGGAGGGTGCCACTTCATAGTGTCTCGATAACTAAAGCTAATTTTGACTTGATGAAAATTATAGCCAAAATAAAGGGGGTTGCCCGGGCACTTGATGGATGCCCCCTGGGTCCATGTGACCCCTCAATCTTTGCCATTGTCAATTCTAAATTTCCCTTTCTCATCAAGCCTGCCCATAAATGTTGCTTGTCATTTCCTAATTTTGCACATGATCTTCCTTTTTGCGTTTTGTCTTCTGAGAATGTCTTCATTATTTGTCTTCTCTGTCCACGATACTCTCAGCATTCTTTTCAAGAACCACATTTCTGTTGCTTGTATGTTCTTTTCTGATTGTTTAGTCATTGGCCGTGACTCACAGCCATGTAGAAGTAGGGCTCTTTTCAGTCACAGAGAATAAATGGTATGAACGTGTCATCTTGCCATCATCTGTGTAAGACTGTTTCTGTTTCAGCAGACTGTCAGACTGTGTTGTAATGTTCTGCTTGAGCAGACTGTGTTTTAATGTTCTGCTTGAGCAGACTCAGACTGTATTGTAATGTTCTGTTCGAGCAGGCTGTCAAGCTACACTGTAATGTTCTGTTCGAGCAAACTGGCAGGCTGTTCTGTAATGTTCTGTTCGAGCAGACTGTCAGGCTGCATTGTAATGCTCTGTTTCGCTATGTTTGTAGGCAAAAGAACGTGAGTTTGACTTGAAGAACCAGTGGGCGCAGAACAAGATGACGCGGCGTCAAACGCAGGCAAAATATGGTTTCTAGGTGGCGCTGTAGACTGGCCACATCGTGTGTGAGATAATGGACCGAGACAGGCAGCATGTCTAGGAGGCCGTAGCAAACAGCTTTGCTGGAATAATGGGAGCGCATAACTGATGCAGTGGCAACTCCTAGGTGTGAATGTGTTATTGGGAAGTATGTGTGAACCTATGCATTCAGTATGTGAACTGGCATGTGGGTGCAAACCACTATGTCTCAGTATGTTGACTGGCATGTGGGTACAGACCAATATACAGTATCTCAGTATGTTGACTGGCATGTGGATACAGACCAATATATATCTCAGTATGTTGACTGTCATGTGGATACAGACCACTATATCTCAGTATGTTGACTGGCATGTGGGTACAGACCAATATATCTCAGTATGTTGACTGGCATGTGGATACAGACCAATATATATCTCAGTATGTTGACTGGCATGTGGATACAGACCAATATATCTCAGTATGTTGACTGTCATGTGGGTACAGATCACCTACTATTTTTTGTCAGGAGCATTGTAATGACAGTTTTAATTACTATGCTTGTTTGAAATGAATGTAAATTATCAAATATCATGGTCTGACCCCTTGTGGGACTCCTGTACAAAATAGATGTACAATTGTGGTTGGACCCATGTATGGCCACAGGCGTTACTATTGTTTGTATCTAGTACTGTATCACGTATATTAGCTATACATCTTCAATTAGGTTTGTTAGATAGCAACTGTACCAATAAACCATATTCTTCGTGAGAAGCATTCACTTGAGAGAAAGAGAATGTTTGACAAAGACTCATGTGTACTATGATATTCAAACATACAATTACCCAAAACAACTCAGTGTGTGTCTCTGGTTATTGTTCAATACAATAGTTATAATATTTGTATAGCGCTCTGGTTATTGTTCAATACAATAGTTATAATATTTGTATAGCGCTGTGATCCTCTGGGCCTGGAGTCGATGATTTAACAAGAAAAGATTATTTTAAAAACAAGATTGTAATCCAAAACAAAAAACCCAGATGAAAAGTGGACAAGGAAGCCATTGGCTTAATGGGAGTCCAACAATTATTTATCTATGTGTATCCTCTGAGATATTCGTAAATTTTGTTTTTAAGTATATTAACACTGCTAAGATTTCTTGAATGAGAAAAAATACAATATTTTACCTTCTTGTCTCTAGGGTTGTTCTCTTAGGTGATTTGGAACACAGCTTCCCAGAGAAGTCGAGATGGCGTACGATTGAACAGGTCTGCCAGGGGGTGAAGTGTAAAGCGCTTTGAATAGTTCCAAGGACTGGATACCGTGCTATATAAGAATGTACTTTTAACAAGTTAAATGATGTGGCCACCACAAAGCAAGAGACCAAGAGGAAGAAGAAAACAATTCTTCTAGGAGATTATACTAAAGTATGTGGAGTTAGCGATAGAGTGTGTCCAATGACTGAGCTGTATCGGAGCTTTGTACTTGATTCTAAGTCATCACTGGGATGACAGACATGCAGAGCCGTGGCAACAGAAAAATGTCTAGTGGAGATATTTATTGTAATTCAGCGACCAACAAGTTGATTAATGCTAGATGATCGACCCAGCCTTTGCAGGAATAAAATACTGGCTGCGTAGATGAAAGCACTAAGTAGGCTTTTGAAAATACTGTGGGGTTGATGTGCTAAGATTTCAGAAAAGGGAAAGAAGTAGACCGGTAAGATACCTTTGCTAGACAGTTTTGCACACAATCCTTGAGATATTATGAAGGAGGGAGATATAACCTCACTGCTAACATAAACAGTTGCAATTTTGGAAACAGGAAGATATGTTAATGAATGCAACAAATCAGATGAAGGTGGTAAAATAACAGGCACAATTTGAAAATATATATTTTGGAAAATTGAAATGGATATAAAAGAGCTCAATGGTGCTGGTATGACCGACTCAGGAGGGGGAAGAATGCATCTCCTTTGTGAAGATAAGAAGAAGGAACTCGTATCTGCATTTAGCTTTAATTAATTAATCTTCTTCTTCTCCTTAACCTTTTGCCTGTGACCACATCAGAAAATCTGTTCTGTTGTCTGGATGACTTATCTCCATCTCTCTAACTCTTCTCTCATTCTCTACAGTTTACAAATGTCTTTCCCAGTCTCTGCTCACACTATCCCTTCACCATAATGTTGGTCTTCCTCTTCTACCACCCTCAGTATATGTCCTGCACATTACAGTTTACAATTGTCTTTCCCAGTGTCTGCTCACACTATCTCTCCACCATAATGTTGGCCTTCCTCGTCTACCACCCTCAGTATATGTCCTGTATATTACAGTTTACAATTGTCTTTCCCAGTGTCTGCTCACACTATCTCTCCACCATAATGTTGGCCTTCCTCGTCTACCACCCTCAGTATATGTCCTGTATATTACAGTTTACAATTGTCTTTCCCAGTGTCTGCTCACACTATCTCTCCACCATAATGTTGGCCTTCCTCGTCTACCACCCTCAGTATATGTCCTGTATATTACAGTTTACAATTGTCTTTCCCAGTCTCTGCTCACACTATCTCTCCACCATAATGTTGGTCTACCTCTTCTACCACCCTCAGTATATGTCCTGCACATTACAGTTTACAATTGTCTTTCCCAGTGTCTGCTCACACTATCTCTCCACCATAATGTTGGCCTTCCTCGTCTACCACCCTCAGTATATGTCCTGTATATTACAGTTTACAATTGTCTTTCCCAGTCTCTGCTCACACTATCTCTCCACCACAATGTTGGTCTTCCTCTTCTACCACCCTCAGTATATGTCCTGCACATTACGGTTTACAATTGTCTTTCCCAGTCTTTGCTCACACTATCCCTTCACCATAGTGTTGGTCTTCCTCTTCTACCACCCTCAGTATATGTCCTGCACATTACAGTTTACAATTGTCTTTCCAGTCTCTGCTCACACTCTCCACCGTAATGTTGGTCTTCCTCTTCTACCACCCTCAGTATATGTCCTGTATATTACAGTTTACAATTGTCTTTCCCAGTCTCTGCTCACACTATCCCTCCACCATAATGTTGGTCTTCCTCTTCTATCACCCTCAGTATATGTCCTGCACATTACAGTTTACAATTGTCTTTCCCAGTCTCTGCTCACACTATCTCTCCACCATAATGTTGGTTTTCATCTTCTACCACCCTCAGTATATGTCCTGCACATTACAGTTTACAATTGTCTTTCCCAGTCTCTGCTCACACTATCCCTCCACCATAATGTTGGTCTTCCTCTTCTATCACCCTCAGTATATGTCCTGCACATTACAGTTTACAATTGTCTTTCCCAGTCTCTGCTCACACTATCTCTCCACCATAATGTTGGTCTTCCTCTTCTACCACCCTCAGTATATGTCCTGCACATTATAGTTTACAATTGTCTTTCCCAGTCTCTGCTCACTCTATTCCTTCACCATAATGTTGGTCTTCCTCTTCTACCACCCTCAGTATATGTCCTGCACATTACAGTTTACAATTGTCTTTCCCAGTCTCTGCTCACACTTTCCCTTCACCATAATGTTGGTCTTCCTCTTCTACCACCCTCAGTATATGTCCTGTATATTACAGTTTACAATTATCTTTCCCAGTCTCTGCTCACACTATCTCTCCACCATAATGTTGGTCTTCCTCTTCTACCGCCCTCAGTATATGTCCTGCACATTACAGTTTACAATTGTCTTTCCCAGTCTCTGCTCACACTATCCCTCCACCATAATGTTGGTCTTCCTCTTCTACCACCCTCAGTATATGTCCTGTATATTACAGTTTACAATTGTGTTTCCCAGTCTCTGCTCACACTATCTCTCCATCATAATGTTGATCTTCCTCTTCTACCACCCTCAGTATATGTCCTGTACATTACAGTTTACAATTGTCTTTCCCAGTCTCTGCTCACACTACCTCTCCACCATAATGTTGGTCTTCCTCTTCTACCACCCTCAGTATATGTCCTGCACATTATAGTTTACAATTGTCTTTCCCAGTCTCTGCTCACACTATCTCTTCACCATAATGTTGGTCTTCCTCTTCTACCACCCTCAGTATATGTCCTGCACATTATAGTTTACAATTGCCTTTCCCAGTGTCTGCTCACACTGTCCCTCCACCATAATGTTGGTCTACCACCCTCAGTATATGTCCTGTACATTACAGTTTACAATTGTCTTTCCCAGTCTCTGCTCACACTATCTCTCCACCATAATGTTGGTCTTCCTCTTCTACCACCCTCAGTATATGTCCTGCACATTATAGTTTACAATTGTCTTTCCCAGTCTCTGCTCACACTATCTCTCCACCATAGTGTTGGTCTTCCTCTTCTACCACCCTCAGTATATGTCCTGTATATTACAGTTTACAATTGTCTTTCCCAGTCTCTGCTCACACTATCCCTCCACCATAATGTTGGTCTTCCTCTTCTATCACCCTCAGTATATGTCCTGTATATTACAGTTTACAATTGTCTTTCCCAGTCTCTGCTCACACTATCTCTCCACCATAATGTTGGTCTTCCTCTTCTACCACCCTCAGTATATGTCCTGCACAGTATAGTTTACAATTGTCTTTCCCAGTCTCTGCTCACACTGTCCCTCCACCATAATGTTGGTCTTCCTCTTCTACCACCCTCAGTATATGTCCTGTATATTACAGTTTACAATTGTCTTTCCCAGTCTCTGCTCACACTATCTCTCCACCATAATGTTGGTCTTCCTCTTCTTCCACCCTCAGTATATGTCCTGCACATTACAATTTACAATTGTCTTTCCCAGTCTCTGCTTACACTATCCCTCCACCATAATGTTGGTCTTCCTCTTCTACCACCCTCAGTATATGTCCTGTATATTACAGTTTACAATTGTCTTTCCCAGTCTCTGCTCACACTATCTCTCCACCATAATGTTGGTCTTCCTCTTCTACCACCCTCAGTATATGTCCTGCACATTACAGTTTACAATTGTCTTTCCCAGTCTCTGCTCACACTATCTCTCCACCATAATGTTGGTCTTCCTCTTCTACCACCCTCAGTATATGTCCTGCACATTACAGTTTACAATTGTCTTTCCCAGTCTCTGCTCACACTATCTCTCCACCATAATGTTGGTCTTCCTCTTCTACCACCCTCAGTATATGTCCTGCACATTACAGTTTACAATTGTCTTTCCCAGTCTCTGCTCACACTATCTCTCCACCATAATGTTGGTCTTCCTCTTCTACCACCCTCAGTATGTGTCCTGCACATTACAGTCTGCTCCCAATGACTGCGTCTCAGCTGTTTCTTCATTCCAATCTCTTGTATTATTTAACAAGTTTGTCATCTAAAACTACAAGTTCCAGACCAGATGGCAAGTGGACAAGGAAGCCATTGGCTTATCAAGAGTCTAACAATTATATCATATATGTAAACCCCATCCTTATCAAATATCTGTCAATTTTATTTTAAAATATATTCACACTACTAGCATTAACACAATTATTTGACAGTTTGTTCCATTCATTTGAGAATGAGTACTTTTTCATGTCCAACCTACACTGTTCCTTAACTAATGCTGATTTGTGTCCTTTGGTTCTACTGCCTTCTTTAAGTTTACAGAACATATTCCTATCAATATCCTCATAACCTCATATTTTAAACACTTCTATATTTGGTCTCCTCTTAGTCTCCTGGTCTCTAGTGTTGTCAAATCACATTGTAATAAGCAGCTTTCATAACTAATGTCTCTCAATTCTGGAATAATTTTCGCTGCTCTTCGTTGTGTTCTTTCTAGCTTATATGTTATGTCCTAGTCTATGCAGTCATGAATCTTTTCTCAGTCATTTGAAGAAGAATACTATGTAGAAAGTCCCTGAGCTGAAGAAATGTAAATCTCATCAGAGAGAACCCATGAGAAAGTGAACTTACCAGTAATTATTTAAATAATATCATTGTTCATACTTATAGTAATAAGATTGCATATTTTTAATAGGGCCATTATGTAGAATAAGATGCACTGGGAAACGTTTAATATATAATTGGCAGCATGTAACAATGTTTTCAAGTATTTTCCAAATAAACATAAAACAAGAAATGTTAGGTGGGCCAATAGTGATGTGTTTACAGAGTTGACGAGCCAGGACAGCCAGTGAACAGTGGGTTGGAACATGTTCCTGACCACAAGCTCTCTACTCACAAGCCACAGTGATGTGTTTACAGAGTTGACGAGCCAGGACAGCCAGTGAACAGTGGGTTGGAACATGTTCCTGACCACAAGCTCTCTTCTCACAAGCCACAGTTCATTGTTGAGGAGTGGGTAACCAAATATTTGTCTTCGCCAACCACGTAATACTTTTAGTAAGATGATCTGGTGGAGATGGAGCAGGCAGTCGGTGAAGAATCTTGACAGTTCTTAAGCTGACATGAGTAGTCAGGAGTTATTTGAGACCTGATTTGTGTAGTCATCTGGTTTAACTTTTGACATTTGTCTGTTGTGGTGATGACATTGGGCCCAGTAGTGTGACCTTCTGTGATTTGTGTCATCCCTGCTTGAAGTAATGACAGCTCCTTTGACCTGTAAGACCCCTGGGGACAACCTAGCAAATGTCTCCCGGTTAATGAACCATATTAGTCCCAAACTACTGCTACATCATTGTATTGCCTGCACATACAGTTATACTACTTGCAAGAGTTAAGATGTTGACGTAGACAGCAATGTCCGTGCTATAGATACCACCCCCAACTGCACTGGGGGGAGGGGTTTGTGCAAGTGAACCTGTGTGATGTGATTAAGCCAGAAATAATAAAATCTTGTGCAAGTAGAATCGGCCTTTTATAGACGGCCTAGACGTGCAAGAGGGATAAGGGAAGTCATACTCAGACTTAGTAACAGCCAGTTTGAACTGGTTTGATGACGGTGGAGATACGATATTTGATAGATTCCTGGTTTGCACTACTTTTGATTTGAAAATAAAAATTTATTTGGGACTGCATTTTGGTGAATTTATTTGGATCACTATTTATTTGAATCATAATTTTGGTAGCCGAATGCCAAATTTTGGACAGGAACATGATATTAATTAGATATTTCACTTTGCAGGCATTATAAAAAGTAAAACCATTATTGATGCCCCACCTGCAAGGTCTTTCAAGCGGCCAGTGACACAAGTTGTGCTGCGGTGATTGTTGAAGGCGAGGCAAGCAGCTATTTTTTGCTTCAATTTTACTTATGTAGATGGATTCCATGCAACGTGCATAGTCAAGTGTGCTTATTAGCATATATTATTGTAAGCTGCTTGGTTTGCTATTGGGAATAGTGGCATATGTGTGGTGGTTTTGAATGTGTGAAATTTGGTAATATTTATCCAGGACTGGACTATTTTATTATAACCGAAACAAACCTCCCACCCTGCTAATATGTCAAAGCTTAGCAGTACGAGAATGTCAATAATACCACTAAGAATGTTGTTTTAAGTTGGATCAGTCGGCATTACTGTGAAGGTAAATCCTTAAACTTAAATTTTCCAGGAATAAATAAGAGATAATCTCTAAAAAAATTCCAGGAAGGGTGGTGTATTTCAGAACAATGATAAATTGGTCATCAAATGTGGTGCCTATCAACGTGGTTTACCCTCTAAACACACAACAAACACACGATGAATGTTACAGTTTCCCACATTTATTACATCAAATTCGCAGTCAGACTGCTCTGCAACCATACCATGGCTTCTACCAGTGAAACAGCAGGGAACGTCTGATCGCCGATTCTCCCCGAGCTGACGTCAACAGGCATAGAGCAGCACCCATCCCCTAGGCTGGCTGGGTGCTAGGGCTGGCCCTGTGAACGACTCCCTGAGAAATGGGCTTGTTCAATGTCTACATCACGCGAACAGACCTTCATGACTGGCCTTGACAATTAAACATCTACATATGGGCATATCCAATGTGGCAACATTGTTTATTTACAAGTTCACAGGTGGACTTCGACAATGTGTTTTGGTTATTTCTAAAACAAAGCAGCATTAATCTGGTTTTATTCGAAAACATTACCACTGCAATTTAACGCTAGAATTTATTGCTTTGTTCTTGTATTAAAATCACGTCAGCCAGCCAGCCCACATCTGCTTTATGTTACGGTCAACAGCAAATGTTGATGCAAAGAAATCCGTCCACTTTCACAATATCAAACAGCAATTTCTAAGTGGGTCTACAATAGCGAGACGTTGCAAGCTGGAGAGTGGAAGAGACTGCATATAATTTAAAAGAGTGATGCAAGTGGGTCTGATGACAGAAGACATTCATGAGATGTCTTCCTAGACCTCAGTTGTCTATACTCTCAGCCAGACACTCATCACGTACAAGAACGTAGACAGAGAAGTGCTTGGGAGATCCAGTCCGGTATCGAAGCACCCGCTCTCCGTTAACCAATCAAACGTCTGTGTCGGTGCACATCAATACCTGACATCAGACTACGCTACCTTAAAAATCAAAACACAACAGCACGCCGGGAATGTGTCCGACCAGCCACTGGCATCGTCACCGACAGTCTCAACTTGGTGCGTGTCAGAAATACACTGCTTGGGTGAAGTTGCCACCATTAATGATCCTTACGCTGCAGTTCACATCACTGAGATCCGCACCGTTTTTTGTACATCAATTCCCACCGGTCCACCATGAGGACCACATACAAAGTCATTTCATTTTCTCATGTCTTTAAAGTTTCTAGTTTCTTCAAATCGCTGCACTGAACTTCATCAATCGGCTCTTTCCTACAACAGCTGTCTCATACAACAGTACCCATAACACACTTCGCTCAATGTGTCACACGTAATAATATCCTGTTACTACGAGTCGCTCTGTATAATCCTGTGTACGACTGTTTTTCTTTGACAAACTGATTCTTGGGAATCACGTCTCCACCGCTCGTAGGACGTCGACCACTCGGTGTGGTCAAGAAATGTTGGTCCTCGTTACTCCCGGGTCACATTTAGAATATGACCTCGTACAATGTGGCCTTCTTATCGCCCGAGCCCGTCACGATGTACTTGTCATCCGATGAGATGTCGCAACTCAGAACAGACGACGACTCCTTCGACTGAAACAAATTAATACCAGCTTAATAAATATATTTTACAGACCAGGACCATTTTAGGGCATGGGAATATATTTTACAGGACCAGACCATATTAGGGCATGGGAATATATTTTACAGACCCAGAACATTTTAGGGCACGTGAACATATTTCACAGTCTAGGGCATCACATTTTACAGCCTATCATCACTAACACCAAAAAACAGTAATAAATTATTATCTACAACGTTCTGTATATTGATTTTTTTACACTTTTTTTATAAAGATTTTACAAAAATTATGATGTATGAAAATTCCATATAAATTAAATAATTGATTGCCATTCACCGTCGTCTATGTTTCTTTTATACACATTCAGCTAGAGGCAATAAAGTACTTTCATAAATTCGATTGGTGTGCCTACCTGGAATATGCTGGCACCGTATGGTGTCCTCCATGCATTCAGCATGTTGTCCTTGCCAGTGCTGGCGAACCATTTGCCGCAGTAGGCAAACTTGAGGGAGAGAACACAGCTCTCGTGTAGGTGGAGCTGGTACTTGTCAGGCTTAGTGTGATGCAGAACCTCCACATTACTGCTCTCCATGCTGCAGCACACATACAACACTATCAAGAAACTTGCTGCATAACTTACGTCACGCACCCACCAACTCTCTAGGTCATAAACCCAACATCACTGCCTTATGTCCATTTCACAAAGGTTTACGACTGGATGCTATTGCTCATAACGTCACCCTCCATGATAGGCTTAAATAATCTAAAAAAATTCGGGGCGCCAATGCTAATTTACAGGCGAAAAGTGACACTCTTGAATAAATGGGTGTATGTTCAGCCGCAAGAGGCCAGCACATATATCTCGTAGCAAGCGATTCTAGAATAAATTGCTACAAATGGCTCCCTTGATGATTAACACGAGCAATACCAACAAGTGGTCGCTCGCCTAAGATATGATGCACTATCAAATTATGCACTAAGCGGCGCACACGTTTATTCACCTCAACTCTCCCAATGCGCCATACTTAAAAAATTACCACCTTTATAGAATTTGTGAACTATTTAATTAAACATAACAAGTTGGAAATTTCACAATTTAAACATACATTGTAAATATGTTGTTGACGTTGCTACATTAACCAGCCAAAAATGATGGTGACAATACAGAAAATCAGCTGCTAAACCGGCACATAACATTCGCTTATTCTGCAGCCAGGGCAGGGAGGCTAATATAGGTTGCACTCATTCATTGTTAAGAGGACCAATGCCGTGGAGAGGCACTATGGACAGATTGTGAGATGAGCTGGTGACAGCTTGGTGACAAAGACATCAACTAGCCAGAGACAATCTGGAGAGCTCTGACACCCAGACCTAGACCACCATGTGGCGTCTGACATTCACACCAACAAGATGACGCAAACGCCTCAAGAGTCATCACTCTGTCACCCGCAGAGACAGAGACCACCGAGTCTAGGTAACAAGGCACACATCTAGTAGTCATCTAGTGGTCACAGAAGTGTGAAATTAATGACCACAGCACACATTCATGTGACCTTTATGACAAGCAAATCTCTCAGCAGGGATAACAATAGCAGATGAGCATGTTATTGCAAACATTTGACCTTTGACGCTGTGACACGTCAACTGTGGAATGCTTCAAGCCAGAGCTCAAAGGGGTAGGGCATTGGTTGTGCTTCAGTCTCAGGAGAAATGTCAGGGGTCGTTACTGGCTGGATGCCAACAGCAATCTGCCAACCGTGGTTCCATACATGCCGACGTGGTTCCATACATGCCGACGTGGTTCCATACATGCTGACGTGGTTCCATACATGCCGACGTGGTTCCATACATGCCGACGTGGTTCCATACATGCCGACGTGGTTCCATACATGCTGACGTGGTTCCATACATGCTGACGTGGTTCCATACATGCCGACGTGGTTCCATACATGCCGACGTGGTTCCATACATGCCGACGTGGTTCCATACATGCTGACGTAGTTCCATACATGCCGACGTGGTTCCATACATGCCGACGTGGTTCCATACATGCCGACGTGGTTCCATACATGCTGACGTAGTTCCATACATGCTGACGTGGTTCCATACATGCTGACGTGGTTCCATACATGCTGACGTGGTTCCATACATGCCGACGTGGTTCCATACATGCTGACGTGGTTCCATACATGCTGACGTAGTTCACTGTGATGTAAAAATATATCCATCTGGCCCTAGGTGCTGGAAGTACAACTAATTAAATAAGTGCATTTTTTCTGTAACTGCCAAGATATCTTGTTTTTGGTGACATCTGACAGGAAGCATCTCCGGTTGATTTTTTTTTTAAAACGTAGGATTTGACAAAAACTCTGGAGCAGGCCAGTGCCTTGACATGCAGTAACAAGTGCCATTGTGATTAAATCTGAATTATTATTTTGCATACAGGACTCAAAGCCGTTAACATGGTTGCCTATGAAAAAACAAATAACGATCTGGCCTCTTCTCTGCTTTCCCTCTTTCCCTCAACCCCAGCAGGAACTTACCCGACAGCGAGCCACTCCCCCGTGGGGCAGTACCCAAGGGAGAAGATCTGAGATGAGAAGTCGTGTTGCTGCAACTGTCGTCCCTACAGACAAACAGCCAAACATCGCACACTGTATACACACATGGCATGAGTGTCCATCAGTTTACTGGGATCTGCCAGATGGCACCACAGAGACAATGGTGCTCATCTTGTCCACTAGGTGGAACCACTTCATCGTGTCAAACCTACTATGTGGATACATCATGTTGTTATTTGCCTACATTGCTGCAGTCACTTTCAGCATATTTCTAACATCTATATTTTATTTTATTTCAGTTTGTGGTTGCTATGCACACATTCTATACATGTCATGTCATACAAGTGAACTTGTCCAACATCATAATATATTACTTATGTGGTGTGCTATAAAAAAAACCTCTCTACAAGAAGATGTACTCATACCAAATTATGATCCTGCATAAGTAAAAACATTACTATATCATACACCAATTCTGACAATGTATCTGGCATTCAGGAAGGATACTTAAACTTGATAAACAATGTTCTTTTGGACATAACTTAATGTACATGATTGATATGTAGCACACAACAAAACATAAACAGTGGAACCTCATTAATCCAGACACCTTAAAACATAAACAGTGGAACCTCGTTAATCCAGACACCTCAAAACATAAACAGTGGAACCTCATTAATCCAGACACCTCAAAACATAAACAGTGGAACCTTGTAAATCCAGACACCTCAGCATTCGGACATCATTTCACAGGAACGGAATTTCCACAGATAATACACTAATTACCCTATTAATTGTATGATTTGTTTATCCAGAATTTTTATTCAGACACATACAGAGAGGACTGAGGTGTCCAGATTAACAAGGTTCCACTGTATACCATATATTATAAAATCAATAATAGAAACTATAATGCCAGTGCTAGTGTAACCAACCTCACGTAGATCCCAGGAACGCACAGTGTTGTCCAGTCCGCCTGTCCACAGCTTCATGCCGTCGGGGGACAGGTCTATACAGCTGGCGCCATCTGTGTGACCTTGGAATTGTCTGCAAGTGGAACATGTCAAGGTTAGTAACTACTTCAAATTTCTGGATGTCAGGAAACAGTGACAGACGCCACAGAAACACATTGTGACAGACGCCACACAAACACATTGTGACAGACGCCACACAAACACATTGTGACAGACGGCACACAAACACATTGTATAGTTGAAGCGTCATACCAGATTTCTGGCAAAACCTAGTGGATTACATCTAATGTAAAAAACATTTGTAGCCTGACAGATGGCGACACTGAATCAGAATGCAATAGACTGATTAACCAGTGAAAAAAGTATATGGTTTTACACATATTTTTCAGTCCATAATGTGGAATTCAACCAAACAATGTGGCAAGTCAGTGTTGAATTTAGTGACACAATTGACACTAATGGACAGTGATACAGGGCAGATATTTGACACAGTGATGTGTCATTGACGTACCTGACAAGTGTCTGGTTATGCAGGTCCCACACTGCAATGTTTCCATCGCTGCAGCAGCTGAAGCAGACCTTGGAGTCTGGACTGATAGCCAGGGCATAGCAGGCTGGGGCGCTGGACGTCAACTCAGCCTTGATGCGGGGTGTGGGCTGTAAGAAGACGGCGACTGCAGCAACCACACACTACACAATACACATTCACCTGAATAATTACACTTACAACTTATAAACTGTCTTCATCATATCTACGCACTAGTATTCACTTCTATAACTCTATATTTCTTACCTAAAGTTACAAATTTCTAAAGCAATATATATTATTCACTATAAATTTGAATATAACAAAATACTATATATTTTAATATAACAAAATACTATATATTGTAATATAACAAAAACCATAATGGTCTCAATCTATGTTGTCTACATTTAAAATAAGACATCTGTCATATGTTGATGTGAGAGTGGTATTTTAAGATTCCTTAAGATATCATAAAAAAGCAGATTAAAAAAATAAATATAGACATTTCTAGGGCAGTTAACCAAAATGTTTAACAGGTGTTATTCAGATAAAACATAAGTGACAATACCTGAGGAAATGGCATAATACGTGAACAGTTTTAATATGAGACAGACATACTGAAATATGTGAGTAGAACAAGATGGAGATATACTAGTAGCGACTGGAGTGTGACAGACACCAGGAAATGTGACTACCGGGTATAGTTCAACTTGGATATATCCGATCACTTACTCTGGATATTACCAGATGTTTGGCACAAGCCACATGAATGGCTTAATTCAAATGACTACACAGCTGATTAAACAGCACTCACTAACAGCATCAGTTAGCCAATTACACTGGACTCAATGACATATGCCAGCGTATTACACACCACTTCTAAATGGCATATGCCAACATACTACTCAGGACTTCTGAATGGCATATTCCAGCTTATTACCGAGGCCTTCTGACTGGTATAAGCCCGATAGCTTTGTGGTGTTGATATACATGTACTGTTATTTACTATGTTGTCCATTTGTAAACAGATGTCTTCATACATTATAAATAACAAGATTTCTTGAAGTCTGCTATTCACTCCAAGTGGTTGTTTCAATGTGTAGCATCTTTTCACTGTACAAGTTAATGGGGGCTGACTGTGATCAAGGCAGACTCGTCACATGCCAGACCAGCACAATCGCTGTCTGTCACATCGGAGTCTGCCCGATCAAAGCTGTGATCATAAACTGTGTCGTCCAATGATCACAGGTCACAGTAGGTTAGAGGTGAAGAGGTCAGAGACATGCAGGTATAGACGTGTTAGTAGACTACATCTGAGAGGGTTAGCGACAGACAAACAGAAGCCATGCTGGGGTGAGGAGGGGGTCAAGGTCAGACAGAGGTCATGCACGGTCAAGACCGAACAGATGACGCATCTAGAAGAGTTGCCATAGCAACATCTGCCGGCCAACAAGAAAAAGCACACCACTCACGGCAGCCAGATCCCAAACGGAGATAGTGCTGGCTTCCCCGCCCACGACCAGCGTGCGACCATCTTGCAAGAGCTTAATCGAACGAATATAGTTGTCTCTTTGCTGAAAACGCAAACAAACAGATGCCTCCTAGTGATGGACGGAGGAGAGGGGGCAACGCAGCAAGAACAAACGTAGACTTACGGCGGCAAGATCCCAAATACAGAGAAAACTCGCCTCGCCGCCCACCACCAGGGTAGTGCCCTCATTGGCTAGTTTCACTGAGCGTATGTAGTTGTCACGCGGCTGCAAAAACACAGTGCCACGCGCGCGTTAACGGGCAGTCCATCTTCACAGCGACAACCAACCCGCCATATCTGTGCTGGCTAAACATGGCAGTGGTCTGTACAACTAATCGCAGCGTTTTTTAATTGCAGTTTACAATTATTTCTAAAACACTGCCAGAAACTCTCATTAATATTAATACATTACTGCTGCGCATCACGTCAGATTGTAATTTCTAATACAATTTAAAATCAGACATTTCATGAAAATAGCAACTTCATACATTCATATCTGACTGTTTATCCAGCACAGACATGATTGGGGATAATGTTAAATAGATAGTCACCCAGCTGACTCAATAATCCGTGGAAACACAGCAGTAACGCCACACACAAATATACATGTACAATATGCTGCAAAACAGATATATTATCACATTTAAGTTAACAGCAAAGTCATGATTACACAGAACTTAATGCGCTTTACTAGCCAAAACAATTGGTAAACTTCCACATGATATATCAGATTAGCTACAGACTCCATGTAAACTTCAAAAAAATTCTTGTCAAAGACCATAAAATGTTGTCAAAACTTAATTGCAAAATATTTTAAAGAAGCACAGTAATGGCCAATTCATTTATGCACAAAACTCTTTATAGGTGGCAGCACTGTGGATTAGACACGATACTCACAAGGCAGTCGAGCTGGGAGACTGGGCTTTTACTTCCCGGCTGACTGATGTCCCACACTTTGACACATCCCTGAAGCAACAGACGAATCATTCATGTTAGGAAAACATAAATGTGTATCACCAGTAAAATTTAAGCATTCATTGCAAGACAACACTGGGTAGACTGCTAAACAGCTTCACCGTAGGCACATGCTACAGTAGGCACATGTTACAGTATCCACGTTACAATAACACGTTATATGTTACAGCAAGCACATGTTACAGTAGGCACATATTATAGTAACACATGTTACAGTCGGTACGTTACAGTCAGCACACGCTACTGTCATTACAATTTACAGTTGGTATATATATATATCAGCAAGTATGTTAGAGTCCTGAGAATACAGCTAAAAGGTATCTACTATCTACGGATATACAGATGTACCGCTGTGGGAAAGATGGGTTTGTTGACCCTGAATGAGAAGCACCGATGGAAAAAGCCCCCGACGCACCTTGCCTCCTGTGTACACGTGTCTGCATGGGTTGCTAATGGTAACAGCGCAGACGACCTCGCCATGATTGAGCGTGTTGATCTGGCGGGCGTGTCGGGGGATCCCGGGCCCAATAAGTGCATCGGGCGGAAAAGGAACTGGCTGCATCTGTCCATCAGCACTCACATGGAAGGAGTAGGCCCTGAAACCATTTGGTGAAAATAAGAAAGGCCCAAAACAATTTTTAGATGAGAAAGTACTCTTCATTAGTGTGGCTGATCATATACAGTGTGAAACTGAAACATTTGAAATCAGGAATATCTGCAGTGAAGAAATTAAGAAATAATAAATTTTAATTTTGCATTGAAAAATAGTTTCTGATATCAAACAAAATTAACTTAATAGAGACTGCAAAATGTGTACATTTCTAATATTGTGTGGCATTCATGTAGGCACTTACGGCTTTCCACCGGGAATCCCTGCTAGTGGCGCCCTCATGTGTGAATGTGGCTCAAAACCACCCTAAAATAAAAAGCATGTACAGGGCTTCACCATACAGATCATACTTTAATGGTGCATCAAATGCACTGCTTATGTTCTAAGCTCATGTTCCATTTCTTACCAGAAAATACTTTGACACCAGTAGTCAAAATAAACAACTAGGCCTATATAAGAACATCAGACACTGCTAAAGGAAACTAGACTGGACCAAAATTTTACATATATTTAAAAAAAGAGTTCGGAATCAATTATGTTTCGTAAATATAACACACAGGTTTGGCTGGCGCAAACTAAACAAAGGTGTTTGAATGGACGTATCGTCCTGTCTTTGTAATGTCACATGCGAGTTTTACCTCTCAGAAACTTACTGTTGTCTCTCCATATATTTTGGTCAAAACACCCAGCACTGTCAGTCCACTGACGAGGGCCAACAGAATCAGCCAAAATATCCAGAGATAGAACAGAGAGGTAAAATATTGTCACGTTTAACAAGGGCTCATATTTTACAAGTATCTCTTGACCGGGCAAATATAGCAAAACCACAAAAGAAAGCATCTGCTTGGGGTGAATGTAGTGGCGTATCTAGAATCCTGGAAAGGGGAAGCCAAAGGGAGAGGCCACAGAGGGGTAAACTTAGTCACCCATTAGTTTACTACCATGCTACCATGTAATGGCGCAACAGGTTACATATGGAAAATGGCCCAATGTTCCTCCCTTAAATACGCCACTGGGTAAGGGTGACTTACCATGGCAGGGCGTGCGTACGAGCCCCCGGCACCAGGAGACATGTTGTTGACGTTGTTATGAGGCATGAGGCTGCTTCCCGGACTCAGATCTGCCGGCAAGCCATGTGACACGTGAGGCATATACGGGTAGCCACCTGGCGGGCAAGCACGACGAAACGGGGTTCTGAGCAGTGCAACTAACACAGCATGAGCAACAACAGCAACAACGTACAGCAACAATGTACAACAACAACGTACAACAACAACAACGTACAACAACAACGTACAATAACAACGTACAATAACAACGTACAACAACAACGTACAACAGCAACGTACAACAAAGTACAACAACAAAGTACAACAACAACGTACAATAACAACGTACAACAACAACGTACAACAAAGTACAACAACAAAGTACAACAACAATGTACAACAACAACGTACAACAACAACGTACAACAGCAACGTACAACAACAAAGTACAACAACAACGTACAACAACAACGTACAACAACAATGGGGCTACAGGACGGGGGTAAACTCTACTGTAAAATCTGCTGTAAAATTGTGTTCTTTTATTTTCATTTTGTTACTGACTTAATTAATGGGACTTGTACACTTGATTAGGACTGAAACCACACACCCTTTTCGTGAAATTGGACAAGATGTATATTAAGTTGTGTGCAACTATCTAGACTCTGGTGAGAGAGTATCTGAAGAAAGCAATAGGTGAGAAGGTAGGTGCCGATAGGTAGATATTTGTCAAACTACATTAATTTTGAAGATTTACCCACTCTTTCTGTATTTGCCATTTTATTCTACAAATTACTGTTTCGTTCTTATCACCGCATTGTCAAAGGCCTGTTTCAACGCCTTCAATTTAGCCAATGAAATGTTAACTTTTCAAGGATTTCCTTCACTAAAGTAATCGAGCTAAACTCTGCCACCTTGAAAAAAAATAGGTAGGACATGGGCCCCTCGTAACATGCAACAAAAAATAGGTAGGACATGGGCCCCTCGTAACATGCAACAAAAAATAGGTAGGACATGGGCCCCTCGTAACATGCAACAAAAAATAGGTAGGACATGGGCCCCTCGTAACATGCAACAAAAAATATTAGTATCCACTAGACCTGTTTAGTAAAAATATTCTAACAAGTTATACTTGTTACACATAAATGTAATTTTTTATGTATATGAATATCTAATACTCTAATGTTATAAAAATATAATACTACTATCTACGACAGAAGAAACTATCAGCAACATGCAAGGAAAAGAACTATGCAGTCAGACAAATTCACACGGACAATAAGAAACTTCAAAGAATGACAAAATAAAGCAGGAAGATAGTACAAGACACGACAAGACAATAACCGACCAGCCTGAGTATTATTCATGTTTTAACAACTGAATAAAACACAAACCAGGACAACAACTAAAGTTATTACTATGACAACAATTACTAGCCACTACAACAACAACTAGCAAAGCATCGTGTGCAACAGTTGTGAACCCCGCGCATGCACACTGTCGTGGATCTGACATATACAACAGTTGTGAACCCCGCGCATGCACACTGTCGTGGATCTGACATATACAACAGTTGTGAACCTTGCGCATGCACACTGTCGTGGATCTGACATATACAACAGTTGTGAACCCCGCGCATGCACACTGTCGTGGATCTGACATATACAACAGTTGTGAACCCTGCGCATGCACACTGTCGTGGATCTGACATATACAACAGTTGTGAACCTCGTGCATGCACACTGTCATGGATCTGACATATACAACAGTTGTGAACCCCGCGCATGCACACTGTCGTGGATCTGACATATACAACAGTTGTGAACCTCGTGCATGCACACTGTCATGGATCTGACATATACAACAGTTGTGAACCCCGCGCATGCACACTGTCGTGGATCTGACATATACAACAGTTGTGAACCTCGTGCATGCACACTGTCATGGATCTGACATATGCAACAGTTGTGAACCCCGCGCATGCACACTGTCGTGGATCTGACATATACAACAGTTGTGAACCTCGTGCATGCACACTGTCGTGGATCTGACATATGCAACAGTTGTGAACCCCGTGCATGCACACTGTCATTGATCTGATATAATACAACAGTTGTGAACCTGTGCTTGCACACTGTCATGGATCTGATTTAATACAACATTTGTGAACCTGTGCATGCACACTGTCATGGATCTGATATAATACAACATTTGTGAACCTGTGCATGCACACTGTCGTGGATCTGATATAATACAACAGTTGTGAACCTGTGCATGCACACTGTCGTGGATCTGATATAATACAACAGTTGTGAACTTCGTGGAATGAGCTGACTGTAACTTATAGCTCCGACACTAGTACATTATTTAAACATGAGTTATTTCACCAACAGGTAGCAATCATCTGCCTACAGATTCTATGACTCGAATAATCCGGCTGAGATCACATTTGTTGATTAGGTAACCAAGGCTTTCAAATGGAGATAGTGTGAACTGACTATGGAAAATCTGTTCAATTAGTTTCAAAAAATTTCATCAATTTCTGTCTACTTGTAGCCTTGTGTACATCACCTGAAGATGCACAACATTTGTAATTTTACCTCCACACAAAACTTACATCTATAGCCCAAAATGTGGTATTGGCCACTTGTTTGTGGAGGCATTCTACTGAAACATCACTCCACAGTAATAACACTGATAGCAGTCGCATCAACATTAGTGACACAAATAGTGCTGACACACAGGATAGTAATGACACTGAGGGCAGTGTCGCCATACTTCTGTTACTGCACCAAACGTGGAACTGGTGACCTCACTGAAACCGACATCAAAATGTGACAGGCTTGAGAAAATTTAATGAATCTGGTTAATCTGTCAGATTAACTCTAATACATACCTAAAGGGGGCACCTTCGATGATGGTTTTAATCCACTCGAGGGTCCAGGTGTAGCGCCTCCTGAGCTAGTTGGTGTCACTGATTTTGACACTGGCGTGCCTGGCTTCTCATGCTAGAAACACACATCAAGTATTCAGTGCTAATTCTAAAAAATAAATATTGCTATATCAGATATTTTGTAAGCTCAATATATTCAAAAGAACATTTTCTTGCAAAGTTTATGTAATCAATCTGGAGCTACAACGTTGGCACTATTGAATAATGGCTACAGAAAAGTTCACTGTGGTAACTGCTTATTTCCATCAAGTAAATAGCAGCTGATTTACGTGCCAATAAAAAATTTGTGTATTGACCATATAAGCTTTTACCTAGGACAACTGTACCATGGGTTGATTTAATGATCTACTTCATGATCAGTGTTATATCACCATATGAGACACACAAACATACATTCGAACGTATATATGTATGCACATGTATATAACATAATGATATATAATTTTATACAAAAGACATATATACTCAATCAAGTGCTAAATGGCAATATTGTAAATCCTCAGCATACCATTATACATGTGGCACTACCTGGTGGACAATGAGAATGTTACTGTGTTTGTGATGCCACCAAGCAGGCATTGTCAACAGTGCCACAATAACAATTCAGTACAATGAGAATGTTACTGTGTTTGTGATGCCACCAAGCAGGCATTGTCAACAGTGCCAAAATAACAATTCAGTACAATGAGAATGTTACTGTGTTTGTGATGCCACCAAGCAGGCATTGTCAACAGTGCCACAATAACAATTCAGTACAATGAGAATGTTACTGTGTTTGTGATGCCACCAAGCAGGCATTGTCAACAGTGCCACAATAACAATTCAGTACAATGAGAATGTTACTGTTTGTGATGCCACCAAGCAGGCATTGTCAACAGTGCCACAATAACAATTCAGTACAATGAGAATGTTACTGTGTTTGTGATGCCACCAAGCAGGCATTGTCAACAGTGCCAAAATAACAATTCAGTACAATGAGAATGTTACTGTGTTTGTGATGCCACCAAGCAGGCATTGTCAACAGTGCCACAATAACAATTCAGTACAATGAGAATGTTACTGTGTTTGTGATGCCACCAAGCAGGCATTGTCAACAGTGCCATAATAACAATTCAGTACAATAAAACACTGACCACCATAAAACAGGAACATCAGAATAGTGCTCTTTTGAGTATCTCCAGAAGTACCAGCCACAGTTGTGGAGGTTGATGTGTCTCAGGATAAAGAGGAGAGCATACAACATATATATACATGACTCACATCCTTGTGTTTGGAGGAGGGAGTGCTGCCATGGGACGAGTCACTGCGGGGACTCGTAGGTCCCTCTTTCTTCGCTATCTTCTCCTTCGGTCCGTTCTCCCGTGGGGACCGGTCTCCATTCTGTGGTGATGTCGACTGCAAGTACATGACTAGGTCACAACCACGGTGTACAGTATAACTCGCAGCGAGTTACCACCTGCATTTTCCAACCCTTTTTTCACTGACGGACTGCCTAAATCACCCCTCATCAACGACTACCAGTAATATTTGTCCCAGTGGGAGATTCAGTCCGTTCAAGACAACCATGAAATTCTCAATGGTCTGTGTCCTATGTTGTAAAGAATATTAACCAATTGCTAACTACTTGATGGCGACAACTAATCCAGAGGGGCTGTGAGGGGCTAATAATGCCACTGTGAGGAGCTAATAATGCCACTGTGAGGGGCTAATAATGCCACTGTGAGGGGCTAATAATGCCACTGTGAGGAGCTAATAATGCTACTGTGAGGGGCTAATAATGCCACTGTGAGGGGGGGGTAATGCTACACACAATCACTCAGTCAATCTATAACATTCCGGACACAAGTCACAACGGCCATTAACTTTCCATCTTAAATTTCTGCTGAATAGAATATTTTTAGCGACACCTCGAAGTATGAGGAAGCGTGCTCCAACTTCACGGAAACCAAAAAACTTACATTAAACATAAATACCTTTAAATATTCATCATGGTCTTTAAAAATGTCACAATTTATCTTATTAATTTATCCACAGTTGGTGAGACCTAAGTAGTTATTACAAGTCCAAGTTAGTGCTTACCTGGTTCTCATCATCAACGACTAGATCTTGGTCGCTCTTTTCACCTTCGCTGTCCTGCAACAAATACCATACATAAAACTATCATGGCTTACAACTATATTCCACACAGAAAATGCTACCAAAAAGACAAAGTCCATATATGAAAAAAGTTTTTTTTTCAAAAGCAAAATTCAAACTGGTGGTAATGTTAGTGCCTGGAGTCAAATATTCCAATCAGCGATACCACGAAACATCACAAACTATAGTAACCAAGATGTTACTTTGCAGGATGTGAATTTAAACAAGTATATCACAAAATGCTATTTTATATGTAACAAACTTTTCAGTTTATTTCCAACAGAATAAAGCCTGTAGTCATACAGATATTGTTGAAATGCTGTTTGTGAAGCATCCTGGCCCCATGTGTCTGCATACATATTTGTAGATAAATATGTATCTGCGTAAGAATAGGGTGTTTAATTCTACTTGATTTATCGAGGTGCCTCTCTTCAGTACTTCTGAAGTTTTGCTGCACGCATTAAGTGGTGGTCAACCTTCTGGACAGATACTACAAACACTCTGATGAAAATAAATATTTCAATTTAGTAGTATCTTGTGAGTTATATATATATATATATATATATATATATATATATATATATATATAGGGCCTAAATCAATAGCAGTCATGTGAATAAACACATTCTATTGATTCGTGGAGTAGGATAATATGAATACAAGTATGTTACACAAGTACGCAAATTGTGACTCAACAAATAAGTATAGACGTGTTTTAGTGTACCATTTTGGAAGAAGTTTCTGTCCCTCCCCAAAACCCTTAACTGCAAATTATGGCTAAATAACAGAATATATACACTTGTAAATAAGTAGAATATTTAAAAGTAACCACACTTGTAGAAAATCAACTTTAAATGACCCAATAAAAGTGAAAATAATAACAATATTCACATTCCAACAAAAGATACCCCTAAAACACGCAAGTGTGCATAGAAACACTAATCCTACAATGCATGATCCAATGGTCCATGCCCATGACCCACTCATTGAATGGCTAGAACGTGTTGTGTTGCCACCTGGCTAGTTTGAGATGAACCAATACTAAAACCTGTGCAAGCATCTGAGATAATGGCATCAAGCACTTGGGTCGACTCAAATAAGCAACACCGGCAAGTGGCAAATATTTACAGTGGCAAAGAAAATGTACACAGCGCAAACAGAGAGAGAGGCCTGGGGACTGAAGCCTGTGATGTTACATAAACGACAGCTCCACAAGGAAAACAGGACTGTTCAAATGTAACACAGCCTAGAATAGTCAATAATGTGTTATTTTGTAATGTCTACAAAATCTAGACCATAACTATCTGGATGTTTAGCCATATTTTAAGGTCAAATTTCATTCACATAACAATCAAATAAATAATTTAAATTACCTGCATTTTTGTGTGTGTAAACTATTAGTTTAACGTGACTACCTGGGTATACCAAAATTCATGTCATATTTTTATATCATCACACTGTGCAAACTGTAATCAAAATCTTTAGTAATGCCATCAATATAAAATTAGAAATTTTTCATAATTTCAAATAGGTTGAACATCTAAAGTCAACATCGAACTAATGCAGTGTAGTGTTATTCCCTTTCTGAACGCAAACAACAATTATAACAGTCAATGAACAGAAATAGGTATTTTTATATATTCATAGTATAATAATATTACATTTTTGCCTTAGCAACCATCATATGCATATATTTAATGACTTCCGATATACAGTCCGAATCAACATACTGACATTGTTGTCTATATTTCATTTTCCTGTATTTGATGAATATGTTTACAACGGATGGCGAAACTCAAAAATGTTAACTATGTCAATTTGAGGTTTGGCTCAGTGTTGTGTTAAGCCGAGGAAATACGATACGGGCTAAATGATGAGAAAACAAAGTGGACTACACAAGTGCATTGAGATTACAAGAACACTTCAGATGTGTCTGTGGATAAAAGTGCTCCAGGGGTTGTTATCACCGATGAGCTGTGCAAACTTGTGGAGCTCCTATGAGAGCGGCAGAGACTGAAGATGGATGAATTAAGCAGATCAATATTGGTAGTTATGCTCTGTTCAAGTGATACAACTGTTGAGGCACTGGCAGCTGTTGACGTTGGCAAGGTCAAAGAACACACAGAATGCAACCACAGTGTCCACATGGGACAGAGCATCATGTGTGACCATTGATGTCAGAAGCTTCAGTCATCTCTTAACATCATAACAAGAATACCGCTAAAATTCATCTCGCCAAAATCTACTCACCCTAAAGAAAAGATACGTTCAATGGTTTCCTGTTGGTCTCACCATACCTCCATTACATCTTACTAATGTATTTGTTTTGTAAGTATAATGTGCACCTTTAAAAATATTCAACCTAACAACACTTTTCAAATTTTTTCCCATCATTGGTTTTTCAGGATGTTCGTCAAAAATTTCCAATGGCCTTGAGAAAATGATTCTGTTATCCTGGCTAGATTCACACTGCAAAATAGTTTATGAAGTTTATTTTATGATCATACACAAGAAGTACTTAGCATTTCCAAATAAATACATCATTTTGTAAGTGGTGTATAAGTCTGGTTTATTAAATACAAAGTTCAATGAATTCATTAGAACGAATGCAGATAACAGTTAGATGACCCTTTGGTAAATATGCCCTAAAGACAGGAGCCATGTCAACATGACGGGGGTCGCTTAAACCCCTGACTTCCTTCACAAATATTGACCTGTTATCATCTATTAGACGACGAATAAACAAACGCACCCAGCACACCATACCATATCTATATGCACTCGTGTGCGTGTGTGTGTGTGTGTGTGTGCGTGCACACTAGGTGGCCATGCATATTTGCACAGACATCACCTGTGACATTGTGTGTGCAAACATGTATCCGCATGAAGGCTGAATGTTTGCCCTGTGCAAACACACGCCAACAACATGTAGAATAAACATTTCACAAAGACTGGCTGTTTGCTGTGTGTCATACTGTGGACCTCCGTCTACACAGGCCTTGTTAGACCTCCGGCCACACAGGCCTTGTTGGAACATGAACAAAACTAATGGCTCGACTGATGGATTTGTGGTTTTTGCAGCCAATTTATTTTGACATGCCATGTTTGTTAATCCTTTGTAGGTGTTTCACACGCTGCTGTGTTTATCTGCACCGGTGGAATTATGTCAGTTGTTAATATTATTTGGTATTTTGTATGGTAAATTCATCAAGCTTTATAAAAGCAGAAATATATTAATAATATATATGATACAACATATATTCAAATGGCTTTATGCCACCATAAAAATATTTAAAAGACCTTATAAAATATGTAGCACTGTCTCAGTAAATGTGTCATAGTGTCCTTCCAAAATGGAGTTTATCTTGCCATACAATCAGTGTGAGTGAGGGAAATCAAACAAGACAGACATGCTACAGATATACACTTCAACGATGAGACGTATGTATCTCTGTACCAGGATGTATTAATGAATTCAACTTAGCAGAAATAAGAATTTGTTTTAATTCCGTAACGGGGCGAGACATGCATCCAGTACCATGGCCCTTGTGAAATGAAAGTATTTGCACATATTAAGTGCAGAGACTTGAGCACAGGTGTATATCGTGACTCAAGGGCATACCTTGTCATCTGTTCGACGCTTCTTTGATGCATCGTTGTTCACCTCTGGTGGCGACCTACTTCGGCTGTGGCTGTGTTCGTACTTATTTCGTTCGGGGGAGCCCGAGCTCCTCTGCAATTAACAAAGCATCTGACATGTACAATAAAACTCTTATAAAAGAAATAATAACCATATCTATCAGAAATTAGTTTTTAAGGAACAGTTTTGGTTTACATGTTGGTCAGGCACAACATTGCACCACTAGTCCCCCCACAGCCCTCTCCTTCCATAGCCCTCTCCCCCTCATAGCCCTCTCCCCCATAGCCCTCTCCCCCATAGCCCTCTCCCCCATAGCCCTCTCCCCCATAGCCCTCTCCCCCATAGCCCTCTCCTTCCATAGCCCTCTCCTTCCATAGCCCTCTCCCCCTCATAGCCCTCTCCCCCTAATAGCCCTCTCCCCCTCATCGCCCTCCCCCTCCATCAATAGCCCTCTCCCCCCACCAATCAACCCCTCAACTGATGGGGAGATTAGGGACAGTAGGCAATGACATAGGCCCATAAGCCCAGTTTACTTGCACACTGAAGGAGGTGTTTGAGATTAGTTTCAAAACTTCAAAAAATTAGTGCAAGGAGAGTCATAAATTCTATATAAAAAACAATTGTCTGAATTGCTCCAGAAATTCACAAGAATACAAATTTCGCCAAATATGGGAACCCACTGTCCCCCAATCCCAAATCAGTTTCCATGTGACCATGCGACCATACGTTGAATTCATGCACGTGGACATAATCTGGCTATCAGAAATGGAAGAATGTTTACCTAGGTGATCACCAGGTGGCAGCACTGTGCTGCCATCTACCAGAAAGTGGCAGGTTGCATGCCGGCCAGTTGGCCAATGCATTTGTAAACTATCACATTACTGAGCAGACTGACTGTCGGCTAATAGGATACAGTGCACTCTGGTGCTATCAATGCTGAAGCAGATCCATGCTTCAGCACCTGGTTCTCACAGATTACCAAAACACAGCCCGTGGCTGGGCAGCTGATAGCCTATTCACCTGACAAGACGATTATTCTGCAGGTTCAGGGGGAATGTTCAGGGACAAAGTCCTGTGAAAGTGACTGTTTGTTGCCAGTACAAATCATGATATGTAAGAGAAAGTAAAGGAGCAGACAAAGTGGCAGGGTATGTGGTTGCTGGGTCTAATCACACTGCCATGATAATCCACAGCTTATCAGATAATCCACTACACAGAGCAGCAACCTTCTCCCCAGACCCTTGTACACCCTCTCAAGCTGGCCTATGAGGGGTGCCAGCAATATTGCAGGGTGTTTATAAGCTGGAAGCAGGAGGGGGTTAGATAAACACTGGTGTAGTCACCCCTAATGTGTGACCTTTTATCTCAGGTCACAGTTTATCTGTCTGACAAACACTGGTGGCTGACAGAAATGGGGCTGCGTACAGAGGTTGTCCACAAGGATAGGGACGGTGCCTTCCATGTGTGGTCAGTATATTATCCCTAGTAGTTGGCAGTGGACTGCTACTTTAGGTGCAGAAGCAGTAAGAGTGAAATACACCTCACACACACTCACCCCTTCAATACATCATACCAGGTTATCTAGAAAACATGCACATGTTAATTAAATGCCCCCAGGGTAACATATCTGGCCAGTCAGACCACATGTCACAAACACTGCAGTCCAAGCATAAACATGCAACTTTACCTGTGAATAGACTAATAACACAGATATAGGTTACTTCCCTGACAACGTTACTCTTTGTACACTTACTGGACTAACACCCAACACAAACAAGGCCACCCAACACAAACAAGGCCACCCAACATGTCATTCCTCAAATTTTCCACATAATTAAATCAATTATTCCACTATCACTATTAAAAAGGGTACACTGAGCACTACAGATTAATGTTACTAATTTCCCAATTACAATTCCCCAGAAAGCCCATCCACCCACTATTTGTGGGAACTGCTGATAACAAAACTGAGAGACAAGCAGCACTGCACTCAAATCCCTGAGGGATGAATGAGGGAGAATCCCCGGGAAGATGCACCCAGGATATTTGGCAACCCATGTACTGCAGCAACACAGGGTTACACAAACAAGACAGAGAGAGGCAGGCTGGTCAATCATGCTTCACCTGTCTACAGGCCTCAGTCACCACTGCCAACAACCAGTGGTTGCTGTGACAGTTAGTTGTCATGACAACATGTAGCTGGGCAGAGAGCCATGCCTGGGCTTTGTCCTCATAACCAGCTGCTTAATTTGGCTGAACCACAGAGGTGATAAGGCGGTGAAATCGTTAAATTCAAACAGGCATTGGTGTTGTTATTGAGAAAAAGCAGTGTTCTGGAAAATACACTCAAAACATCATATCTCGGTGCACAACTTTATCCATCAACTGCCAACATAATATTTTTTATTTTAGCATTTCCCAAGTGTTTGCTATTTCATGAAGCATTTACAACAACTGGCTTTATTGTATTATGAGAAGATTTCATAGAGCTCATCAAAATTTCACGATAACTGCAATGTTTAATGGTAATGGTACATCTGCAATGTTTAATGGTAATGGTACATCTGGACTCACAGGGAGGGGGGCAAATTATCTGTATGTAATCAATAATAACTGTTGTGACAGTCGTAGTAAGAACTGAACCATGCGATTGAAATAATCTATACAATATACCTGTATTTGTAATCAGATATATAATTTCAAAGTGAGGTTACAAATCTTATCATGATAAAATTCCATAGGATGGGTTAATACAATGTGGCAACATATTGCAGAATATTTGGATATTCATACATCAGTTTCACTGATTCTGTTGCTATGTATCATTTCTTGGTACTTCCAGGAACAACAGCAGTGTTTTCACTGTTCATCCTGTATGCTGTCAATCTAGCAGCCCAATAAAATATATATACAGCCAGCCTTGACTGACACATGACAAGGCTGGGTGTGGTGAAAGTACTGCAGCCTTCTCAGAACTAGTTACGTCAGCACGCTGCTGACATATGGTGTTAATTAGGGAGAGTGCCACTAAACCAACCACAGCATCATGTTTACAATAAGCATGGAGTTACCTCGCATGCACTGCCAAGAAAGGGTTGTTCGTGGAATAAATCATTTCTCATTTGTCAGACATGCACTCAATGTCCATGGACACCACTAGTTCCTTCAATCAAGTCCACCCTCCTGAACAACATACATGGTGCACCACTGGGGTTCCCCTTTCCCTGTGGGAGATAAGACACCAAGCAGTTATGCAGTAGGCAGATCGTTAATGCCAAGAGGAGTAATCTGACTCAACATCACTGATATCATATATGTGCTGTTGTAGCTGGCCAACCGATCCTAATGCATGCGTAATGTATTCAACTGCCACCATCCAATCACCACGCCCGCGGTGGCACATCCTCTCGCGGACGCACTCAGCATGATAATGGTCGCATCAGATGAAAATTATTCTAACGGTCGATCCCGGAGGCGTTCATAAAAACAAGCCCGCCACATGTATTAATGGCAATTTTGGGAAATACGAGACGGGGCCCTGGAACTAGGATTGTTACATGTGACATGTGTGTTTTATGGGCACTTTTACACCCCCTAATGGTTGGTTCCATACTCATTAATACATCTATTAAGCACCCCTCAGATGGTCCTATGCATCTGCCAAGCAGAATGCTGATAACCATTAATGTCAATGGGAGAAGACCTTAAGCGACACAACTAACTGCTCCAGCAAACTGCTTCTAGGAATGTATATAGAAGGTCCTTCCACTGGAGACCATCTGTATCCAGAGACCACTGTGGTCAGAAGACACTTTTCCTATCTTGGCAGACTTCTGCTTTCAGGGACCACCTGTCTTGAGAGACCACTGCTATCAGAGACCACCTGAGAGAGACCACTGTTGTCAGATACCACCTTTCTTAAACGAACATTCATAGTAAAAAAAACCTATATGTAACAAACGGCTTGACTGTGACAGGAGAGACAAATGAAAGTTGTTAACAGAAATCAATAAACATTTACAACAGAAGTGTCACTGGCTAACACAGAGTTACACAGATTAATGATGTCACAGGCTTCAGTTACAGACACAACACTTAGTTAAGCTGCAGCTTTTACTGCCACGATTGTATATGTGACTACACAATTACCAACATGTGAATCACACATACTAGTGATCATAGTTAGGATGTCACCATTACATGAATAACTTTCAGTTTCTGTCAGAACCAGCAAGTTTAGGACCCAAAGTGTCAAATTACGCAGTGAGTAACCTATCCAATCTGACAAACTGAAAGCAATATGAACATGACACCTGTCATTAAGTATTATTAATGCAGCTGTTTACTACAACACTTCTCATGTAACTAGCCGGTTACAATAGCTGGTTACAATGAGTGCTTGTCACAACTTATGGTAATGTTAACAAAAGAAGTTTTTATTGTATAATTTTGAAATTAAGTCATTTCTGCAAAGATGTTTTAGCAAACAAAACCAGCCAGTCAGTAGGATTTTTTCAGACATGGGAGGCAATCTCTAATTCAGCCAACAAAATAAATGTTTCATGGAAATACATTTTCTTCACAACTGAATCATCATGTTACATTAAAATTTCTACGTAAGATCCCATCTATACCAACCACTGTCTGAAATGATAATATTCCTTAAAAATCCTTTTCTGTCTTGCAATAACTTAGTCAAGCAATAACTTACACATGAGACACACTTACCCACAGCCCTTGCTGTAAATAATGTGTGATGCCATTGAGCCTGGTTCGCTGCCAGTGATCAGAGAATACTTCCAGTTTGTGAAGTATGCTCAATGACCCTCTAAAGACGATTAATAGTTGAGGGTTTTAATAAGGGGATGGTGTTTAATAGCAGTGTAACTCTTGCTCTGTGTGATCCCAGAAACTACCCCTCTCTTCACACCCTGCAAATGACTACCCCATCTGGTGGTGTTTAAACACAGGGTACAGAGCTGGTGTCTTGTGAACAAAGTTGTAGCATCAAAGGAAATGACCAGGCACAGTGCACTGCTGTATGATTATAGCACCTGGAGGAGAGAGCAGCCTGGCAGGTCGCAGCTGAGCGAGCAGCCACAGTGGGCGGCCATGCATGACCAAGTGATACTGTCAGATGTGACAGGCACAATGAGAACACAGGAGCGCTCACCCCTAACAGCCACAATTATATGCTGCCTATAATGTCAGCTGGCCCAACTGATAATTATGATGATTGAGCTTGCCACGCATGGCTGCTCATGCGTGATGTTGCCACCACCTTACTTTCACACCAGCACCACAACTCTAGTTGCCCGTGGTCACTGGACCGTGTCCACCGATTCAGCCAATCGGCTTCAATCACAACCTAGCCAATCAGGTGTCTTCTAGTTGGATGAGAGACAGGTGAGCTGTGCAGTCTGTGCTGTTGGTCATGCTTGGCTGGGTTTGCCAAAGCAGGGAGTTGCCTTGAGGTCTCCCCTCAGCCTAGGGGCTGTGTGTGACAGCTTGCCCAGACAAAGGCTTTTGTTAGAGAGGCAGAAGTTAGCACTTAATGGAGGCAGGCACACAGAAAGCACGCCAAACAAAAAGAAATGACCTGTCAGCTGAGACCACAATGAGGCAGGAACTACACTGGGCACGAATTAAACTGATGAGGTCTCACTACAGAGCATGTTCTTGGAGGCACCAATCACCAATTCCATTCCGTGCATCAAAGTTACTTTATCACATACTAGACAATAAGACTTTGCATTTCCTACCTGCTTAATGCTGGAGTTTTACACACCTGTGTTGTCACTACAATTATGAATCATACTTACTTTTGTTAATTAACCTTTTACATTCTATCTTTGTTGGATGACATATTCTTATTTTAACCTTTTACATTCTATCTTTGTTGGATGACATATTCTTATTTTAACCTCTTACATTCTATCTTTGTTGGATGAAATATTCTTATTTTAACCTCTTACATTCTATCTTTGTTGGATGAAATATTCTTATTTTAACCTTTTACATTATATCTTTGTTGGATGAAATATTCTTATTGACAAGTCAATAAAACATGCATATTATCTTAAATTAGTTTATCAGTGGTAACAGGGAATTAGTGCCATGTCATCTAAAACTATCAATGGACTCCATCCTACTGCACAATAAGCTCTTTGTTCAGCCACACACCCTAGTGGGGCAACCACTGGGTGGATTGGCTAGTTATCAAATTACATGGGGCTACATCAACACCTAAGGTTATAGCACCACAGGCTGGGCCTGCAGCCTTTGTACCCGCCCATCCTGTGCTGCCCCTTTGTTCCTCCAGCAGTGGAACATTAACAGCAACTGACAAAACAGTGACTACATGACATTTTTTGTGCACAGAGAATCCGATAATGCCAGAACATGGGCATATTGCTCCACTGGTCTGTCCTTGTGGTTAGCTTTCTCCCCCCCCCCCCCACTAAATACCCTGGTCCTAGATGAGTGGCAATAAGATAAACTGGAATCACTTGACAGGCAAGTAGTCAGTGAACAAGCAGATCAGAGCGGGTGATTAGATAACATAGAAGGCTAACAACACAACAGTGGAGAGAGAGTCAACTGAACTCTGCCTTTATCGCCTTATCACAGAGGCTACCACCCACAAGCCGTCGTATTGACAAATAAAATAATTTACATTGCCTGTCACGATAACGTACACAACCCAACCAGAAGACATAAAAGATGTTTTGAACAGAGGTATTCCAATTACATGTGCGTTACATCAGCCATTACCACCCAGCGTCAAACTGCCCCGATCAACGCTCAGATAGATCAAGAATGCATTTTCTTCGCACACACACATTTCTCACAATTTCCTGATCATTCACTGTGCAATGGCTGACTACCAAAAATAAATTGCTCGTTGACATAGTTCTGCTAGGGGTAGGCACATGCACCACTTGGGAGGTTTCTATGTGCGATTCCGTCGACACGCTGCGATGATTGCCTGTGCATTTAAATGCATGCCGCATTTCAAAGGGATCCTTTTTCGTTAGGTAAAATGTTTTTTTTATCCATGGTGACATACCAACTTCAAAATGCTACATGAGTCTGTATTATTAATGTTCGTATTCCAGATGAATAATCAGTGATACACCAAGTGATACACCAAGTGGAAAATAACCAGACAGTATGAAATTCGCTATAACTGTAGTTGCTGAGAGATTTTACTTGGTAGCTAGGATGTACTTAGGCGGTGTATTTAGGTGGAACACACTAAGTGGTGTGCCCCCACCCCAAGGGGGAGAAGAAGGGTGTGTTTAGGTGGAACACAATAAGTGGTGTGGCTCCTACTCCAAGGGGGAGAAGAAGGGTGTATTTAGGTGGAACACACTAAGTGGTGTGGCTTCCCACATCTTCCACCTTACCAGACAGAGCTTACAGAGGGAGCTGTTTCCTCATTGCATAAAACACCAAGAGCAGGCATATTCATACTTTATTCCAAGTAGCATTTCACATTTTAATAAAATAAAGGTGAATTGTGGGGCACTTTAGCACAGTGGTTACAACATCAAACTCTCAAGCGTCGTCAATTTTGTTCACTCCATATTGCCTTAGTTCACTTAGCTGTATTTTCCCAAAAGTTATTGCATTACTCCTGGTGTAGTACATAAATAAATGGTTATTAAACATTTTGTTTCTCTCTATTTGAATTGGATTTTTTGCATAACAAAATCTAACTGAGAACATATGATACTACATACAACAGAATTTAAATCACATATCCATCTCCATCCATTATGTATTAGATATTGTTAAATAGCAAGTTAGTTGCTATGTCAGCAACTAAAAATCATTGTTGCAACAATGGCCACAGACCAGTGAGATAAGAGCATGCAACTGGACGCCACAATTACCACTACCAACATGTAGCAAGACCCACACCACAGATAAGACCCAATGTCTTTCTGGAACTAATGCCGAGAGCAGATTAGGAATGGAACATGTCCTTGGATTATGTCTTGACCTATGACCTTCTTTAGTGTCCACCAAACCATGAGCTTCTGGCTGGGTTATTGGCAGGGCTCTTTCAAGTAAATGAAGCTGTTTAATGCCTTCACTGGCACAGAACAGGGGATCCCACAGCCACCAGCTGGAACAAGTCTAAATCTGCCCATTCAGCCAATTAAAAAGCACTCTGTTGGTCAATGGTAATTTGTTCTATGCAGGCACAAAGCTGGGTGCTTGCTGAGCTGCTGGTTGGTGTGCAAATCACCCAAGGGGCCCCAATAGAAGGGATTAACTCTTCAAGACCAAATTGGCATTTCAGTGGACATAAAGCTTAATTCTGTCCAATGCTGCTGGTGGTCTGCACACAGAATGTGCATAAGCTGTAGTGTCAATATGCTCTTGACCAGTGTTGGTTGGAGTGGCTGGTCATGCATGACCGCACACAGGAGGTATTCATGATTATAATCTTTGCATACCTCCCCACCTATACATGTTCCATGATACAGTTCCCTGTTATCATCAAATTATGACTCATACATTATACAATGAAATATGTCTATGAATCAAAGTACATATTACAAAGGACTGAAATATTACATTATAAAATCTCTGTAATTTTAACTGATGGGATCATCATTTATGACACTATACATATCCATCAGATATATTCCCTATATATTCCTAAATGTTTTATTTTTACAAAGTTGGTCCCCCACCTCCCTCCCTGTGTGCCCTCTACCCTCTGGGTATTCTTTACCCCCTGTGTCCCTCCCCAACAGAGTGGCATAGAAAACATAACAGGACAAGTTTACGGGCTGATTACGGGCCGATTTTTTATCACTCTGTAGGAAAAAATTTCGTTTCTGTCACCAGTACCTCACACAGGAACAAATGGTATCATTAGACAGCTGAATCACTCTTTGTTCCGATTCATATGTAGTCAAGAGCACAGTCAATGACAGCTAATGATGATCTAGCTTACAAAACGCATCACATAATTGGCGTCCACATTTGACTGCTTTTACTACACTCTGCATGATAAATTTACGTTTCCATCCATAGTATGCGATACGTTAAACCTTTGGAAAGCTCTATGATTGGCCTAGTCAAATACATGTTAATGAGCGAGCGGGCTATTTGCAGCGAATGAGAGATCATCATTACAACACGTGTTGTCTGGGCTGTCTTGAGCTTTTTATTTATTAATCCGCCATTGTGTTTTCTCACTTCGTTCTTCAGATTATTTCAAGTTTCCACATCAATATTTCAGCTAATTGAATGACAGCATTAGTGAATCATGGTATTATACTGGTACAGACAGTTAGACGTTGCAGGCTTTTCTGAGGTAAATATCAGCAATTTGCCATCATGATTTCCGCTGGCTTCGACAGCTCGCACTACCACAGTAAACAACGCTGGACCGATGGGCCTGTCTGAATCTGTATTTTGGAAAAAATCATAAAAATAAAAGTTCTCAACATATTTAATTAATTTTTGTTGTATTTTGTAGCTAATATGTATGGCTACATTTTTCTAATTGGACATAGGGTCATACAGCCACTCAGCAATTATTTAGTAGCAAGGTGAAAATACAATTTTTTTTCTTTTTTTGATGAAATTCAAAAAGTAGTATCCACATGATAAGATTATGTGTTGTAGTTTTTATAATTTTATTATAATAAAGAGTCTTTTTAGTAAAAAATGATACCTCAATCACATTTGTGCGATAATTATTAACAATGTTATGATTTTTTAAAAGCACCCTTGTGAATAACTCCGATTTATGTACACCGTGGAAACTTATTATAGGTCACTCCTAGGGTTAATCATATTAGCAGTTTCCAATTAAACCCAAACAGCTGTAGCCTATTCCAAATAAAAAGACCCACCCCGCATAAAACCAGATCCAGAGATTCCCACGTTCTGACGACTCTTGCCAGACATAGATCATGCAGAGTTAACTGTCACTCAAACTGATTCCAGCAAGGGGGCTTGTGATTCCAGGGTAACAACTGTGACAGCTCGACATGCCAGACATTCATGAGAACCCCCTCTGCGTTGGGGAGGGTGGTTATGAAGCATACCGTTGTCACCATAGCATTCATGGCATCTTGCAAGTGTGTGGTTCCGCGTGGCCAACCATGGCATTATTTATGCAGTGGCATAGCTGCGGGCAGCCTGCACTGTCCCCAACTTCATTTACAATGACAATCAGATGCCCTTTGATGCACCAATGCGAAGTGGCAATAATTTCGCAATACACCGGCACACTGTAAGCCATGCTCGAGTGGAGGCATATTATGTACTCGGGCACGCATGCCGGCGCACATGTGCGCATGCCGGCCAGTGAAGTGTGAACACCGAGCTGTGAATTATGCACGGACACTGCACTCTACAAGGCAGCGACAACACACAGTCGAATAAATGCGGAATAAATCGATAGAACAAAACTTAGCCACCTCGGGCTTGGTGTGCAACAACGGTAATTGAGCACGCTCAGAAGAGTTTAATTACATCAGCAGCCAGGGACATGGCAGAATTAATTACTGGACCACAGCTCTCTCTCTTACAGAGAAACATCTGGACACTCTTGTTGCTTCACCAACTAATGGTCAAGCTGATGCAGCTAGTGTGTCCCATTAGTTCTTCATGCCCCCCCCACCACCACACCCCCCACCACAACCACACCCCACCCCCCCACCACCACACCCCCACCACAACCACACCCCACCCAGTATATTTGGAGATTCACTGATTTCTGACAACAAAGCAGCCATCTTGCATCCCTCTCTGCAATATCCATACACTGTCATACTGTATCAATGGCGACACAGAACACAGAATTAATGAAACAATCAGCGAACCGTGAACTGCAACCAAGTGCACACCACTGAATGATGTTGAGTGGTACACAAGTGACTTGGCAATTCTAGTAAGCTCTTTATGCGTGTCGCCACTGATTATTTATAATATCAAACATGTATGTTTATTGTTGATACAGGCTGAAGCAAAAGGTTGGCATTTAATTTTTTTGTAAGTGCAAAATCATCATGTTTTTATCTCATCTTAGTTTCCATGTCAATGTAGTGTCTAAATTCAAATTAATTGGGGCACAGCAAGAGGCTTCTTTGGTATCTAAGAAATGATGGATTGTGCTTTAGATAACATGATAAATATTTGTCTTTTTAAGAACTAAGACACTAGACACTATTTTGTTGTACTGATTCATTGGTGTTGTAAAATGTTCTACCATGACATCAATGTTGTAAAATGTTCTACCATGACATTAATGTTGTAAAATGTTCTACCATGACATCAATGTTGTAAAACGTTCTTGTACTTGTATTACTGTTGTAAATGCAAGAAATAGCAACTTATCCCAATCACACTATTACTCCATTGTTACACTGTCTATGTCCACTATCAACCTATCACACACACCCTATTACAAGGCTTTTTTTCCTACATTTATCGCCAGCACATCTCAAATGTTATCTACTGTTATACTTTCATAAAAACATTATACACAAGCAGAATAAATGCATGGTAACTTACATGTCTGTCTGCTTGTCCAATCAGGTGGTGACATATGTTCAGATGTGATTGATCAACAATCAGATCAGGTCGATTGGTCACAACAATGAGGTCAGGTTGATTGGTCACAACAATGAGGTCAGCAGCAGACAGCAGCAGGAAAGACAATACACAACTATTAGTTAACTGTCAGAAACAACACTAATAAATTACATGTCATATTCATGAAAATGACATAAAAAAAACATTTATTAGGTATACTGTTGTAACAGGGAGAACACTTTTTAATGGTTTATGGGGACTCTGTTGCATATATAATGGTTACTATCAACATTAAAAACACAAACTAAAACATATTCCTTGTATGCAGATTCAACATGTTATATCGCTGAAATGTCTGGTTTAACACCAAGTCAGCAGCAGCCTGTCTGTAGACTCTGTACACTCACCCTTTTCTTCTTTCATGCCAGCGATGTGTAAACTGCTGGCAGCGAGACTGGCCGCACTGCTGCCACCTAGGCCCATCAGCGCAGCGCTGCTGCTAGGGGGCAGTCCATGGCCCACTGGCAGCACAGTCCCAGCAGTCGGGATGCCAATAGGTGGAGCATGGGCGGCATGGGGCATACTGTGCTGGGCCTGCATCTGCTGTGTGTACAATACAGACAGTGTAGATCATATGTCGTCAAATACCAGTCTGTTGGAAACTAAGAAACTTTTGTGTAGAGAGAGAATAAGCTGGCAATTCTGACCACTATCTCCCCCTGTGCAACATGAGTTAGAGATGTAATAAAATTAAAACTATATACACATAGTCTAGCTTCATCACAAAGTGTTTGTTTGGGCTGCAGGACATCAAGGACGACTTCCCACAAAACTAGTGTTAGTGCTAGTTACGATATATCGGTGCGGTGAACAGTGAAACAGCACATTTTCCCTCTGGCAGCAAAAAATCAGGGTCCATGATTGACTGCCTTATATCCGAATAACCAGGGTATGTCATAGTGAGTCACAACTGTATAAACCAAACTTAATAAACATGTAAATTATCTGAAATTGTAAAATTCGTTTGAGGTATTTATTGGAGAAATATGGGTAGGTTTTCTAATTCAGGCACCCCAAGTTAAGGCGTGTCCAACAAAAGTGAATTGTGTCATAATGAGATGCTGTGCCACATCTGTGGCAGCTGCTACAAGACAAAGACTCTTTTGTAGACAGAGAGGTGTCAGGGCAATGACACCTGTGGTCAACCACACAGCAATTTTGGACAAGCCACACAACAGTAGCCACTAAGACCAGGTAAACCCAGCCTGACCAGGTAAAACCACTCAACAATGCAGAGCTACTTGCACAAAATGAATGCACCAACAACTTGGGCAGATGTGTGCAATTACTCCCGCCACGCTCCGCCGAACAACCGCATACGCAGCCAGGGAAATGAATCTCCTTCTATGAACAAGTGGGGTTAGATTTCAGCGTGAATAAATTAAACCGCCCCATGCATGTATGCGGAGTCAACGCATGCTCTCGGATGTTATGTGTGAGGCAGTCATGCATGGGCTATCGGTCACACTCCTAGTGTGGCAATACCTGTGTTTGTCGTGCTTGGTTGGTCATGCATAACTGATATGGTCCCTTGGGTACAATGTATGCCCAGGTGACACCCAGGGAGAGCCACTGGGCCTGGCAGGTGGGCAAGAGTAGGCAGGGAGTGGGTGTCATGAGGACAGCAGGAATAGTGCTTACCTATTCACAGGGGATCCCTCAAACCACATGACTAGATCAGACACTGACAATCTCTTCTGGTGGACCAACTATAAAGGTTAACCTACACATCTAGCGGTTAACCAAACCAAAGCAGGTGACTGGCTCTGTGTAGACAACATGAGTAACACTGTTCACTTCTAGCTTGACCAGGTGACAGTGACCACTGTCTTTCCGTTTCTGAATCACTTAAATGCCACTGGACATCCTACAACGGGCCTGACAACAACTGGCTGGAATCACTGGGCACTACATATACAAATACTGATGGAGGCATTTTACTGGGGCCAGTTCCCACAATTAAACCCCACTTCTTGTGATACTGTTCCACATCATCCAACCACAAGTTATGCAGTGGTATGAGCTAATGTCTTCTCTTCACATTAACAAACATACAATCTCCCCCATGCCGGGGTGTGCACCCAGTTACCCTTGCACCCACACCCCACTACACTACTTGACATTTACTTCATTATTAATATTAAGCCTGATGCATTCACCTGTCTGTTTAAGCAGGAAGTCTGCATGGTTTGTCCCTAACAACTGATTCATGTATACTACCAAAAACAGCTCCAGTTTTTTACAATCATACGAGCTGTTAAAACTATTCACAAATGATCTCCAATTAATAAAACCTTTTAAATAAACTATTGGTTTAATCATAATACTATTACAACATTAAAAGAAAAAAAGTCAATTAAACATTATATAAACACACACAATGAATGACATATCCACACACGAACACACGCACGCATGCACGCACGCTCACACGAACACACGCACGCTCACACGAACACACGCACGCATGCACGCACGCACATTCCCATATATAACCACAAAGCAAAGGAAATAATACAATTATAAAATAGTACGTGTGGGTATATGCGTATAGCCGTCTACACACACACACCATCACACAAATATAAAGTAAGATAATAGCAGAGAAAGAGAGAGAATGATGAGAGAAGCATGCACTAACTTTGATCTGATTAAACCACTCAGTCTGGGCATACATCTGCTTCAGGTCTGCGTTCTGCAAGCAACAGAAACAAAACCAACCAACGAGATAAACGCAATGCAAATGAACAAAACCAGCGCTGAATTGTGGAACAACAAGAATAAATAAATGGCACGTCTTTATTTATAAACAAAAATTTTCATTACATATATTTTGTGTATGCCAGTCACAGTTAACCCATCTTTATATGTTTAATGATTCTGCACAAATTAACTACGAAGGATTAATTAATAGCAGCAAGCGGAAAAACAGAGCAATGAAAACTCCACCAGACAACTGTGATGAGAACACAATCAGACAATCTCCTATTTCACTGTCAGCATATCTCTCTGTGTTATTCATTTGCAAGATTACAATCTAGACAGTTGATTAGATTATTTCTCTAAGGTATTGCTACTTCCCCAAAACTTTTGTTTCTCCATTGACTTGTTTAGTGTTGTAAATAGTCCATTGTTGATCAGTGTTTGTGTATGGGCACCTTGCTTACCCAGCACCCCACACATACACTAATACACTTAATTTAAAATTTAGATTCCATGTCAGCTATTTGTGAGCCCATAACTTCACACATATATTTGTTTTCAATATCAATCACTGTAATTAGCATAACCCACTTATCACTCACATGTCCAGAGTATATTATAAGAGCAAATTCTGGTTAGACAGTAAATTACCATAACTCAGTGACTGCAAAAACTACACGTGATTATCACAAATATGAAAGGAGGGCACCAATATAAAAAATTTGGATGTAATGACTTTTTAACAGGGATCAGGTGAAAAATTACACAACTATTCAACGGAAATAAATTCACCCTCGTGGAGGGTGTGCCACTCACCCCAATAATGGCGTTTAGTTCCTGCATGGTCACTTGTTTGGCTCTTTCGACTGCTGCTGCCACCTGTTGTTGATGCTGAAAACAAGGCAAGACAATGTTAACTACAGTCATATGTCAGTACACAGGTGCTATGTTCTTAATAATAACCATTACCTTAAAAACAAATTAAAATTGCATCCATGTTATGTAAGTAATTTAGTATGCTGATGAAACATGTTAAAATGGCACACATGTGGTTAACGTTACAGCCACAAGTCAAAGATCTGGGGTAATCACATCCAAGGTCTTGTTGCCAAAAGATTAGATTGCATAAGGTAACATGATATCACTGCAGACGTTCCTGGCGTATTCCATGACACCAAGCAACGTGCGCACTAGTGCAATAACAACCACACAGCATTGGAATGGCTTCCAGAACACTTAGCAACTATGGCTAGTCCACAAGTTAATTATTACTACTTACCCTGCTTCAAATACGCAAGTCACAGGAAAAGGGGAAGGCCACAGCTGAGATGGGAGGACTGCGTGAGGAGGGATATGAGAAGATCGGGGGAGGATGAAAGATTGAGAGAGGGGGCGGCCGATAGAAAACTATGGAAAGAAAGAACAGAAAGAGTGGCCCAAGAATACTTTACCTGACCCTCACCCCTGTACAGCAGGGAACAAGGAGGAAGAGCACCCTGCTTAAAAAAATTGCCCGAGGAAGTTCTACTTGCCACCAAACTTGCTTCAGATGTGTACCAAACCTTTGCATTATTTGTGAAAGTGCTTCATTAGACCTGTTGTTGATTCTAAGCACATCTTCTAGTGGTTTCCAGCACTCGGCAACTTTCTATTAACTCCGTAGTCTGTATGTTGTGGTTACTATGTCTTTTCCAGAACATTATCGCCAAGCCGACCTTTATATGCTGGCATTGTGGGTGGTCAATGCCAGGGTGCATGTCATCCTAAATGGTTCTTTTATGCCCCAATTAACGAGACAGGACTGATCATCCATGTCACAAGAGATACACAGTCCCCAATGTTGAGAGCCAAGTTTTTACTCCAAACTAATTTGAGTCTCTCAACACTGCACCAATATCTGTTGTCAAGATAACACTGCAATAGTACCACATTCTTGTGGAATCACATATATCCTCATCTCTAACACACTTTTAACACCACACGCACCACCATGGCCACTATTAACACCACATGCACCACCCTGGCCACTATTAACACCACATGCACCACCCTGGCCACTATTCCTCGCAGCATGACTCACACGCTTGAATGCTACACCATGCAATCGCAGCGCTCCCTAGTGCCCAATGCATCTCCGACTGGTAGTTCGGCACGGTCCCGTAGGCACAGATAACAGTTGGGTGAAAATCCCTCTAGTGTCATGACGAATCGCACACAATCGCTTATAAAGACGTTGTGGTCGCCATGGAAACTGGCCGATCAGGTGGTACTTTAACGTGGCATCCACCGGGACGTGCCACCGGGAAACCAATTTTCGTTGCACACAACGAATCAAAAATCATTCACTAAGTGATGGATGGAGAATGGAACCACAGAGCACACCAGAGTAAATGCATTTATTGTGATTCCTGGCGCAACATTAATGCACACATGACCCGACCAGAATCAAGAATTACGTTGTTATGCGGGCAAGAGGAAATATCCTATTATGCCACATTTAGAACGGCGCCACTGTCAAACTGAGGCAGCCATAATGTAGACTGGCTTACCTCCTGTGAGAGAAATGGAATGATCTGAGCACAAATCGCATTCAAACTGAGGCAGCCATAATGTAGACTGGCTTAAATCCTGTGAGAGAAATGGAATGATCTGAGCACAGATCGCATTCAAACTTAGGCAGCCATAATGTAGACTGGCTTACCTCCTGTGAGAGAAATGGAATGATCTTAGCACAAATCGCATTCAAACTGAGGCAGCCATAATGTAGACTGGCTTACCTCCTGTGAGAGAAATGGAATGATCTGAGCACAAATCACATTCAGACTGAGGCAGTCACAATGTAGACTGGCTTACCTCCTGTGACAGAAATGGAATGATCTGAGCACAAATCGCATTCAGCCTCTTGGCAATCTCCGTCTGAAAACACAACACACCACTTATACAGACATTTGTGTGAGCAATTGGATTTCAAGTATAATATAAAAAAATGATCAATTAGTGGCATATAATTCTGCTGAAAACGTGTTTCACTAATACTAGAGACACATAGACATAAGAAAAACAATAAATTTAATCAGCTCCACTTCCCAGAACAAAGCCATTCAGCATGTTTTTTTTATAATAATGACACTGTATTATGTAATTTTCATATTTTCTGCTAGTTGTGACAAAAAGGTATTCATGCATGCAACAAAGGCACCAGGTGACAGAGAAAAGGCTAACGTTTTGAAGCATGTTTAATTTGTCCTATGAATCACCACAATAGAACTAAATACTTAGTCGCCTCAATATTTTATATTGTTGATTTGCACAGTTGCTATATATACCCTACAGACCACACTTCCATTAGAAACATCCACACTGCAGCCCAAACCACAAGCACCACTACCATAACTTAACACCACAGAAACCAGATGCAGTTTCACAAAAAAGAAAACGTCAACGTAGTTTAACTGAACAATGCTGTTTTTGCAATCTAAATGACGTATATCCAAGGCAGCGGTCACACCAGCAGATCAATCATGCCACAGCCTCGTCATTTATTTAGTTACCAGCTGGCAATCAAATCCTGAATAACTGCGCCAGGGGAACGCACACGGCAGCATCAGTGTTACGCTGAAATCCCCGAACTATCATGTTGATGCGCATTATCAGCACAGCCATGCATAGCTCAGTCGACTGACAGGCGATCAGGGATGAACACAGCACAGCCACTATCTCCCGGCTGTCGGACACGTATATTTATTCTCTCGTCTTTCGATATTTTTATCAGATCTAATCTGACATTTATATTACTAGTAGATTTATAATTTCAGAACATTAACTGACATGAGGATGAAAAGATTGGATGGAGGTTTTGCTATGAGTGGCAGGTTTAATCAAAGACAGGACACTAATCAATACAAGCATTGGGTAAGACATACCCATATGCACAACCCATTTTCATGTTAATACTTTAATTAGGTACACTATGCCAATTTCAAGGCTTCTGAACATAACCAGAAATAGCAGAAAAAACAAATCACCTGGAAGTAGACAATTTGAAAAAGTTATGAAACACGTGGTATGTTTAATGTTTAATTCTAGCCCAAGGGCAAATGCTACCAAGAGTACAATGCAATATTATATCATAATTAGCTGGCCAACTTCTGGCTAACCAATTTACTAAATGAAACAGCGTAATAAATTAACCAAACGTAATTTACTGCACATTGATATTCTATAGATTTTGCAAAATATATAAAAATTAGCTGGCCCACTTCTGGGCAACCAATTTACTAAATGAAACAGCATCCATAAATTCACCAAATGTAATTTATTGCATATTGATGTTCTATAAATTTTGCAAAATATGACACTGAACTCCCATTAGTTCAGTGCTAGCTAGACAAAAAACCTCATTTTCTATTAATTCCACTGCCAATCAAAATAAAGCCAGTGGCAGCAGTTACACTGACATCACAAACAAAATGAAATTAATGCTGCAGCTACTTAGTTATCAGTGATGCACAATGGGCTCGGACATTGAACAAAGACCGATTAAACTTGAAAATGTCCCATCGATGTGGCCTTCATCAGGTCATTTGTCCAATAAAATGATCGTCGAGCGGTCATATGTCCTATCTTTTTTGGAATACCAGTTCTTCCCTTCCATTGATTTCGGTTACGAGATCTCAGCCAGTGAAGATCTTACTGGTTTCAAATATGCTTGTTGACTTCCTGCAGATGTTAGTCGAGGGCAGTAGGGAATGTTGTTCATGGGTGCCTTCGACAGCCAGCAACGTCAATGGATGTGAAATAATGGTCTATGGTCAGCTGTGCAGGGACTGACTTCACGGGACATGGGACGCACATGTCTAAACACACATGCACGCGCACGCATATGCACACACGCACACACACCGAAACAATTATTAAAATATATGTACAAATAAAAAAGTTATGCCATTTTAATCATACATTTATTGAAAGAAAACACAAAAACGAGAGTCTTGCCTGTATACGAGATATAAAAAATTTAAATTTTTACCGTATTAAAATGGCAATAACGTTGGATCTAATAAAGATATATTAATAAAATAAAAAGTTTTTGGTCCCTTTACATGTCAATGTTCTATCATATTGAATTGTTTATTGAAGTGCCTACCTGATAAGTGCAACCAAAATCAGTGAGCATCTTTCATGGTAGAATGTCCTATTGTTTTTGTGGCGTCAAGACATTGTGTCCTATTGATTTCAGAGGTTCATGACATTTTGTCCTATCACTTCTGTTTTCAGTGTGCATCACTGAGTTACCATAACAACCAAATGCCTAATAAATTTCACTGAATCATTTCCTGAATCTGTGAATTCGTGAAAGGGTGTGTGATTAAGTCACAGAACTTCACAATCAGCAGAACGCAGGCCCTGTTTCTCTTGTACTTTGTAGTTGTAAATCGATACACTGTTTGTTAGCGAACCATCTCCCACGACACAAGCATCTCATCACATAATCACATCTCATTGTTTAGCTAATTAGAAAAATCATGTATAATGTATCAGCCGGACGGAGAAAAAAATCAATCAGCCCAAAGCAAAAAAATCCACCAGTCATTTGGTAAATGGTGGCACATTGCCAGCAGCGAAATGTTTCCTTTCGCAAATATTGATCAGGCAAAATGCATAACATGCAGCCACATTATCGAATGCCTAGACAAACCACAGCCCACTGCCAAATGAAAACCATATAATTATCGATGAAAACCATATAATTATCGAGACATAATGGGAGCCATTTACTTTATATGCCTTCATCAGCACGCCTAGGGCATCTCTCTGGGGCTGGCAAAATTAGTTCATCCAATGCGGATGACAATAACAATGCAGGACAGTAATGACATGACAGAATCACTCTTTGCAGATACAGCCCGGCCTGGCACACCACCAGCAATCAACTGAGATGACACATCAAAACTGCTTTTCATCAACAGGGAGTGGTGAAAGCCATTATGGCTCGAAATAAACAACAGCTTGTCTGGAAGGACCAATCAGCACGTGTCGTTGCTGTCAATTACTACATCTCAAGGCAGCACCCGGCTCCCTCACACTTCTTAATGGTCAATCAAAATGGCAGTGATCACGTGACACGATACCTTAAATTACACTAGAAACTCTCCATAGAAAATTGTGGCATACTGTAAATAGTGCAACGAGAAACGACACACAGCAGTGGTTCCTGAATAAAAACAATGTATAAATTCAAGTAATTCAAATGTGGCAACAGCATTATGTTGCCATGGTAACAGGCAGCTGTGTGTAACATGGCTGCTGTGTTTGTTCAAGTGTCAGCTGGCCTGTAGGCCAGTTACTACTGCCAGCTACTACTCTTGTTTTATTGGCACTATACTTAGACAGAAAAAGAACAGTTGTATCATGTATGAAAAAGATGAAACGATTTCAGACAACAAAATATGAAATATCATACTTGACACGTTAGGCTAAACCAAATATCCAACCCAATTTTTTATCATTAAGGAAACCCATCCGAATATGACCAATCCATGTGTACATCCTGCTGAGAATATCACCCCCCCCACACCATGCCAACAAGTCCAGTCAACAGCTGAGCCAGATTGCCACCCTGAAGTGGTTGGTTGCAAGGTCTGTCAACAGTCTAATGACAGCCTCTAGGGGTGGGGTGTCGGTGGTTGGGGGTGGGGCCAGTCACACAGCCTACACACCTCCCTGTCAATCACCCACCAGTCCAACTAATCACAGGTTCTGCATCTTCAATCACCCGCTCCCAAGTTTCTCTCAGGAGCTCCCGGGTTTCTGGGCCCAGAATTTGCACTGAGGAAATTAACAGGAAGCTACAGGCTTTCCATGCATGCAGCCTTGTTTGTTATCCATGTCCAGGAAGAGAGCTGGAGGCTAGGGCACAAAGGAAGCCATGGCAGAACCATTAGGCCATGTGCCAAAGCCAAGGGGAAACCACAGAAAGCTGATCTGGCTTTTTATGTGTCCCTGTCATGTGAGGAATGCCTCAGACATCCGCCCTGCTGCTATCACTGGCCAAGAGGGCCTCTGGGGTTAGTCAAGCAGCCAGCTGGGGTAACTTAATAGTCACCCCCTCAGACCACCACATGTGCCACCCTGGGCTGGTGCTCCTTGGCTCTGTGGGGTGTGGGTAGTTTGACCTGTGGGCTGATTCCCCCTGGAGGAGATCACATCCCTATGCAGGAGGTCACAGCCAGCATCCATCATTTAGGGAACATAATCTTTGCATTAACAGCAGGCGTTTTCAGTGTTCACATAATGTGCATTAGTCAGACCTGGCTAGCTGCAGCCTCTACATGCAACATCAAACCACAGGAAATAAATGCACCACAAAAGTGGATATATGATTCAGTGACACTGACAAGGCGTCCCATCACATGCAATTGGCCATTTCATCATCAGTGCTTAAATTACCACTTGGGAGCATCCCGCCAAATAACACTTGCCAAATTCTAATTCCAAATCTACTTTTGTATTTTCCCAAAATAGGCACACAGTAGCTCAGCAGGTACAGTGCCCGACTGTCAATAACGGACTGTCAATCACAGACTGTCAATCACGAGGAGCAGGGGTCAAATCCAATATCAAGCACACAAATCACAGCCCGATCCAACTTTCATCTGCAACAGTAATAAACAACATATCTGCCTCAAACAAACTGAATACTATATACACCGTCCAACCCCTGCATTTGGACACCCTCCCTACCTACTTATACTCCTTGGCTACTTTGGAGAGCCGGATGTTTAGAAACTACACTTTGTCACTGATCTTCCACCCTGGATAGCTAGCTGGTTGTCACTATGTGAGTTGATGTACCAAACAATAATGAAAATAAAATCGATATAAACCTAGGGTAGCCGATGGAAATATGTAGCAGTTAAATATGCTGTAACCATCCTCGAATGGATAGATGATCCGGTTTCTTGGTTATTAACATTAAGCATAATTACCTCTCAAGAAACTTAGTGTTCGTTCTGTATATTTCAACTGCATCTCGCAGTCTTCTTCAGTCTGCCGAAGAAGACTGCGAGATGCAGTTGAAGTTTCTTGAGAGGTAATTATGCTTAATAATGCTGTAACCATGGTAAATATAATATGAATCAGTTAAACAGATGTATTAGGCCTCGACATGAACACTGGCCCGGCACCTTTTTGGGGGATGTCGGGCAACAAGTTTCCATATTTTACTGGCCCAGTGGGCCAACACAGTTTCAGATCATTTTTATCCATTTAGTCACAGCCACAGGTCATCGTTTCAATCACTTGTTCTTTCCATCGACCCCAGCACTACAGTTAAACACAATCTTCATCTAATCTGATTTTGTGTTGTCGCTTCATATAGTTGCCATCTTGTTTTAACATTATGTACGAGCCTGACCAGAAAGTCCACATGACGTCACTACTAGTGATGACATGCAGATTTTCTGTGAATTGTGGTTTTTTTTAAATCAATAAAAATTTTTTGGGCCAGTAACGTTTTTTGGGGGAGACAGTAATTTTTAACATCTACTGGTCCAACGGGCCACTGGGTACAAAAGATTAATGTCAAGGCCTGTATATACCAAAAGGTTAATGCAGACTATATTTCATTGACACACACTGAGCACTAGAGAACCGCGGGAAGTCAGTCTGGCCAACGAGCACATTATATTACTGTCCATCTCATCCATTGAGGGGATCTTAATAAATATATCTGAAGATGACTGTTGATTTCCACAGCCACTGTTGCAGGATCGTCTCTGATGCAGATTATGAAGACAGATGTGTCAGTTATTGCCCAATAATAAACTAATTCGTGAGCAAGTTTGTGACTGCTGGTTGCTATGACGATGACGTATCCTGCTGGTTAGACAAACCATGTGTATGCAATGATTAGACTTCAAAGCCATTTGTTGTTTTTGGTAAAAAAAATGTATTCCCATCCATGGATTCTGTATGGAATGCATGCATTTTCTGACAATGATAAATGGGCTAGGGCACTTTTTCAAGACATGCACATCCACATTTATTTTAAAATCCGTGCCTCACAATGAAATGCTAGACAATATATTTGATATGTTTTGGAGACGTGCCCAAATAGGTGAGTCAGCATCATGTAAAGCCCGAGGTATCCAGTACAATACATGCCAGGAACTAGGATCGACCAGAAGGAATGATTTCCTGGTGATATATTTGCCACTACACGGCACGCACAGCACCCAGGTGTGGCAGACATGTGCCAGGAAATGTAGCCATAGAGAGGTACAGGACACAATACAAAAAACAGATAAGTGAGGTAATAATACAAGCCAGGTTCAGGTAAAACAGGCCAGGTGATACGCTCCAGGTGTGACTCGCATACCCAAGGTAATAGTACTCACGAGGGTCACGTGATAATGTCAGAGAGATGGTAATGCAACCATGCCAAGGCAGCAGCTTTATCAGGCTCCTAGCTATTTTTATCGCAGCAGCAAATGTGACTTGGTTGATGCTAGGATTACATTTGCGGAGGTCTGTTAAACAGGTAGTGTGTAATTTGTGGGGACATGTATTTGATGGCAGCCAACAAGGGTGGAGGAGCCACTGCAACACTTACATTACATTTGTGACCCAACACTTGTCTACATCTATGTTTACAATGAAATGAATTCCTACTTTTGGCCGTACACGCAGGCAAGTGAGTCAACTAAGTATTATTCTTATTTTTCATCTCACCTTAATCCTTCTGTCTACATACAATGTCTACATACAACGTCTACATACAATGTCTACATACAACGTCTACATACAATGCTGACCTGTATTCAAGATGACTTGGCAAATTATATAGACTTACTTAAAATCTGAATAACCCTTATTAACTTTTAACAGTGAACACAATGTAAAATAGAGCTAATATCTTGCAATATACCTTTCCTTGAGTACAAATGTGAACTGCTCCACCAAAATCAGGTAAAAGTAGGAAACGCGGAGCCTGGCTACTCCACTTCGAAGCATGCAAAGGGGTGAATTTGGTGATGGCAGATTTTCAGGTGTTGGAAGTTTTTAATTAGCCAACTATCCTAGACGGCTGTCATCGTATTACAAGTTCATAAAACGATTGATAACTTCGAAAAAATAATGTTTAATATAATAAGGTTTAAACAGGAGACCAAACGTAAACAAACCACATTATTCACTGAATAATAATGAGGACGTAATCACATGAAACAAATCGCATTGGCTGATAGAAACGCGCTCTGAACATTGGAACACAACCTTTACCGCCATCTTTGTTTTGGTTTGAGTTTGATGTGAAGATTGACTGTTATTATATCAGATGTACGCTTATTAATAAATTATTTAGTTGCTGTCTGCTGGGGAAGTCAGATGGATCAAATAGCGACAGTGAAATGAACATCATTTCTGAGGGCAAAAGTGACGAGGCAGAGCATGACCGAGCGACAGTTGACACTGACAGCTTCGAGCGAGTGCGTGGACAGCTTGGCAGCAATGTCGCTGAGAATGCCATATCTTGGGAACTTTGTTATCGAAATGGAATTCCACAAAAATATCCATGTTGATGTGTACTACAAGTGACTGAGTGCAAAATGTCAACTTCATATGATGTGTCGTTGTTATTGAAATGTTGAATATACTTTAGTAAACTTCAAAGCTGTTTTTCATGTTGTAGCTTTATCTCAAAATATAATTTTTCGACTTCTTCCTGATTTTGGTGGAGCGGCTCACAAATGATTGCCAAAGTTATGAGGTATTATTACCAGGGTTGAAAAAATAATGATTTTTTTTAAATAAAAAAAATTGGATTTTTTTTATTTAAATCGGATTTTTATTTATTTGATTTTTTTTAAATCTGGTATACACAATATCATAAAATATTTTACTATCAGGCTATCTGGTGTCAATACAGCTACACAAGTGTGCGCACGTTGTGCTTTTGTATTAAAAAACACACAAAACTTTGTTGATCTCGATGCTTGTAAACAATTATTTGTGTTAAATTCATATAAATCAGCGATTAAAAAAACCGGAAGTAAAAAAATCATAAATCAATGATTTTGTTTTTGGAGCGATTTAAATCATGATTTAAATCAATGATTTAAATCAAATGATTTAAATCAATGACTTAAATCAAACAGTCCTGATAATTACAATGGCTAAAATAATTTCTTACATATTCACACCCTCAGGCACAAAAACCAAGATGGTAGCTATTTCAAGAAAGAATCTCATGATGTGGTGAACTGAATTAAAATTATGTTAATATGCTTAGTGCTTGACCAATAGCATGCTACAGAGTGTGGGGGCTACAGCATCAATAGCATACTACAGAGTGGGGGGCTACAGCATTAATAGTATACTACAGAGTGGGGGGCTACAGCATCAATAGTATACTACAGAGTGGGGGGCTACAGCATCAATAGTATACTACAGAGTGGGGGGCTACAGCATCAATAGTATACTACAGAGTGGGGGGCTACAGCATCAATAGCATACTACAGAGTCGGGGGCTACAGCATCAATAGTATACTACAGAGTGGGGGGCTACAGCATCAATAGTATACTACAGAGTGGGGGGCTACAGCATTATTAGTATACTACAGAGTGGGGGGCTACAGCATCAATAGCATACTACAGAGTGGGGGGCTACAGCATCAATAGCATACTACAGAGTGGGGGGCTACAGCATCAATAGTATACTACAGAGTGGGGGGCTACAGCATTAATAGTATACTACAGAGTGGGGGGCTACAGCATCAATAGCATACTACAGAGTGGGGGGCTACAGCATCAATAGCATACTACAGAGTCGGGGGCTACAGCATCAATAGCATACTACAGAGTGGGGGGCTACAGCATCAATAGCATACTACAGCATTAATAGTATACTACAGAGTAGGGGGCTACAGCATCAAAAGTAGTTCGCATAATCAGACTAGGTAAGCCTTGTGGTACTCCTGCACACAATACTATGTACATGCCTTAGTTACTTGCCTTAGTTACATGCGCACACATTACTGCGACAAGTACAGACTAAAATGTTTCAAGACAAAGCCCCTGACAGCTTGCACGTGTTTACAACCTTGTTTGTCTGGTGCACCCAGCAATGTGTACACACTGAATTAACAAGACTTGAACAAACACAGGACTACACAACTTCCATTGAAAACACTTCTACAAACCATCCATTGAGTCATCCACTGAATGGTTCTAGTAAACACCTCCAGTGCACCTATAGTCCATGATATCATCCTCATATCAAGAGCGTTCTAATGAGTTTGGCCACAGCCAGATTCTTTAGTGCCCAGTTCTTCAAAGATCTATGCTACACACTCAAACTACCTGCTCTCAACTATTCATGTTAAATTAAGTGTTGATGTGAGATGACATTTTTCATACAATTAACTAGTTCAACCAGAATGCTTTATAAAGACCCATGCACCATCAGCCCACGTGCTTACTTACTCTTGAGTGCCGAATAAGCGTCCCTATATGCGTATTTATTTGATGAAAAATGCCACCCTATACGCATCTTATTTGGCACTATACTATTATTAAATTTAAACATTTGTGCCAGCCTATATTCTCCGATAATTGTGGCAAATTATGCAGGGCATCATTTTTAGGAGAGCAATCCCTCTCACTCACTAGCGCTAATCAATCATCCACGGAGCGGTTTACCGCTCGTGCTAAAATCACTTGCTCCCAACTAGAGTTGCATGTGGCTCCCTCTGACGGCTTTCATCCTTTCGAACGACAGCCGTGAATTTAATGGGATCCCGTGCTTCTGAGGATCCTAGATGAGACTGTTAGAATTCCATGATTAGATGAATCCATCAGAATCCTTAGTTCTCGGGAGCACGATATGCTATATTATTAGTTTAAACGCCTTTATCATCATGTAAACCAACCGTAAATGGCCGCCGTGCGCAGCGCCTCAAACCGGTCGTAACCAGCTGGCGGCGGTTTCCCCTGAAATGGGCTTGCGTATTCAGTTCAATAAAACTTTAATGTCCATTTAAAAATGGAAAATTCCCTAGTTTTTCACAGATATAGAATGCGGTTACTATATCTGCGGTGACACGAATACACACAAAGTTTATACATATTCAGCAAAAAAAACCCAAAATACAGGCGATCCGCGTAGTTTACTAGGGACGCCTTGGCTTCGGCGCTAAAAAGACAAATATACTAGTGATTTTTTGCACTGTACTATTATTTGTTTTAAAAAATTTGCCCCCCTATACTGTTATTCGGCACTATACTATTATTAAATTTGATCGATTTGCCACCCTATACTGTTATTTGGCCTATACGTTTATTCGGCACTCAAGAGTAGTAAATAAACACAAATATCTTGCATTCAAACTGTCCTAAATATCCATCCTTCCACTGATAGTACAGTCAAGCCTCGTTATAACACGGTGGTCGGGGTCCACGACTTCGGACCGCGCTGTACACAAGGTGCGTTACGTGTTCCCATATCTGCCACCAGGGAGCTACTAAACAACAGCGTCCATGGCATGAACGCTGTCGAAGCCCTGTGTGCTTGCAGCACTGTCTTATATGCCAACATGCAGTTTATGGAACTTATTAAACTTACGCTAGCATCAACGTGTATTATTTTTACAAAGTCACACCCTGTTGATTCTTGAACTGAATAAAACACATGCACGTATACCGTTATGGAATAGATCTACTACGCTGATGATGTACTGGACCAATAAGCCTACGAATCAAAAATAATAACCTGGATCTGAGCAGCTGAAAACGTATATGATTTGACAAACATAGCATGTAAGCTGATAAAACACAGAAAACGACAATAGGTAGAATTAATAATTGTTTCACTTCGTCTTTCAACCGATCTCAACCGAAGCATAAATTCATTACGCACTACTTAACATCGATTCATTGTTTCATATGCAGATGACGAATTCGTATTTTCGCACTGGTAGAGCCTTGGGTTAGGAATTTGGCATGTTGGTTTCGCGTCGCAAAAACGATTAAATTTACGATGTAATGGAAGCATGTCATTTCACCCAAGTGTTATGTTGTACTGCATGGTAAATGCATTTAAAACTGTTGATCTGATTCTTACCCGAGGCATATTTGTGAATCTCGATTGCAATTTACAAACCGTCAAAGCGAAGCCAGCGACTGATGTCGGCGACAGCGCAAAACAAACAAACGTTGATACTGGTTCATTGACATCGTTCGTCTAATGTTTCTTGAGAATTGTCGAAGCAATTCTAAGTAGGTTTAAGCAGGCCCATTTGGCATTTTCTCCTGGCCGCACAAAATCGGGGTCCATGACTGGCCGCGTTATATCCGAATCCGCGTAATAATGGGGCGCGTAATAACGAGGTGCAACTATAATATCCAATGACCTTTAAACTTTTTAATAAGGGAGTTTGTTTCAATGCCAGCCTTTCAACTGTCTTGTTTATTTGTAATTTTCAATCCAATTGAAATTTCTACTCATGCATGTGAAGTGCTTTCTTTTGCCACAAACAATAAAACTGCGTAAATGATCAATTTCTCAAGGCTTACCTGTTTGTGCATTTCGACATTCAGTCCATAAGACATCTCGTAGTACTGGAAAAGAAAGATGTTGAACTCTTAAGAGTTGCCATGATAGTTTACAAGAACATAGATTAATATCACCTATCATAATAATAATTTACCAAAATTGTCTAATATTAATTAGTTTAACTTTTAATCTAACATAAATGTTACACACCCACACAATCTACTCTTATCATGGTCACAAATATATACATATCTAAAAAAAAAGAAATTAATATTACCAATATTTTTTCAAATACTTGGGCCACACAATGATATCAGTGTCATTTCCTTAAAAAACAGGACAAGTTGACACTGCGACAGTCTGTGTACACACGCACTGACAGTTCGTGCTCCAGTGCCTGTCTTCCACATGGTGCTGATGAGGATATACACTGCGAAAAAAGTGACACCCTGCATTACATACCCAGTGATAGGGTAGGTGCCCATTATATCAGTCACATTAATTAGTCACACAACAGAACAACTATACCTGCAGTCTGCCCCAAACGATATCAAAAGAGCAGGTCTATAGAGAGAATAATTTCTGGGTAGATATCTAGGTTCATGCTACTTGTAATCACACTGACAAATTAATGTTACGTCTTTCCTGCAGGCAAAAACAAGGGACAATCTATCAAATGATCCTTGCACTCAACCCCAGGGAAACAAGTTTATCATAAACGAACAAGCACAAAAACAAGAAGCCTCCTCCAATCTTATCACATTAACACAGTTCACAAGCTGGGGATGTTCAGCTGCACTCAATGACCCCAGTCAGCGTGAACTAACCGACCCGTTCTTGACTCCTACATCAGCACTGTTTATATTTGTTTTTTGTTTGTTTCCTAGCAACAGGAATTGGTGGTCTGTGGAAATTTCACAGCGTCTCACCAGATACCAGCAAGGTTTCATTTCTGGATTCCAGTAATACTCGGCATGTGGCGGGGGGGCCCAATTTGTGGAAAGATACCCCCGCAAATCTGACATTTATAAACAACTGCACCTCAATTGAGCAGATGGTAATGATTGCTTGTGACTGTGGTAAACAAATTAAATGGATGTTTCTATTATACCCATCACCCAATATACCACTACATTGTCTAATTAATTATAAAAGTACATTGTCTAATTATACAAGTATGCCATCAAATCAATTTCCACCATCCTCATTTCCTATCTGTGGTGGAGAGTCCTGGCAGAAAATGATTTCACTGCTGGATTCATTGGAAAGCCAGTTCATCAGTATTTATACTACATTATATTTAAAACAATATGTGGGTCCACATCAACATACAACGTCCCAGTTTCCAGTTAGGCAATCTTATTATCTCACTATGATTTTTTTTAGAAATTCCAACTGTAATATGGAGTAACTGTTACTTTCTAACACAGATGTCACATCACTGACATTTAGATTTGGGGTCAATTGCATTGTAATTGAAAACCAATTCCGGAATTGGTGTTTTAAAAACTAATTGTAATTTGTGAAAATGTAATTGTCATTTTCAATTTCTTTTTCAATTACATCGTCATTTTTTAACTCAAATTATTCACTACAAATAAAATATAATGTTGTTTATCTTATTTGTTTGTCATTATGTACCATTATGCAGAAATTAAACAAACCTGCTCTAAACTATTGTAGATATTTTTTTTATCATGTATGTTCCATATCGAAATAACAATATACATTATGTACATTGTTATATTGATATGGAATTGATAATTGGAACTAGTATTTTGTCATTTCAACTGTAATTGGTATTTTTTAGGTGTAATTGGTATTTGTAATTGGTGTGTAATTGGAATTGATATAATGTAATCTGGGTTTATACAGAGTGGGTAAAGTCAAATTCAAGAACATCGCATAGCACTGCTCTTAGCAAATCGCGTTTCTTTTTTGCATTAAAAAAAAATCGTCAGTACACTTGTTGAGCTCAGACATGCCTTTCTCCAGATGCTGCCTCTTTGTCTTCAGCTTGTCTATCTCGTTGACAACGCACTTCCCCTTTTTCGTGTCACTTGCACACAGCCTAGCTTGTCGAGACTCCTCAAGAAACACAGAATACCCAGAATGTGATGCTGGGCATGATGGCAGTAGTTTTTTGTTGATGCCTACACCCATCACACCACCGACTGATCTCACATGATCATTCACGATGCGCTCAGCAATAATGTTTCATGACACATGGCCGTAAGCTTCTCGTTGAACGTTTGTGGACAGTTCCTAGAAAGGCAAATTTGACCGAGACCTCAAGTTTTTCTTGCGACTGTAGGCTTTCGGGTGGCTATCAAGTGCATACTTTCTACTATTGGCGGCGTTAATCGATTTCATACATACTTTGCATCAAGCTAACCTACGTAAGCCAATCTTTATATCTATCACATATTGCCAAGCAATAATCTAGCAATTTCTGAAGAAAACTATATACAATTTACGATACGAAACACTGAACTATTTAAACTTATCAAGATGGACGCTGACATGTATAAAAAAATGAATTTTATTGGTTCCCGTTTGCAGGTGATGGGTCTACTAGCAACATATGGTGTATATATGGAGATCTTTTTAGAAAGAATTAATCTTTTTGGTTCCATTTTGCACATAGTGCATTTATTAGCAACATCTGGCGATTACGGCTGAAATATTTTGGTCGTAACATAAATAATATGCTTTCAAGAACATTGGTATAAATTCAAGAACATTCAAGGGTACTTAAATGACAATTTCAAATTCAAGAACATTCGGGGATCTGCGCAAACCGTGAATTGATCCCAGGTCTGTTGACAAACAGAACACAAGACTATATAACTGTGATTTAGAATACGCTTGTTTCTCTAAATTATCAATCAGGAATTGTTATATGTAGACATAAACCATTTGTAAATATGAAGATGGTTATCAGCAATACGTAACATGTAGACTCCATATAGCCACACTTAGCTCAAAGGGTTTGTTTTAATTATAACTTCTAACTAGAGAAGTTAGCTGATTTAGTACATACCTAAAGGTTACCCTCAAGGGCATGCATATTTACACTTACTTAGATTGAACAGTCTTTCAAACCAGATACGTCAAAGAAGTGCCTCTTACTAGGCATGTGACATAGCTCTTACATCATGTTGCCAATTATTTCTCAGGATATAATTTATCTTGTTTGCAGAAGAGCAGAGGCGAAATAAGCCCAGGCAATACAAACATTCAGGTTTTCTTTTTTGTATTTGGTACCTTTATCACCATGTTTGACGAAAACATCATAATTTTAATGGTTTCATCATCAGTGTAAAATTAATGTTTGTTAGAGCCCAAAATCAGCTTCACAGAAAATAAAAAGTTGCCAAAATGACGATCCATAAATGTCTCTTCTAAACAACTTTGTTGGTTTATCGTAGCTTTGAAGGTTTCCATACAGTTCACTTAATAGAGATACATATCTTTGTGATGATAATATAACTGCACAGGTTGATATAAACCACAGTGTGATCACAATATAGGAAGCTGGCTGAACGCCCTGAAAGGGAAAAAGGTAACAACCACAGCAAGGTAGCCCACTATGAATGTTGTTGGGGTAACCCCCAATACAACCTCACCACCACCAACCCCCAACACACCCTCACCACCACCAACCCCCATATACAATCTATTTGATATGTATGGTGTCAAGGGAGTGCCTCAGCTAAGGTGAGCAATTTATTGCAGGCCCTTGAAACACCCCACAGGAGGGCAGCACAAAGGTTACCCCATAGGGGGTGTGGTCAGGAGGAGGCTGAATGTGCAATAAACAATTCAGCAGAGAGCCACCAAGTCATGGCTGACTGCATCCACTGGTCATGCATCAACGAACTCACCATAACATAGTGCCTCTGCATTTCTGTCTTCTCCTGAGCCAGCTTTTCACATTCCATTTTCAGGCTGCAACAAAACACAGGGCACTTAATCATCTCACTGATAACAAACCCTCCTTTGTCATCACCCCAGTGGGACTGGACTCAGTCACATCACATTAATCTGTTGTTATCACCAAAAATAGTAAAATTGTCAGAAACCCCATACCAATGTAATGCATGTGGTTCTTGTGAACCACAATTACCCTAGCTATCGCCTCAACCTACACCCATCAATACCAGTCATAATTCCATAATTTATTCACATCTTTTGTTCAGCTATACCTTTCCACAGTGCTGGGCTTAATCACCATGTCACCCCATCTGCAGAAAACTTAGTAAATTATCAACCCAACACCATAAAACCTTCTTTGCATTCCCCTTGTGGGAGATCAAGTATGCAAAACCCTAACCTTATGATAAAAAACAACTGACATCTGAAAGCTCCTTTCTACTTTACCACTGGAACCCATTATTACAGAAGAGCACTCCAGAATTCTGAATAGTGGCCCGGATTGTTTCACACAGAAAATAACTGTTATTTTCACCATCTGACTTGATTGAAGGCTTACACTGGAGACTTTGAGGTTTGATTAAAATCTGCATTACTCGACTCTGGTCCTATCACCAACACAGTCAAATGACAGCAAGCATGCGTGAACATTTGAACAACAGTTTCATACAGAGTGAAAAAGCTAGCGGCAACTAAAGTAGCCCTTATCGATTTTCCTGCCAGGTTCTGCTTTAAATCATTGCCTAAGCTCATTATGCACCCCTTGAAGGGTAAAATTGGGTACGACAGTTACAGAAATGTTTTTGGATAAGATGTACCACATGCATAAAAAGATTTTGGATACTTCATTGAAGAAAGTAGTATTTTATATAATTATACATTTCAACCCACACACCATTACTGACCTCATTAATACGATTTACATGATTGTAATCCTTTATTTCAAAATCAATCATGAATATTTTCACCTCAATGTTTCAAGATGTCATATTTTGGCATAAGAGAATTCCATATACAATTTTGTTCATAAGCATAACGTCAGGCAAGATTTACATGAAATATTATTCAAATTTAGATGAAGGCTGCAAGGTGCCAAAATATGATACAGGTGTTTCAGATATAAGCTAAGGCTATGGGTTTCTGCATTACTGACAAACTACCTACCATGCATGCCTTTGTTTATTTTATAATGCTATAATGACTATTTTTAGTAACACTAATATCACAATGAGTAGATCTGTATGTATATTGTTATTTAATTACTCGTTCCCATTTGTTCTAACTAGTGCCTGATTTGTGGCATAGATAACCAAAGTAGCCAGATAACTGGACCTGCCTGGTACTTTAATCAACAATAGTGAATAATAGACAATACAATGAGACATACTGAATAGTGCGTCTGCATTGCTGTATTCAACAGACCTGCAGACCGGAATATTTTTTCATTTCGGTAGGAATAAAAATTCATTGTTTTACTAGAATTGTTTAGAATGCACAAGAGAGCTACAAATCAGTACCTACAGACTATTTTTTACCTTCCTTGGTTATGGTCTTGATCTTTGTAACAAAGATGGCAATCCTTTTAACATAAACAATAATACATACTAGCAATATGACACTGCCACAATGTGTATATTCCTGCCGCCCGTCCGCCACAGTTACAAATTAACAAAATTGTGAACACAGTGTAAACACAACGTCATAACAAAGAGACAACGCAGACCACTGCCCTGGCACTGCCGATCAGCCCCACGCACACGCCGTTCGCAAACAACAGAAGGCCAATTGCACGACAATTAAAAATGTGCATATTTTGTAACATGTATTTTATGGACTCCCATATTTATAACGCGCCAAATCAACCTGAGGTTGGTTGTCTGACGGGGGAACCCACGGTTCGCGGTACAAAAGTATCGTGATCCACGGCCCTGGCCTGGGGCTGGGCCCTGGCTCGGACTTTGGTCAGTCCACAACCACAGAACAGGGATCTGCGCACAAAAATAATTACACCTCATTCGACTGTAAATCATTTATATGCACGTCTCGTAAAATGAAATAGACGACGGACGCAGGCGGCAGAAATTAGCGACGAGCCCCGACTGGCGTACACGATTATGCCGCGGCTAAGCGCTGGCCTAGATTCGCTGCGCTTGTTTTCCTACCTGTGGTACTGCGCTTGTAGGAAGCTGAATTCCTCCTTGATCCGGTCGCATGACTCGGCCACCGTGTATTTGAACGGCTGGCCGGGCTGGTGTGGACCCTGCTCGACAGAAAGCGGACGAAACATGACACAAACGGCCGCGATACGCGGACGCGAAAGGCTGCAATAAAGCGATGGCGGCGGCGGTTCTTGTCACACCGCGCGCCTTGATATTGGGCGAACAATGGAAACTCGCTCGATCGTTGGCGATTCTCCAAAATTATCAACTTACTGGATGCCGATTCGGATACATCTTCCGCCGTTAGCTGCCACAGCGTCCCGTCGGCGCGTGCGATCCGAAATGCGGCGCCTATCTGGCTAAATATAGTGCCGAAACGAGCCCGGAATAGATCCGTGGAAGAGCAAGCCAAGGCGAAGGCGGCGGCGATTCGGCGCGTGTGCGGGGCAGTCACGCAAGCGAGCAAAGCGGCGCCGGCTACCGCCCGTACATAGTCACAAATCCGGTAAAACCACGTCCAGTTATCTCCTTCCCGAGGTCCGGGTACGTTCTCCTTGATCTAGGGAAAATCCACCAAGAACAGTATCCGTCTTCGGGCAAGATAACCGCTGCTAATAACCTTCCGCAGTGTGCGAAGCGTCCACCTCGAAGCAATCGCGGGCATAATAATCCAGCGCACCACGCAACAATAGCGCCAGCCGAATTAAATATACACATGCCATATATGGAACGCAATCAGTCGGGAAGCATTAGCGAGTCACCCGCCAACTTCCCGAATGCATTACGTATGCCGCCGATACCGTCAGTCGAGCCAATCGCTGAGCGGCTGTTGTTTGACAGGCGCTGTCAATCAGGCACGGAGGCGGGCCACCCGTTAATCAATAAATGCTACGTGACTTCTAACCACACCCACGTCGGTGATCTTGTCGGTGACTGAAAATCACTGCATCCGGCGATGTGGCGAGTCAGCGCTGCAGATCATAATTCCATTTTTGTAAGCCACCCGAAGAAGGATGGTACGAGCCCGTGTATTAGTATATATTGTCGTATGATTTATTTTAGTTATCAGTAATGTCCAACTCAACTAGTTGTAATCATGAACAATCGTAGATTCTACTGTTTACCCATGGCCATGCCGAGGTTTCAAAGCGACTTCACCGTGGTCACGAATGTACGCTGGCAGGAACCAAAATCAAAATGTATTAATTTTCGAATAATTGTGTGTATAATGTCCGTTCACTGTGGAAAGGGCATTAACTAAGGACGGGTTTAGACTGGATATGACCCCGGCAAGAAGTATGTAGCGCTCTGATTCGGCGATGCTAGTGCCAATAATGGCTAAAGCACGTGCTTTTGACAGGTGCCCGTCAAATCTGACGGACTGGTCCGTGTAGCAATCAAAACGCGGTGAGCAACAGTTGACTGAAAAACGAGAACTAAGATCGAGCAACCGAAACGACACGAGCATTATCACGCTGGTGCTATAATGCATCGGTTAGGGTATATATCGTTCCAAACTGTGATGAAACCAACACAGTTATGTGTTTAATTTCGCTTCAGCAAGGAAGTACTTCCATTTTAATAATTCCTCTAACAAGAAGTAACGACACTGAACAGGAATTCCGGCGAATGGCATGTTTGGCCCTGAGAATGTTATCCGGAGTTTCTCTATAATCGGTTTTAGAGTTCAGGGAATAAGTTGGATTAATGCACACACAGTTGATGTCAAATATATAATTCAACATGGCTGACTGATCACCGTTTAATGAGACTCAAGTTCCATAGACTGGTGAACCCGGCCGAATTTCAATACAATGGTCTTCAACCACTTACGTAACTGCGATGGGGGTAATGCAATGGGAGCAATTGCCCCCGCAGCACTTTTGCGGGGGGGGGGCGGGGGGCACTTTAGGAGATTTGTTTTAATTTTAAAAAGTCACACATACATATCTATACGTTGTAGATAACATGGATTATGAACATATCGAAGCCCAGTTCGTTTGCTCCAATCATCAGATGTGCATGTTTACATTTCTCAAACAAGTGGCACTAACGTGAATTTCACGTATGGTTGTGTGTGTACACTCTCAAAGCTCAAATGGTCTTTTTCACTATCAAATGGTCGTCATTTCGTTAGTTAATGATCGCATGGTCCATTTAACCTTTAGTCAAATACGTAATATTATTAATCCAGCATAACATTTTAAAAATATTGTCCTCATTAATCAAAACGTCTTGCGCTAGGAAAAGCAATTAGCATGTGTGTGAATTAGCACTGCAATACGCTTCGCACCATCTTTATTAAGGTTAACTTGACCCCCATGACCCCCAAACTTTACCCCCATGACCCCCAAACTTTACCCCCATGACCCCCAAAGTGTTAGGTAAATCTTAATCCAAATTCAATTCCGAATCGTCAACAGTGATGGTGGTGCGCTAAGGAGTTAAGGAGGATAGGCCAGGTCAAATAGGTAGGTTTTTAGATGACGCCGAAATGTTGATATATCTTCACATGACTTAACATGACAGGTAACGAGTTCCACAAAGAGCAGCAACTGAGAAAGCTCTAGTTCCAATGTTTGTCTTAATAATAACACGCGTTACATTACTCGCAAATAGTCTATTTTAAAACACAGTATATCTGTCAAAACAATAGACCTATGTGATTATACACACATAATTTATGTACGTTATAGCTTGTCGAATGTGGGGCATTCGTTTCTGACACAGTGTAGCACTGTTTTAAGAGGCTACTTTACAATATACCCATTGTGATGAAACTAAAGAAAATTATTATATCTTTCCCTTTTAATATGAAGGAGAATATAATTGAATGTTTTATTTTTCAATTGAAACTGCAGAAAAATAATATTTATTTTTCATCAAAGCTAAGGACGAATTCTGAACACTCCTTCTTTTTTATAAAAAAAAAAAGCTGAAGAAGAACCGTGTTTGTTTTGTTATCCTTAAACTTGAAGTCATATATATTCTTCTTTTGTAATTTTTATTAAAAGCTTCATACTATTCTTTGTTTTTCTTCACCAAACCCTGGAGTAGAGTATATAAGTTTTTCTTATCAAAAGCTGAAGTAAAAAGTAAGTTCTTATATAACGTGGTATCCAGTCTTTAGTACCGCTCAAAGCGTTTTACATTTCACCCGGTAGACGAGTTCATTGCAACGCCAACTCGACTTTTCGGCGGGAAGCATCTATATAATAGGTATATCATCTATATAATAGGTATATCATCTATATAATAGGTATATCATCTATATAATAGGTATATCATCTATATAATCGGTATATCATTCACATGGGTACTATTTTTTACAGCTGAGCGAACTGAGACAATGTGGACTGAACGAAATTGCCAAAACTGCGAGACGACAGCAAAAGGATTCGAACCCCTGCTGTATAGACTGAGGGCGCGGCGTTCTAACCGCTGCGCTATCGACTCCCACAAAGTGTAATACGTTTAAATTGTTTCGACAACATATATGTCACATAGTTATCGGAACCGGGGCGTCCGCACGGCGGGGACAAGGCCCCCAATATTTTGGTGAATATATGTTGCCCCCCCCCATATGCTCACAGTAATCAATTTCGCCCTCCCCCCACCATATTCAAAGGCTTCCGACTCGTTAAGCATGAGAAAAACGTGTCTTTAAAGGTTCCTCCTGAATTCGATGTTTTCCTCGTTTCATTGAAAAATTAATTTTGCGAAAATTCAAACTTACCAAGCATCCACTGCAACATGCTAGCTCGTTTGTGCAACTGTTTTATGTACTTGTTGTGAAGTCACCAGACAGATTATTACATTATTTAATGCTTGATCCAGCATTTATTGAAGTAAAACTGGAAACGCTGAAAACTCGCGAATTTCGCCCTTGATGAAATTTCATAGGTTTGTCACGAGAGGATGAAAGTCACACCCATGATCGGCCTTGACGTTTACTTCGAAACAACTGCTTGTCCAGTGTCCACCCAGTTTATTTTGAGATCAGTAAAGCATTATCATGACACACACTTTATGTTAATGGCTTACAGAAAAAACACCCCAAACTTACCTTTTTACTTATAGTGATCTTTTATACGGTTAATGTCTGTCTCGAAAGAGGTAGTCCCTATAATATCCAAAATCCGGTTTTAGAGCATATGGTTTGTAAATCGACCGCTCTTGTCGTTGACTGACTCTAACTGAAACGTGAGCTAAAACAGGTTATCACAAATGTTAATTACGACAGAGGGGTCATCTGGTGCAACGAGACAGGTGACGCAAGTTCTGGTGAACTAACCAAAAATATAACGCTACATGCACGGGGGAACTTAAAAAGGAAGTGCATTTCATCGTCCTTTGTATAAGACAGGAACTAGACATGAAGAGTCCAGTCACTGTGAGAACATTATAAAGGTGTCCGTGTTACATACATTGTCTTACACAATGAACTGGATATTTCCACTCGTTGTCCAGCCATCAGAGCGGCGCCGTCATATATTATTTATATTGTATAAACTTTATTAAATAAACTAGGTCAGTCGTTCATCGCTACACTGTATTACACCTTTACAAAATGTTTTAGTCCATCATTTCGATGAGCTTGTTGTTTTGTAATAATCACTTGTGCCATTTTACTGACACGTTGCATGAATTATACATAGCCTAAGCCAGACTATAATAATTATATATTTTAAAACTAGCTTTTGTTATCTCGGTAATTCTTAACTATTTCAGCAGGATCAACCTTCCTGATTTACGGGAGACAGCAGCGTGTTATGTCTCTACTCAAGGCTGGCCGCGACCCTTGAATAAAGAATTTAAAGCGAAACAAAAGTGATGGCTTTGGGGCTGTGCAAATAAAAAATAAAATAAAAACTAACCATGTGCAACTAAAATCAAGAATATCACGCACTGGTTTACTTAGAATATATTATAAAAGTTGGAGATTCCGGTCATTTCTCCAGTTGACTGAGCGCTGACATGTTAACCAGCGCGACCGATAAGCGCATGCGCAGTTCTTTGAAAATCGGGGTAACCTAGACTATTGTGACGTATTAAGGGATGCCGTTGTCCTATTGTAAATGGACCCCCATACAAATGGACCCGGGGTCCATTTACCACTGTGGAATTTGGACCGGGGGTCCATATTAAGGCGTGGTAAACGTACCCCCATTATATAAATATATATTTAATTATATGATATTTTGATATGCGAGTCATTAGCATAGCTTAACCATTAAAGCCTGAACTTTAAACTAATTCTAGTAACTACAGGCTTCAAGTGAGTCCGAGTTAAAATTCGCGTTTTGTTTAAACATGTTGAGATGATTGGAGCAGTAAATAACAAAACATTATTGAAACTGTTGTTCACATATGCTGTTCACATATGTTGTTCACATATGTTGTTCACATATGCTGTTCACATAAATTATGTTGTTCACATATGTTGTTCACATATGCATGGTTGTTAATTATTTAACAGACACTGTGGTGCTCCATGCCAAGTTGGCTGAGTAAATCAACTTCATATTAAACGGTCAGGAGCAGTTAGATATTCAGTCGTGGAATTGGAACCCGGGTGTGGAAATGCAATTTCGAAAATATGGGTGGGGTATACATGAGGTGTTGTGCCATATTACAGTTAGCTACATCTTGTAACTTTAAAACAATGTTAACAAGGATAGGTTATACATAAGGTGTTGTGCCATATTACAATTAGCTATATCTTACAGGATATTGTTCAAGAATCTTGATTAGTGACAGCTTACATAGTGACTTCAAAATGGAGAACTATTTGCTAGTTTGGCAATGTAACGATATTGGGGATACGGGCAACATATTAAGGTTTTTATCTCTAATATAACAACTTAGGAAATAGTTCCACGTGACTTTAAATGGAGAACTATATGTGATATCTTTGCCAAGCAACGAGACTGGAGAGGAATGTTACCTGTTAAGGTTTTATTTAGAATAAAATTAATTGTTTGATTGAAATGCATTTCTGTGTTACAGTGAACACATATCAGGTCCATTTTTCAGAGGGGGGGTCCAATTTCCACGGATCACCACCGTGGTAAACACATACACAGAACTAAGGCAGCCTCAAATAAACGTGTTATTTTGCCAGAAAGAGGACTAGTTTAGTAAACAAAGGCCAACATATACATAAGTTGAGTTTGGACGCAAACAGCATGGCCATATGGTATTTGCAAATCAAATACAGGAATAGGCGTATATAAATATATTTTCAATTGGCGAGCGAATTTTGCTAGACTTTGACACTCGTGACGTACGGTTATCTAACACTACGGCATGGCCCATGAAATTAAGGATGATGTGTGTTCAACAAGGCTTTCCTAGTAAACCACTGGCGTGATATTCTCAGTTGTAGTTGCAAATGGTTATGTTTTAGTAACTTTTATAGGTGCATAGGCCCAAAAACATGAATTTCGTTTCCCTTTAAATAAACGTAAAAACGAATAGTTATAACTCGATTAGGCATATAGTGATGCGCCGAGTTTAATTAAGCAGCTTTGAGAAGCCATGCAAATGAAAACTGCGCATTTAATCATATATAAGATGGCATTATTTGAAATGTAGTTAATGCTTTTTTTACAAAACAAATTGATCGTCATGCAGTTGAAACTTTAGGCGAGCTTGCAACCCCGTAGACATGTTTTCAAGCTTGTCTAAGCTTTCATAATCCGGCAAACACATCGAGAATGCCTTGTTTGGGAATTGTGGATCAATGCCGCCAATTAATACGATGCAATGGTATATGCAGTACGATTCACATGTTCGACGTATTTAAATAGGTAGCTTCGTTATTTTTATAAGGACAAATTCATTCTGAGAAAATCATACTGAATATTTATTGGGCAAGCGTGCAGAAAGGTCGTGGAGATCCGTATTATGGCAAAATTAGCACAAATATGAATCGTCTGTGTACCCGAAATGGTGATATTTTAATGATCTTTTAAACTTGGTATAGGCCCTATATATAATTTTGCAACAAGCAAAAAAACGTATATATGACTATCTGTGAAAAGTGAATTAGGTCGGCCCGCCTGTGAACACTGAACTATATCGGCCCGTCTGTGAACACTGAACTATATCGGCACGTCTGTGAAGCACTATACTGAATTGTATCGGCCTGTACGTGACCATTGAACTGCATCGGCCTGTCTGTGACCATTGAACTGTATCAGTCTGTTTGTGAACACTGAATGAACTAAATGAGTTGTGTTGTCGTTAGTGGCTGGCTGACTGTGGTGACCTCGCAGCCGTAATAGACGTTTCCATATAGACAGTTATATTTACTGTATGTTACTTTAGTATGTTACTTTAGTATGTTACTTTAGTATGTTACTTTAGTATGTTACTTTAGTATGTTACTTTAGTATGTTACTTTAGACCCTTTCAGGGATCTGTTTTGGCAAAATCAACGTTTTATTTTTCGAAGATATTCTGCTCACTAGAAAGACACCTGAAAATAAAATGTTATCCTCAGTGGCCCGTCTAGGATCTCGCAAGGGGAGGCCACGGGGGGAGGCCACGGGGGGCATGTATAACGCCGCAACGGAAACATACGGAAAAATATTTTTTTCAAGAAGTTGAAATAGTGTTTGCATGAACAGGTCTGTCGGGGACAAAGTATAACACACACCGAGTAACGATTGCTAGAGGTGCGCGGAATCATGTGAACACTTTGTTTCGCTTTTATTACTACACGTTCGTCCAGACCCGGCTAACTGGTGCAGTAATTTCGTTCACGAAAATCTGTTACCAATCAACCGTACTCTATGCACAATTAGAAAACAGTTAGTCCATCATTCCTAATGGCGGACGGGTCGAGGTTCCGGCTGTACCCACGTGGGGTGAAGAAGTGCGGGGTGTCACCCGAGTGTGCCAGTGGCGGAGATGATGCGTGACCTTTCAGAGCATCAATCTCACGTGGCCGCTTAATTTGCATTAGCTAAAACAGGACAATAGTTCTGCAGCAGAAATACACAATAAAATCCAGAAATGTGACATCGTTGCATAAATTTGACATAAATGTACGATCAGATGTACAATTCCTGGTCTTACAGCGCACACAGAAAATGCTAGTGAAGATACGACCAGTTTATTAAGAGACGTCGGTCTCATCCTTGTTAGTGGCCTGTTGTGATGCTGTATCCCGGACGCGTAGTCTCCCTATAGTGAGCGCGGAAGTAAGGAAGTCGAGTGGACAGGTCGGCTTGGGCGGTGCATACCAATAAATCCAGCCATTTCGTTTCCGGCCTTCCGCCAGCGTAAGAACAAATCAACGCCCGTCAAACCTGTATTTACTTAATTAGCGATCTCATATCCGCTCCAAGACACACAGCCAGGCGGCGTCCGTCCAGGCAGCGATCAATACGGCCAACGGTGCTTTGTGCTCGCTGCCGCCTCCCGTCCGCCCAATGACAATACCAAGCCGCCTTTTAGTAGCAACCGCTCTGTCGCGATTAATTGATGACGTTCGACAGCACAAAGGGCGATGTGGCGTCACGTGTTCGTGTGTCACGCGGTGTATCGGGATAAAGGTGTAGATCTATAAAGTCCGCCACACGCATACTGACTTTTAGTCTGCTACATTTGTCTACCGACAAATAGAATGGAAATATAAATTTCAGATGCCATGCCGATGTCCACAAAAAGTGTTGCGAACTGTTGGTGGAGAACATACACATAACGATTACACTTGAGTTGCCAACGGAAAAAGTAGTGTTGGCAACTGAAAATGTGCTGGGCTTAATATATGTCGACCGACCGACCGACCGACCGACGCGCATGTCGTTGGTTTTCCGAAAGCCCCAACCACAACGTATAAAGTTAATTTATAGCGGTGATTTAAAAAGTCAGCATCCCATCTGCCCGGCGCGGTGACAGCAATAAATTGAAGCTGGTGTGATAAATGTTTGGAGCGTTCGCTTCTGCCGGCTTCTGCAGGTTCAATTAATTTACCGTATAAACCAATTACAGCCATAAACATCGCTTTCATATTTTTTCCATGGTACACAATTAGATATCAACATCAAACACTCGCCTAGTCTCCAGCTGACGCACTGTCTGTGGCCAAGGTTAGTGTATTCTTTAATCAGCGGAGTTCACTCCCACAAGATAATTACGAGTATCCAATCGCAGTGTTTACAGCAGCACGAGACGGAACAGTAGTTTTTTGTTGCCGCGTTGCTAACAATTATGCTATTATAGTTGGCTTCGTGCTAACTAATTATAGCGAAAACAAAGGCTTACTGCATGTTGGTTGTCAGAAATAAAAACGAAAAAATTTTTTACTCGCCACAATAAAAAAATCGTTTCTCTCGGAATTAAAAAAGTGTCTTGCTAAAAGCAAATATTCGACAAACGTTGTACACATAATCGGCGTCTGCATGCTGTGGTCCGTTTAGTTATCTCTATTTTCATTCCGAGCAAAACAATTGAAAATCACGCGATGCAGGCGATATAAACGTAACGACCAACCGCTGGTCATCGCTTTTGGTCTTTACTTGTGTTCTGCCTTTTTGGATATGACGTCATTCGTCAGCATTCGGTCGAGTCAACCGCGCGGTTGAACACGCAAAGGCGTTTCCAGGCGGAATGACACAAGCGCACTGAAGCGTCGTGCATGGCATTTAACTGTTGACTGTCATCAATTCGTGGATGTCGGCTCCGTGTTGTGCGGTTCCATCATATATTATACACTCCCTATAAATTGGGATCACAGTTTTATTACAAAATATACACTGCCATTTTATATTCCCGATCAACTGGGAAGGAACAGTTGATAAGTACATAACGTTGCAATTTGACTTAATTTGATGTAAGACATGTTTCAAATAACTTTCTTCAATCCAATTTAATTGTGGATATAGGTGTTCGTTCATTAACCAGAACAGTTTACGCTTCATCCGTAGGGAGAAACTTATACAAGGCATATAGCTATAGATTATGTTGTTCAATATCTCACCAAAAGTTCACAGCTCATTAAAACGAAAGTATATTCTGGACATTGACTACATGCGTGCCAGCCTTTATGAATATTGTTTAAAGCCGAGTTTACCTTTGGCTGATTTGTCAAGAAAACAAATGCCATCTTCATATGCTTCGAGGTCTGCTTCAGTCGCAGGAATCCATCCAAGCACTGGTTGATCCACGTCGCGCTAGCAGGATAACGTGTCGTCCGTCGTGTTTGAGCAGCTAAGGCCTGTAGCAGGGGACGTAGTATGTGGCTGGCGATCAGCGATATGTGACGATATAACTAAATATTAATTAGCACGTTACTTTGACTGACTTGACCACCGTGCATCGGTGTCTCTCTCCTGTTCAAATATTGCCCATAATTATATGTGTTCACTGCTTGAAGCAAGTCACTGATATCGTCGTTGACAGCAAGACAACAGGCAATCACTGCAGGCTTACTACGCACCTGACTTCCTGGTCTAGCTTTCTTGCGGATCAATCGACTACAATGATATTACCAATTATCTTGTAATGTAGACACGGAGAAATAATGTAAACAATCTGCACAATCCGTTGCCGCAACTTCCTGTTATCTCCGACGAGATCGCTAATCTGGAGAGCCGGATTTTGTGTGATTCCTCGGTTTCCCGTAGCGATTTCTGCAAGAGCTGACGTTTTGCTCGGTTGTTGGCGACACGTGGTGACAGTCATAAATCAACACTTCGCTGTTCTCTCGTGACATCTGCAAACAGAAGGAAGGCAGGTAACAAAACACACGAAGAAGCCTTCACCCGAGGGAAACATTCCAACCGAGGTATTACATTAGACATAACTCGTTATTTCTGAACGCTTTGGTGCATGACTGCGGATATAATTCTACACAATAGTAGTAGTAATAATAATAATAACAATAGCAATAACCATAACAAAATTACAATGACAACAACACTAATAATAATAATAATAATAATAATAATAATAATAATAATAATAATAATAATAATAATAACAATAACAATAACAATAACAATAACAATAACAATTATCATCATCATCATCATCATCATCACCACCACCACCACCACCAACAACAACAACAACAACAAAAACAAAAACAACAACAACAGGCAAGTAAATAAAAAAACAGTCAGCTCTAATTGTGTGGCGCAATAATAACAACTCTGTCACTATCACTGTTGCACTAACTTTAACTAGTATTACCCGGTACTATTAATAGTATTCAGTATAGCCTTGAATGCAATGTAGTAAACACAGGATAAAAACATGTCGCGACTCGGTCTGTGATAACCGATGATAAATGTTTCAGTGGAGCGCCACAATTATCTCGAAAGAAGGCACGTCCATTAGGGACGTCAACGTCGGAGAAAATAACGAGCGGTCTCACCGCAGTCTCCCAACCTTGGCGCGCGTAATCCGAAACGACGTCATCGGATGTCGAGACTCGAGGCCGAACCCAGTCCGACAGCGTTCTGTCAATATTCGCCAACAGCGATCGCCTTTGTTGACCGTGACAGCACTGACAATTGTGAGTGGCTATCGAGCCGAGCCTTGGTCGTGTGGCAGCGGCTGGAGACGGCGGCGACTGCCAGCTTTCTGCTAGTCTCGGTTATCCGACTCTCGCTCGCCTTCATGAATTCGCCGAGAAGAGGGTCTGGCGTCAGACGAGGCGTGGTCCATTTTGTGTTGTGTTTTGTGCAGCGTAATTATGGAGATTCTATACTAAACATTTGTTTTGCCTGATTTAACCTTTTCTGCCTGACAGTTGTGTCAATATAATCAAAGTTTAAAGTTAATACGAATTGCATCGTATCAACTAATAAAAGTTAATTTTTTATGAATTAGCCAAATGCATGATAATTAGCTAATTATATATGCACACCGAATTTGGGTGCATAAATAATTTCCGTCACAGTGAAAAATACACTTTGCATCCAGGCGATGATGTGTGTGACAAACGGTGGCGCCACAGCACAGAGCCTGGATAATCGAGGCTAGCTTTCTGCTCGCGCCACCGCCACTAATCAGCCGTAATCGCGACAGATGAATCGCCGCCGGCCGGGAAGACGACCGACCGGTTGACGCACACCGGACAATGGCCGATCGATACGTCATGATGACACTTAGATCGATTATTCAGTACCGCAGGGAGGTATTCAACATCAATGTGGAATACGTTGCTCGTCTTCAGGGCAGGCGGTTTGTTCTCGGAATCAGACGAGCTTCTGATTTGATATACATACGAATAACCAGTTGCTTAAGACTGGAATAGCAGGCGAGTTATATAATAATTTTAATATTGTATAATTCCCCGGCGTATCTATGCATTAGCCGGAACTAGGGCTGACAGTTGCGTTTTAACTGCTTCCCAAGATTCATAACATCACAATCTCACGGAAATATACAAGTAATATGTAAGTGACAACTTTTGTTCAAGGCTTAAAAAACAATACCATCCTCTTGAACATGTGGTGGTGTACTTTTCATCCACAGCGGAACAACACGATCAAACATAACAATTTAATTTCAATAATTGTCTTATCAATCAATGAAATGCTTTGCTGGGATATCTCTCGCCAACATCCGGGCATGCGATATTCGTGGACCAGTTGCAGCCAGTCGAACAAGGACTGTTCCACAAATGCATTATTTCGATTACGTTTACGTATTTTACAGTTTATTGTTCCCTTTGGTTTAAAATACAAATACTATCCGGGTTGTCCACCAAATGTTGATGTGAAGAGACGTTTTTGTTAATACGTGAATGGAAAGTACAAACATATAGTGTGTCTGCCTTCATATTGTATTACTTGGGATGAAAATGCAGCCATGCACGGATGGGTTACTTACTACAATTCGTGCCTAAACTGTTCGAAAATAAAATTGTTCGTCACAAATTTGGCCTTTGTTAGAGTAATATTTTACAATAATACTTGGAATGATTACTGGAAGTTGTGAAACTCCACATGCTATGTTTGCTGTCTTCTGTAGGCAGATAAACCTTTGTGTCCCGCAAAACGATGCGAAAGTGAGTATGTACCATGTACGCTTGGCTGCCGCGGTAAACGACGCCTAGACACGGACGCAAGACGCACGCCTTCGTGGCAGAATTGATAGATCCAGTTAGACCAAATCGATACTACGTTAGCGGAGTCGCCGTTGCTTGTTTGGTTACGCCATTTGTAAATAAACCCTACTCACCGCGAACCATCTGCCGAGACCCGCCACAATAGCCGCCGGTGATGGTATAATTATTATTATCAATGGTGCATTTAGGATGGACACAACTCCGTGGCGGCTGAGCAAACGAATGGACAACTAAACGTGGCCACCTTTGCCCGCCTCTTTGACATCTACTGATTATTAATTTTATATATGGTTATCCAACCTGACCAACATGAAATTGAACTTTGTCCCAGTTTCGTGTTCAACAACTGAAATCGTTTGCTAGGATTATTTCGGTTATTCGCTTATTTCGGTATTTCGCCGTTGACCTAGTAAGAAATGTTCGACAGATGCCTTATGTTGGTTCAAATAATTTGAAGAAATCTAATAAATAAATATACAATTACTATATAATCAATTGCATCGAATATTTTTTCTTTGCTATAAAGACATGTACATTTATGACAATTTTCTGTGACGAAATTCCGACCCCTACATAGGTTGCCGTCTCATTCCAGAAAACCAACTTCACTGGATGTGTGAGCACCAGTAGACTATAATATTATATATTACATGAGAACACTGCATGGCTAGCCGGGTTGTCAGTTACACAATTTTCAAAAAAATATTTTTCAATCAGTGGCATCAGTCCTAAAATTGCTTGTGTGGATTTAATTTTTTGTGCAGGCCTATAAAAAGACATATAAACGAATTGGGTCAATATTTTCCGAAAACCAACGGGAAAGAGCAAGTCACGATAGTGTCGCCCTCTGTAGGCTTGCCGAGACAGTGCCATTAATGGTGATAATACCCTCCCCCGTGGCAGTTGCCGGTGTAACGCCGTCGTCAGCACTAATGTCAGTCTCAAGCGTCGTTCCTGTTGTCGACTTGAGCAGCCGTTCAATCATCCGTTATTGCCGCCGTTTGTATTCGCACAGATTCCGCGCGCAGTGTGCGTTAATCCTCAACGGCGCTACTCGGGCGCAGAAATCAATAGGACGAAACACGATTAAACACCAATAACCCGGCAAAGTTTCCCGACAACAGTTGCCATAGAGACGCCTGTTGGCAATTACGCGGTTTCGCGGCCACTGCGCGCTCGGCTTGAGACAGCTGCGCACAGATTAAAAAAACAATAATTATTTTGCTCTTCGGGACAAGCGGGGAAATATGGAACAGCGGACACAACGTCAACGTTCGGAATTGACGCGTGATGCTTCGGCACATTTGCACACTACCGGGAATCCAATCAAGAACACATAAACCCGGGGGTTTAGAAAATAGCACGCTTGAATATAGGCGACGGTAACTATACTACAACATTTACCACATTAATATTAGCTTTGTTTTGTCTGTTAGGCCTAATGTTGACATTATACGAAAGAACGTTCGTTGGTTATACGGAACTTTGATTATATCCAACTTGATGTGGTTAGAGCAGACGTTACTAGAGTAACTCTAATGATGAGAGTCGTAAACATCCCATATACTACTGATGAGCAACTGCATAGTGAGTTATGTCAGCCGCAGGTTGCTGGCCGCACGGACTGCATAGCGGTCTAGCGGGTATGTGGTGGCCTCCTGAAGATACCCAGACAATTTATAATTTTCAGATGTTTTCTGGTGCATTCTGACTAATTTTAGTCCTACGTGGCATCATTCCATGTGGCTTACGTTCACCAAAAAAGGTTGGGTTTATGACAAAGTTCTTCGTAGTGCCTGACTACCAGTAACACTCCAGTCGACTATGTGCATGCACAGGCAGTTTATGAACCGCTGCAAACTGGTTCAGACGGGCATTGATTTGTGTCCGCTAAATTGTAAAGCAGTTGATGCTTCCAACAGTTGATGTTTACATGAACTGGCATTTGCTTCAGCGTGACAGCGATTCTGATGAAACACACCGAGAATGCGTCAAGGCCAACTGCATGCGCACATTGTGACAAGAGAAACACGACACACGATGTGCTTAATTAAAACCATTGCACCGCAGGTATTTTCCAGATTATGCCTACGTACATATATGGCCTACTGAACATCCGCTCTGGTTGTCACTATCAATGTATGTTTATTTGGTACATTTTCACCGGCCACACCTTTGTTGGGTCCTTGTAACAGCTAGCACTATTATGGTATACTTATCACGAATGTGTGCCTTTCTGTGTACAGTTCACTCCGCCCTGTATATTTGATAAATGTACGTGACAATACCTTAAACGTACTGTAATAAAAAAATATCGATTCTCTAATGGCGACCATCTTAACGTTTCATTTGACTACTTGTACCACTTTGGGATCACATTAAATTAATATCATTAAGTAACAACTTACCAGATGTTTTGCATAATATGCTAAATCATTCAAAACAAGTTTATCATAATAACATATTATAACATACAAGTTCATCATAAAACATATTATGTTATTATTATAAACACTTCCCAAACCTGATTTTCTCGATTTCCTCCTTGCCTGATTAGACAAATTGAAATGATGCCCCTGCCCCGTCCAACGACCACTGTGTTGTTACGTAAGTGGAACGTGAAAGCGTTAGGGCGCCAGAAACATTACTTGATTAACTGTATTATCATTTACACGTGTAATCCATATTTATATGCGTCCTGTGTAAGGTCGTAGACCTAATCGCCAATGAATTTTAATTGTGGGTTGGTCCCTCATTACTTCGCGGCGTTACAACTGGCACTAGAGGGAAGATTAATGGTGGTCTGTCCCCACGCGAGATCGTCATGTCATAAAGAGCACTGGTGGAGGACATCAATTGCAGTTTGCCCCGGTCGGCCCGAGTCGCGTCACGTACGGTTTCCTTCACCGTGGGAATGTTAATCTGATGGGACATCTGCTGCTTAACAAAGTTCGGCCTGCTTATAAATCAAGTAACTCCGGCAAAATGTAATGATTGTCGGCGTTGAATTATTAATCGCCTCGCTGACGTTGCGCGGCTTCGGCCGTGGCCAGAATACTGCTGCCTGTCTCGTCTGCCATCCTGCAGTTGTCCATACTGGATGTTGGCGCCGCAGTCGCTTCGTAAAATAAGTAGCTAACCTCGACTATTCAGCCGGTGGCGCCACCGTTTGTCGCTCACAAGAGCGCCTGACCTCGCTTATCCGAGTCTCGCTCGCCTTTAGGGTTCAGCCTACTGTTACGTTTCCCATTAGTGACCATACAAACGTTTTGCACGTTTGTAGAGAAAATAGGACCATAAAAAATCTGAAACTTCTTACCTGCCGTTGTCATCATCTCATTGACAGGCTGATCGAGTTTTGTCAAAGTCACGTATTTCTAACTCTTAAAATGCCTGAATGTGCCATACTCGTCAATGTTTTCCAATTTCTGCATGGATTCCTACGCACACGTGCCTTGTGGCGAAAAAAATGCCCAAAACAATCCTTCCGCCTATTGAAATCATAAAAAATCCACAGTTACACTGTCAACAGGTTATACCTACAAACTTGCCAATGTGCCTGCTCAAGTACAGTTTTGTCAGATTATATGATTTTTGGAAAATTACATATTATCTAAAATTACTGTGCCCTAAATTCGTGTGTAAAACACCAGGAAGTTTAACTGAGGCATAATCCCGTTAGTCTCACTTATCCGACTCTCGCTAGCCTTCGTGAATTCGCCGAGAAGAGAGTCTGGCCTCACAGGCGTTGTTTCGTTGTTACAAACTGTCACCACTATTTTTTTGTAGGCGTTCCCATGAAGCGCCAGCAGCTAATCAGCTTCATTATCGAGATTCTACTCTAAACTTATATTTTGCCTGATTAAAATGTTCAGTCTGATAGTTGTATCAATATAATAAAAATTAAAGTTAATTCGAATTACATCGTATAAAATTATAAAAGATCACTCTTATTTTATGAATTAACCAAATGCCCGGATGACATCGTAATTAACTAATTATATATGCACCCAGAATCTGGGTCGCGATACATCGACAATTCGATCTATCGTTACACATCTACGTTCTCATGCTTTGTGTGCGGAGCGCCTCTATTGAAGGATCTGGAAACGAGATTACGGACCGGTGCACAGTTCTTTACGGTTCAGATGAAATTCAGAGCAACCACCACGGCTGGGTGTTGCTGCGTCCATGTCAACAATTTGTCACATGTCACAACCTTTACTGGCTTCAAATCGGTCACTAACTACGCCAATCTGACATGAACTGCTCATTCGAAACCGACCCTTTCCTCTGCACGATTGGTTACCCCCGAGTCTGTGCGCCGATTGTTTGTCTCCGCGACTGTTGGGTCGTCATGGCAACGGCGCGTTCTCGGGTGATGTGCTCGAGTAATTGTCATTCGAAGCCTTTATTGCTAGTCGCCGAGTCGTATGTCAAATTATCTACTACTGTGCCTTACTGTCTTCACGTGTCATGTAATCTGGACAATATGCTTCTTTACCAGGAATATAAAACACGCCGCAAAATGCATGGGTAATAGCGCAACCAGTTATTTAGCATTAGGAAGTCGTTCATACTGATTTTTGTTGTTCTATTTCTTTTATGTAGTTTAAAAAATACCTACGTGAAAACTAACTTTGGTAAAAACAAAACACGCACGTAGCCACAATGGCGGCTGGATGAGATAATATCAATTATAGCATCGGCTCAATGCAGCATTAACCGTTGGCGTTTTTGTAATAGGTACATAAGCTAACAAACAAACAACATAAAGTCAATTAAAAAGTCGATAGCTACATATACATACACATTTCAGGGCAGTAAATCAGAACATTTAGGGCAGTTATTTGTAACTCCTGAAATGATAGCAAAGAAAATTAAGAAGATGAAAGATAATAAATCACCGGGAGTTGATGGGATACCACCAAAACTGCTTAAGGAAATTGTTGAGCAAATTAGTACACCACTTGCAATTTTTTTTTAACTTGTCACTAGAACAAGGCACGGTTCAATCAGAATGGAAAGAAGCAAACATTACGCCGCTGTTTAAGAAGGGATCGAGGAACAAGCCAAAAATTACAGACCAGTGAGTTTAACATCAGTTGTATGTAAATTAATCGAAACATTAATTATATACCACATGGGGGAGTTCCTTGTAAAACATAAATTAATAAATACATCTCAACATGGGTTCCTAAAATCATGTCTAACCAATCTCTTGTTTTTTTAAAGACATTACAAAGTGGGTAGATGACGGGGCACCAGTGGATGTTGTCTACTTAGATTTTCAGAAAGCTTTTGATAAAGTGCCACATCAAAGATTATTACTTAAACCAATAGCCCATGGTATAGGTAATGATATAATCAACTGGATAGAAGAGTGGCTTACACACAGAAGACAGAGAGTAATAGTAGATGGTGAGATTTCAAACTGGAAATCGGCTTTGAGTGGGGTACCACAGGGATCAGTATTAGGCCGTATACTGTTTTTAATATAATATATACATGATTTGGAAGATGACATATCTAGCAAAGTACTAAAATTTGCAGATGACACAAACGTATTCAGAAAGGTTACAAATGATACAGATAAACAAAGTTTACAGGATGATCTAGATAAGTTAGTTAAATGGTCAGGAAAATGGCAAATGTTATTAAATTTTGGGAAGTGTAAATGCATCATAGAGTTACATCATTAATCACCCCCCTATAAACTACTAACGGGTGTTCTATTTATGTCTATGAAATGCATACGCATAGGACATGGAAACATGGACGAAGAACATAAAATAGGGGGTGCTGTACCACAAACCACAAAACAAAAGGACTTAGGAGTAACATTTAGTGCTTCAGAGTAATGTCGGATTGCTGCCTTGAAAGGAAATCAAATTCTAGGGCTAATTAGGAGAACTATCACGTATATGGAGAAACAGCTAATGGTACCCCTGTACAAAACAATAGTTAGACCACATTTGGAATATTGTATACAAGCGTGGAGGCCATATCGTAAAAAGGACACAGACAAGTTAGAAAGAATACAACGAAGAACAACTAAAATGATTCCAGAATTGAGAGACCTTAGTTACGAAAGTCAGTTATTTCAATGCGGTTTGACAACACAAGAGACCAAGAGACTAAGAGGAGACAAAATAGAAGTGTTTAAAATAGTGAACGGTTATGAGGATATTGATAGGAATATGTTCTTCAAACTTAAAGAACGCAGTAGAACCAGAGGACACAAAGCAGCATTAGTCAAGGAGCAGTGTAGGTTGGAAATGAGAAAGTACTCTTTCTCACAGAGGGTGATAAATGAATGGAACAAACTGCCAAATGATTGTGTTAATGCTAGTAGTGTAAATATGTTTACAAATAGAATTAACATATATCTGATAGGGGCGGGCTACACATAGATGAGAAAATTGTTGGACTCTCGATAAGCCATTGGCTTCCTTGTCCACTTGCCATCTGGAACTTGTTTTGGGATGGCAGTCTTGTTAAATCTTATTAAATGTAAATAAGAAATACTATAAGTTTGACATTGGATAAATAAATAGACAGTAACGTAATAATTAATAAATAACTTGACTAATTAACAGATTAAATTTAATAATAAATATTTTATAATAGGAGTAAATGCGTGTATATGTCATATACATCTAGACATTAAACGCAAGCATAAAATAGTGCGCAGTTAAGGTGTTTTAAAATTAAAGGTGCTCATGCACTCGATCAGCCTCAGGTCTTCAGGCAGCGTAAAGAGATAAAGCGTGTGTGTGCGTGAATTGTACAAAAAGGTTCAACTGATATTATGACCAACATGTAGCCAACATAAAAGGTGCTACCATACCATGCATATCTTTAAAAGTTGCACTGTGACGTCGCATGGTGATGACATTACAAATCAAATAAGATAAATATTTCAAATAAATTCATGAACATGTATTCAAATAAATTCAAACAAATTGAGTAATAAGTAAATCAGTCAGTGATACAATATAAACAGACGATCTGCACGTGAAATGTTTGAAAGGAGTAACACAGAAGTGAAATATTTATAAAGTTGTCTTACTCCTTTACAGCACTACTGAAAGCAGTTGGAGTGAAACCAATGGCACTGTTTGGACCTTTGCGCCTACAAGAGTGCCTAAAAAGTTACTATTTGCAACTATTATCAAGGATATCACGCAAGTGGTTTACTGGGTATCTGTTCTAAAAGTGCGAAATTCTGGTCTAATGCCACTTTTCGCGGAGGCTGATGTATTCATCAGTGTTTGCAATTTCGACCAATCAATGGCGAGCAGCCCCTTAGCCCCGTGTGACGTAGGCTGTGCATATCATGTGTATTTTTAATGTGGTTGAGTTGTGCAGTTACATTTTTATTTGCTTTTATATTGGATTTACACGCAGCAAAACTCTTACAATGCTGTACTGTACAATGTTAAAAAGTTTGAAGCGGTACCGACAATCTTCCAGCATGTACCTCAGCCGAAGGCTTCGACACAACGCAAACACTCGACCTAGAGAACTGTCAAATCGGAACGCGAGGCGGTTAGTGAACAATGAACGAATGGACTATCTTGCCAAATAAGTTGATTTTTAGACGTAAACACCATGTCCAAATGTATTGGCAAGTAGGGGAAGTAGGGGCATAACGGGAGACTTAAGGATATGTGGCCAATTTAATACTATAGGAATAGGCACTGAAAGGCAACATGTGTATATTAAGATATAAGGTGATGATAGGGTTATAAAATGGTGATACAAAATGTTTCTAATTGTTTTTACTTTTTTAGATATTCAGCAGATTTGTTAAGACAAACATTGTCCCGATTTGCCCCAGGTTTGGGAAATGGGACAGGTATCTCGTTTTACCCTTTCATTAATATTTCTACATGAAGTATTCAATACAGTCAGGAAAAAACACGGTATCCCATTCTGCCCCGTTGGAACGTGTTACTTATTCGTCTGGTTCTTCTTATTATCGCACACACCTAATAAGAAATTGTTGATTCCATATCAAGCTGTGATTAGCACTGTATTCTTAAAGGTTACGATTTACTCTAGGAACTCTCTGCAATACTCTAGGAACTCTCTGCAACCACGGTTGATCATAAAACCAGAAAAACAAAACATGCTGTGCTCGGAGATTCCTCTGGCAGAAACGCCACGTGTGAATATGCTCCCATGGAAAGTTTACGTAGTTATTATTATTTAAAGGCGGCAGCATTGTTTATGAAAAAAAAAAAAAATATATATATATATATATATATATATATATTACCTCAGTACACAATTATGCCCCTACTTCCCCTATGTGACTAAAATCCTCTACAATCAGGCATTTAAAGTTGGAGTTGTGGAAACCTAGTCAGCACTTTTGTTTAACGAGGTATATTTAGTTAACCACTTGCGCGATATTCTTGATTATACTTACAAATAGTTAATTTTCAAATACTCTTATAGGTGCAAATCTCCCCTTAACCTGTTTTAAATTGTGTCAGAATGCAACATCAATATGAAAACATGAGATGTAAATGCTCAAACATAGCTAATTTTTCAAACTCTGCAAACATTCTAGTAATTCAGCCGCTAACGGCAAACTATGGGCCATCTACTTTACGATGTCAGCCGCATCTTGTATCTTGTGACGATCTGGCCAGCCTCCTTGGCCGCCGTACAGGTTTTTATCGTACACTACTTCATATACCCCAGGCAGTTCCTTAAATATGTCGAGTATGTTGGACTCGATGGAACTGAAGAGACTTCTCGGAGTGTACCCATCGCGCACGGACCGACACAGGGTGACTATGCTTGGAGTATGGTAAAAATCGAGTATGTATAGGATATCCCGTAGCTGGGCCGTCCGCGCCCATATCTCGACAACGTCCGGTTTGTGGAGGAAGACGACGTTCGAATTCGGCGTGTTGGCACCGAGACAGACTACAAGCCCTCCGTAGCCTTTGCGTGTGAATTCGGTTGACGCCGGCGCCGCTGACAGGCAGAACCCGAGCTCCCTCAACACTAGCAGGTCTCGGAGTCGGAACCGATGCAAAACGGATGTCAACTCGTCCGTTAGGTCAAGCAGCTGGGTAACGTTATACGGACAAAACAGTAGCCGGTCTCGCTGCCAATACAACAACGCCACTTTGCGAACAAGTGACGATACTTTGCCAGCTGGAATGCGACACGAGTGCTGATATAATTTGCCGTATGAATAACAGCGACGGAGAATTGTTGTGATAACTTCGAACATCAGACGGTTGCCTAAGCCTTCGTGTTTGATGTGCTTCGGGCAGAACAGTCTTGTCAAGGGATTGGACATCAGCGTGAGCATGTTCCAATCGAATCCAGCATCGACTAAGCGCTGACCGGCCAACTCGACGCCGAAGTAATCCTCATCGATGTCGAGTATGATGCTTCCCGACGCGCCGATCCAGTCTCGTTTCGTCTTCAAGAGTTCAAGAGCCACGTGATCAATGGCTTGTTCGCCGTCGAAGTGAAGGAGCACCTGGTGAACAGGAAGATGGTTAAACGCTAGACGCTCACATGCGTGTATGTGAGTATGTGTGTGCGTGCGTTCGTGCCTATGTTTGTGAGCGGGCGGTGTGCGTGAGTGTGTGTGCGCGCGTGCGTGCGTGTGTTTGTCCAATCTCTGTACCTATTGGATATCCATTTTACTGGACAAACCATACTTGGTCAGTTTGACCTATCGGGATTGCAATTTACTGATACAGTGATATTTGATAGTGTAAGTAAGAAGATTGTCGCACATTACACTTGGTCTCGTCGATGATGTGCAGCTCCCCAGAGTCGGCACCGGTTTGACCTTTACAACTACGCAAGTTCGTGCCAGGCATGACCAGACAGACGCAGAAGATCGGCCGCTTCGAGTCGAACATAGTGCCGACGGCGACGTCACTGGCCGCATATGTGACGTTGTTGGTTTTGTCCCACGACGGAAGAACTAACAAGAGGCGTGATATGAGACCGGCCATCACGGCAGTCTGCAGCAGAACATGAAGGTGAGAGGGAGGGAGAGAGGCGAGTGAGGGAGGGAGAGAGGGGAGTGAGGGAGGGGGTGGATGGAGGGGGTGGAGGGAGGGGGTGGAGGGATGCCCTTTGCAGTTTGCTTGATATTCGCCATAGTTGATTGCTACTTGCTTGGATTTGACATCAACATGTCATAGTTTGTTTTGCGTATCTGGGTGAAGACACAACTTGCAGGCAACACGACCTATTTAGGGATGTATGTCTTGGTGTTGACGCCAATCCGACTCCAACGTGTAACAAATAATGTCGCCTACCTGGATGAAGCGGTCGTTTCCTTGCACCATATGATTCAACTGATCCTGCGTCTCTGGCCAATGGAAAAACGGCATATCTGGATCGTATTGCGGAAATGTAGCATCGGTATGGGCATCTATATGAATCTACAACACGACGACATGATTTCGTGTGCACGTGTGCGTACGTGTGGGCCTGTTTGTGGGTCTAGTAGGTCTTAAACCAGAGGGATATGTCATACCTGAGTTCTCAGAAATCATATGCACAGGCCTCCGATCATGATCGTTTGTAAGTATGTGTGTGTTTGTGTGTGTGTGCGTGCGTGCGTGCGTTTGTTGTGTGTGTGTGTGTGCACGCACGCAAGCACGCACGCACGCAGACACACACACACACACACACACACAAACACACACACACACACACACACACACACACACACACACACACACACACACACACACACACACACACATTGTCTAAAAATGGAAAAAATTAAATGTAACCATTAGGGCCTTCATGCGGCTGACGATGTCTTGTCATAAAGGTAACCAACTCACCAACGTGTTTCCTGTCTTTGGTATTAAACCTTTTTCTGCTGCATCGAACCAGTAGGGAATAACTGTAACGACAACAAAGCATTAGTGTTGAACAATCGTACTTAACTTGCTCTGTATAAACCAATAGTGAGGCCTCATTTTTAATACTGTATACAAGCTTGGAGACCACATCATAAGAAGGATATATATATATATATATATATATATATATATATATATATATATATATATATATATATCCTTCTTAGAAGGATATTTATCCTTCTTATAAGGATATATATATATATATATATATATATATATGTATATATTCTAAGGATATATATATATATATATATATATATATATATATATATATATATATATCCTTCTTACGATGTAAATATATCTATGTATGTGTGTGTGTGTTTGCGTGCGTGCGTGCGTGCGTGCGTGCGTGTGTGTGTACGCTAGAACGAATACAGAGGAAAGCAACTAAAAATTGTCCAGCATTGAGAGACCTTAGTTATGAAGAATGCCTAAAAATGTGGTTTGGCAACTCTAGAGACACATTTTTTTCTCACTGAGAAAAGATAGTAGAACCAGAGGACACGAAGTAACATTAGTGAAGGAGCAGCGTAGATTGGATATCTGAAAGTACCCATTCTTACAGAGGATAATAAATGAATGGAACATATTATCTACATATTGTTTAAATGCTAGCAATATGAATATGTTTAAAAGCTAAATTGACAAATATCTCAGAAGGGCGGGTTACACATAGATGAAACAATTTTGGACTGTCGATAAGCCAATGGCTTCCTTGTCCACTTGCCGTCTGGGTCTTTTGCCTTAGATGGCAATTTTGTTAAATCTTGTTACACTGCACCTATACGATACTATCACAGTTGAGAATATTACATGCAATCAAGGGGGCCATCCTCGGGAGGACATAGATTAGTCACAAAGGCTCCAAAACTGAGAGACTGCGTAGCTACGAATGGTGGCTTAAGATAGGGTTGACATCACCAGACTTGGAGACCAAAACAATAGTGATAATAAACATTCTATAAATATAAGGAAGCACAGAAAAACCACATAGGACACGAAGCACAGTGGTCTGAAGACCAGTGTATATTGGATACAAGAAACTAGTTGGGTTCATTAGGAAAGTATAACAGGATGGACTCATTATACCGCTGAATACAACAATATACTACATTCCTCAGTTAGAATGCTACTTACAGGCATGCAAGCAATATCAGATGCCGGACACGGGTAAGCTGGAAATAATACAAAAACGATGACCACACACAGGTGTATTGATGGGTTGACATGCGTCGATTCCAAAGCGTAGCTCCTAAGACGACAACAACAAGAACAAGCACACCGATGTAGTTAGTGAAGTCAATGTCCTATGTGTGTTCTATCACTGTTGATCTCCTTACCTTCGTGATGTTCTTCGACAACGATCACTTGAACTGCCTTTGGTTTTGTTATCTCCGACCTGGCTTTGCCAATCATATTTTTCGAACGTACCCGGTCCTTTCGAGCGATTTTTAACGCCTCTCTAAACCATGCTTCATGCGACCAGGTTACGGGTGGCTTGGCGGGAGCTTTGCCGTCGGTGCTGAACAGGTAGAGAACGCGACCAAGGACGAGAAACACGAACACCAAGAGGATGGTCACTGGCGGACATTTCTTCAGTCTCAGTGGCTGCATCACGAGCCGTCTCCTTCTGCTTGAATTCACGTGCTCAGTCTGAGGGGAACATGTTTGATATTTAATATCTACATAAATGCTTTATACATCTTATTAAAATCCACCGTATGTTTGTATGCTATGCTATGCTACTCCTTCTAGACGCTTTGCATCTCGGGCGCCAAACTATCAGGGGTTCACCGACGACCCAACGGTTTGGTCGTCTCAGTTTTAGTTTTTCGAAATTCACCCAGCTATTACTTATTCTATGAACAATCCAATTATCCTTTTTAGTTATTACGTACAACTGTCCACAACGCTACGTGAACAATTACGTACAATTGTTGACAACGTCATGCGTCTTTTATTCGATTGTCCAAAGTTACGTCACATACAAGAGCAAGGCGTCGATACACGTTACTGTAACTACCAGTATTACGTCGCAATATATTTAGGGAATAATGCACTGTTTGTTGATATCACGAGAGTGTTACCAGCCAGCTAACATCACGAGTGCCGCATGCACGAGTGATGTTATATGGCTGGTGAGTGGTGACACTCGAGTGACATCAACAAGCAGTATGTTATTCCCGTTATATATCGGTTAATTAACACGTGAGCATACTTTTTCAAACAGCATAGGGAGGGAGCCGTGGAGTAGGTGAAAGAAATGAAAACGGAGAAAGACTCGGTGAATTCTGCGGACCCAATAACCTTGTGGTAACAGGTACCATTTTCCACATAAACTGATACATAAGCAGACATGGACATCTCCAGGAGGAAGGACAAAGAATCATATAGGCCATGTGTTAGTGAGCAGGTAACACCAGACATGGACACCGGGGCCATGGAAGGAGCAGACATTGCGAGCGACCACAAATTAGTGCGCTCAAAAATCAAGCAACCAGCAACCAGCCATTAAAGCACACTTCTCACTGAAGTTGCACAACAAATATGATATATCACAAGACTACGATGAAACAGATGAAGAAGAAGTTGAGAAACAATGGCAGGACTCTGAGGCTGCATACGAAGAAACAGCTCAAGAAGTATTGGGGTACAAAAAGAAAGGACAAAAACCATGGATCAGCAAGGAGTCGTGGGAGTTAATAGAAGAGGAAAAAACAACTGAGGAGCAACATCGAGCAGACAAAGTCAGACAGGATTAAGCAGAATTACATGGATAAATATAGGTGTAAAGACACAGAAGTGATGAAGAACATGAGGCAAGACAAGAGGAAGTGGGTCGACCACATTGCCATGGAAGCAGAGGAAGCAGCACGTAATGGAAGAATGAAAGAAGTGTATGATATTATAAAAACCCTCAGTAATGACAAACGTAAGACAACAAATGCAGTGAAAGACAAATGTGGAAATTTATTAACGGAAGGATTGGCCAGAAGGGGGCGATGAAAGAACACTTTGAGTAAATCCTTAATAGACATATCCCTGATGATCCTGTAACAGATGTGGAGATATATCCGATCATAAATGAAACCAGCACTGACCCAATAACAAAAGCAGAAATTAGAACAGCGCTAAGGAAAATGAAAAACGGGAAAGCAGGTGGCAAGGACGAAATTACAGTAGAATTATTAAAAGCAGACATGAATACAACAGAGAAATGCCTTGTAAGCTTATTCAGAACATTTTGAGAACAAGAGAAAGTGCCAAAAACGCGGAAACAGAGACTGATCGTTAAAATACCGAAGAAAGGTGACCTTACAAAGTGCGGGAATTGGAGAGGAATTACTTTGACATCTGTTCCTAATAAACTATTCGGAAGAGTATTCATTGACAGAATAAGAGATGGAACTAACAGCAAGTTGAGAGACGAACAAGCAGATTTCAGAAGTGGGAGAGACACAGTAGAGCATATATTTATTTTGCGAAATATTATAGAATAGGTAGTAGAATGGCAGGCAACTGTATACATCACGTTTGTGGACTTTGAAAAGGCAGAAGACAAATGTGGAAATTTATTAACGGAAAGATTGGCCAGTGCACGGCCAGTGCACCGCCAGTGCACAGCAAGTGCAAAAACAGAATACTAATTGATGATTAAGAACTAAAGGAAGTGGAAAGTTTAACTATGTGGGTGCTAACGTCAGTAAGCAAGGAGGAGGCGGTGATGACATCAGGCTTTGACATTAAGCTTTTGTACCCAGTCGGGCCAGTATATGTTAAAAGTGACTTGTCCCCCCTCCAAAATTACTGGCCCAAAATTGTTTTTATTGAGTTAAAAAAAACACTATTTTTGCAATACATCACATTACAAGTCGAAGGATGCGAGTTTGGTCGTTATTTATTTTGCCGTTGGTGATTTACTTTCATCCTTTCAGTCAGTATTCTGTATGGCAGGCAATGTTGCTGCACTAATCGTTTGAAAATCATATGCTACCTGTCGAAGCTGCAAGCGCAGCAGGTCGCGTTTTGAGAGCCGTCGCGTGCGTATCAAGTTACAGTTATACTCGAAAATACGACGGACGAACCGGACCTGATAATGTATTTAACTACGACTGTTACCATTGAGTTTATTTCTTTCGAATATGAACTTTTGGACTGAAGTAAAAAGTTGCGGTAAACTTAGCTATCTGCACCCTAGCGGGTCATGGAATGTATGTTAGGCGCTGTCGTGACACCTAGCGGACAGTCCGTGAACCAGTCGGTTGATATGAAATCGGTACGTCGAAGGCGAATCGCGATAACCGTTACGCATCGCGCAGAAGAAGATTCTGCGATATACCGATATTTTACTGGTAACACGACGAAACCCTAGTAAAATATAGGCGTCCACAATTCACAAAAAGTATACACGTCGTCGCTAGTAGCGACGTCATGCGGACGTTTTGTGAGGCTCGTACATATCAAAACAACATGGCAACTATTATCTATAGTCTATACGAAGCCACAACACAACATCAGATGAGATGAAGATTGTGTTTAATTGTAGCGCCGGGGTGGATGGCAAGGACAAGCGATTGAAACGATGACCTGCGACTGATGGGATAAAAACGATCTGAAACTATGTTGGCCCACCGGGCCAGTAAAATATGAAAACTTGTGGCCCGAACTGGCCCGCCAACCCCAAAAAACGCCTGGCCAGCGGACCAGTGTTAATGTCGAGGCCTAGAAATTGTTAACATAATTCGTAAAGCTAGAGTACCTTTCATGAAGCTAAAGCAAATGTGGAGTTCAAATATATACACATTGAGATCTAAGTTGAGGCTTTTTAACACATTTGTTAAACCAGTGTTGTTGTATGGAAGTGAAACATGGAAAATAAACGAAGGCGACAACAGAATGTTAAATACTTTTTTCAAGTGCCTAAGACGAATCCTTCAAATTAGATGGCCATACGTTGTATGAAATCAAGATATTCTTGCCAAAAAATAATTGAACTCAATCAGCACCGAGGTCAAGTTAAGAAGATGGAAATGGGTAGGACATATCCTACGAATGGATAAGAACAGCAAATGTGAGACGGAGTTGACCTGGGCGCACGAAGGTAAAAGACAGGTCGACCAAAGACAACGTGGCGATCAACTGTTGAAAATGAAAGACGCGTACTGGGGTGGAACTGCTGGAACGACGCCAGGCACGTAGCAGCTGACAGAACGAGCTGGAGGAGATGCTACCGCTCGAGGGAACTGGTGCGGACGTTTGACGCAGATTACGTAAATCACAACAATCGCAGAAAACATGCAAAGCATTCGAACAATCGCGTGGCTGTGCCAACGCACGTAACCGGTTGCGTTCGAAATGATTCAAACATCAGATGGATTCTCAGAACGAGGCTGTCGTGTGTTATTTGGGTTGATATATCACGGTAAAAAGCTCTACCAATCAGGTAGTCTTATCACCGTGATATATCCATCCAGATAATGCTAATGCACGGCAGCCTCGTTCTGAAATCCTATGTTAAACATACGTCTGTGAACGTCGAATGGATATCAGCACGGCTAGCCGTTGTATAATGAGACATATTGACTGGCAGCACCAAGTACGAAGGCATAGATGGATGTTTCTGTGATGATGTACATCCTGGAATTTGTTAAACACGAACTATCAAGCTAAACATCAATTCAGATTTACCTGACTAAAGTACGAAGAACATTCGTCATTACGATTTTTTGTTTTAACTCATCCTTAACTTTTTTTTAACTCATCCTTAACTCTCTGTCTTTTTTTTAATCATTTTTATGTTTCTTAAACTGTTTGCTTGCACTATTCATACCTGTGTGATAAATCTTGTTCGATGGAATGCTTATTTCTTAAAATGGTGTATATTTCTCTACAATTTTGTTGTAATTCTTTGTTTATATTTTTCTAATTTGCTCTGATATGGTTGAACGTATATTCATTTCTTGGAATGAATAAAATATGACTATGACTATGACTATTATGAATAATGGGAATAACTGTTTTAATTTTTAATATTAGGTTCATACGCAGTATGTTATGCGCAGTAGATCTGTGAACATAAAGTCACTTTTGCAACTTTGTAAGAAAGCGCAATAAAGTTCCCAGAGTAAAATGTATTTTCCTTTTAACATACATTGCTAATAATTACTAAGTACTTTTTAATGTATTATTATTATTTTATTATGTTTGTTTTGTACATGCTTTAAATATGCTAGTTTTCGAAATTCACTCACGCACCCGCCCCCACAAACAGAGTGGCACGCACGCACGCACGCACGCACGCACGCACGCACGCACCCACGCACGCACGCACGCACGCACGCACACACATCTAGTGTATTATTATATTAACAGAAAACTGTGAATCAGTGTGACGCGTCTTGTCATAAAACAAGACTTTCCGGCACTCAGCGTAAATATATCATCATAGTTCAACACCAATAGCAATAATCCGTGGTATTTTAGTAGTCAATGAAAATTTTATAATCACGTATGATCAACGTCGACTACAGTTGACAAACGTCATGCTGGAAAGCCTCGTTGTATGAGAAAGTCATGCTAGAAAGCCTCGTTGTATGAGAAAGTCATGCTGGAAAGCCTCGTTGTATGAGAAAGTCATGCTGGAAAGCCTCGTTGTATGAGAAAGTCATGCTGGAAAGCCTCGTTGTATGAGAAAGTTATGCTGGAAAGCCTCGTTGTATGAGAAAGTGCAGTATTGGTATATCTATGAAACGTAACCAAACTATTTAACATCATGTTATAGTTATTGGCTTTAATGCCTTTATGTGACAACGGCAACGGTTCCGGTGGTGATGGTAATTACTTCTATGCCTATGGCTGTGCATTCCGAATAGCTAAACAAACGAACAATCTAATCAACCATAACATGGAAATGACACTGTTATTCAAAATGTATGCAGGTGACGACACATATGTAGAGTCAGTATTCCAGGTATTTATTAAATGTGCAATACAAAAATAAAAAACATCGAAACAGTGTGGAAGAAATCGGAGTTTTTTAAATACCACGGATTGTCGCAGGTACAGAACTTAACTACAACATGTTAATTTTGTATGCATGTGTATTTGTTATTTCAAAACAGTAGCAAGTATTGGACTGGATGCAAACAAATAGTTAGAAAAGTTGTTCTCTTGTAAATATCAAAACATCGAATGATCATATCTCGTTTAATGTTTTATTTACATAGCCAGGAAGCTACACGTTGTGACTTTTAATTTGATGTTATCTTTGACTCTGAGTCTCTGTGAAACGTCAACATTGACGTTGTTTTAGTGTGCAACTAATTACTAATTTAAGTTAAGAACAACTGCTCTAAACAAAATTAAACAATTAATTTAACTCGGCAATTACTGTTTCATCAAATCCTCAAGTCACGATAACAAAACTAAAAAGCAAAATAAAAACGCGGGTGTTCAGCAATCAACATGAAGACTACCTTTTTACTTACTGGTAACTGTCTTCGGTGACAACTGAAACACTGTTAACCTTAAGTATATCTTGAGTAGATTACAAATATGAAGATAAGTATCTTGCATAGAGAAGCTGTGCACATAAAACTATCGACACACAATCGACCGGGCGATATTATGCTACTCAGTGTTTAAATGCCAAAATCAAAGGTAAAGGTGTAGCTTTAAACATTATCATATCCGCTTTCACCGTCATCACAACATTCCTTAACTATTTAAGAACAGTGAAAATTTTGTTTTAGTATGTTATTATAGCAGACACAAAACTTGCCGTTTCGTATTTCGGAAGACTAATTTTTCCACTTTTTCTTTTGAACGTTGCAATGTAGCCTCGGTGTACAGGGAACGTAATGATTGTGACCTAGTTTCAGCTCTGGAGTAGACAATTACTACAAATTACAATACAGTTTTATATGTAGGTATTTGGGCAGAATGGATAGCTTTTTTGTAAATTGAACATATAATTAAATTTATTTAACTGTTCATTGAAATTATTCCACATGTTATTAGGACCTTTCGCATTCATGCGCACTGATTTCAAAGTTATTCTGCATCACTTCTTTTTTAGGGTTATTGTCTTGGGATAATCTAAAAACATGAATTATGGGATAATCTGAGAACATTGATCAACGACACTACGTGAAGTCTCAGACCACATGAAACCTTAAATGTCATCGACTAGTGGATACCCGTGTACATTTCTCCCGTGCTTCATGCTATAGCCATCACACTGGCACGCACAAAACATAGGAAAACATTTAGCAGAGTTATTGTGTTGTAATGAACATACACAAGTACATCACATGTTCGCTACAAATTACTTCCAGCGCGGACGCACGCATAAAACAGAACAAGGCGTGTGTCGTCCTTCCAAGAAAGGCAGCAATTAAGAGCTTGTGGCACCAATTGCATAACCATTGTGTACTCACACAAACTAGGCGCCCCACCATTACGTTGTCACTGTTGCAACAGACAACTTCTTCACAAATACTGAACATTTTGGCGAGCGTTTACTTTCTGACCATGCCACATCAATATGTATACCTATCTAACATACATGTGACGAAACCAATATGACACTTCTACATCCACACGCACGCACGCACGCACGCACGCACGCACGCACGCACGCACGCACGCACGCACGCACGCACGCACGCACGCACGCACGCACACACACAGGAAGAGAAGGGCAGGCCACTTGGTAAGAACGGATGCAAGCAAACTAGCAAAGAGAGCAGAGGTGGAAAAACATCAAGGACACAGGAAAAGGGGAAGCCCACAGCTGAGATGGGAGGACTGCGTGAGGAGGGACACGAGAAGATCGGGGGAGGATGAAAGATGGAGAGAGGGAGCAGCCGATAGAAAACTATGCAAAGAAAGAACAGAAAGAGTGGCTCGACAGTATTTTACCTGACCCTCACCCCTGTACAGCAGGGAACAAGGAGGAAGAGCACAACCCTCAACTATGACCTTCGACTCAGCGACCGAGCGCGACAGCCGTTGGCCAATATATATATATATATATATATATATATATATATATATATATATATATATATATATATATATATATATATATATATATATATATATATATATATATATATATATATATATATATAATATATTTCGCGTTTTGCAGCAAAACACTTTTACCACCACTATCAACTAGCACAAAGCTGCAACATGTAATCGAAATTGTAGTTTCATGCACAATATGCGCCAACACTGCACGTTTACTTTGCCCTTTTTACCAAGAATTGGCCCATCCCACATACAGTATATTTTAGCTTTTTTATAGCCATAATCATGGTGAGTCCCCTATCAGGCAATATCAGATCAACTTCGTCAGGCATATCTAACAATCCTGATTGCTTGAAAATGTCCACATCAGATATTAAGAAGAGTGGCCAAATGTGAAGCCAGTAGAAAACTGTTACTTGTTGTAATCATTTTTGATGACTTCAATGCCAAATAGTTTTCATTTTTTGTAAGCGATTGTCCTTACATGAACCTTGTACAGTGGTTGTGTTCTCAAGAACAAATTGTTCAATAATTTTAAATGTTTTTTTTTCAGCAGAGTATTTTCTACATCAGGGCTGCTCTGCTCTCGCTGCCACATGATCCAAATCGACGCACATGGTCTCTGCCTATGTGCATATATATATATATATATATATATATATATATATATATATATATATATATATATATATATATATATATATATATATATATATATATATATATATATATATATATATATATATATATATATATATATATATATATATATATATATATATATATATATATATATATATATATATATGTTGGCAAAATGTACATACAATGAATTCTTTACATTTAATAGTGTCTTTTTTCAGTATCAAGCTGGTAAATATTAGTCAGCAATTTTGTTTTTATGTCATGTGGATTATGAAAATAATTATTTATCATTTCCAAGGTCGCAGTCTAGATATAGCACATGCCTGAATTGGCCGTCAGCTACAAATTAAAATGATATTGAACTTGGGGTTAGGTTAGGTTCATTCCTTTTATTTCTACTCCCCCTACTATTGGGTCTTGGATGGGGGCTGACTTGGGTGTAGAGCTTTCTCAATTTCTGCACCTACTTTGTGGATCTCATTACCTGTCATGTTAAGTCATGTGAAATATATCAGCATTTTGGCGTCAACTAAAAACCTACCTATTCGACCTGGCCTATCCTCCTTAGCTCCTCAGTGCACCACCATCACTGTTGACGATTCGGAATTGAATTTGAATTAAGATTTACCTAACACTTTGGTATTGGTGCGGTGCTGAACTCGGTTTTCTGAGGATTCTGGCGCTATAGAAGTCTTCTGTATTGTATTGTTAGTCATCTCTTTAACCATTTCCTACTAAGTGGATGCTACAAATTTACGTTTTCTTAAAAAAAAACTGTTACATGTTCTATAGGAGCAATATGCTTGTTAGCTATGTTGGATACTCTCAGTTATAGTTGTAAGATACAATACACGAATAATTTACCGTTTATCATTCTTGAAATAGCATGCAAACAATGCGCGCAGCAGAAAAAAACTGCCCGACATTTCCGGTATATGTTCACACAGGCACAACATCAGGTAAAATTACAATGCATGCAGATACGGTGTGGATCACATTCAAAACAATAGATACATCAACTCTAATAGCAGTTACAGAAGTGGTACATCAGAAACGGCAAGACAAAGAGATACACTATTATATGCAACCTTCAGACACAGCTAAGAATTAACTGGAATCACGCATGCCTTTATTGTGGGAGACTTCATTCTCAACAAAATAGTGTGGGACCCTGAACCTTCTATCTCACCCGCCTACCGAGAGGCTTCTGGTGAACACCAGTTCATTGGAGCAATCAGGGACACGTACTACCATTAACTTGCTGAGAAGCCAACACGCTACAGACAAGGATAACAACCAACATTGGATGACCTCATCTCCATGTCAGAAGAAAACACAACCAGCAACCTCACCTATGGTCCACACCTAGGAAACAGTGATCACATTAGCCTCAGCATGGACTTAAATGTGTTTGTGAGACAACAACGAAGGACGCGGACAGTGTACAGCTATGACAAATCAGACTATGATAAATTAAATTGCTTCTCAACGTAGACTGGGAAACAGAACTAGATGAACTGAGCACAAAAGAACCAATGGACAAGTTATAATCCATCCTGAAGGAAGCGATAGAAGACTGTGTACCACACCGTACCATCACTAGCAACTCTCATTTTCAAACCAGTATAGATGACACAAACAGCTCTGAGAAAGGTGAGGTTGAAACACTGCTCTTGGATCAGATACCTGAACACTAAGGATGGACAGGATTGTCAGGCCTATGTCAACTGCAGAAACACTGCCCAGCACGCCACCAGAAGACCCGTAGGCAGCATGAACGGAAACTGGCCAAGGAGTGCAAGAACAACACGGGCATTTGGAAATACATCAGGAACAGGACAAACACCAGAGTTGGCCTGGGACAACTTCTCAAGCAGGATGGTTCACTTACAAATAGTGACCGTGAAGCCGCAGAGGTAGGGGAGGATGACCGATATTGGACCAGTATGTATATTGGACCATCGCGATTTCTCAGCTTTACGACGATACACAGGCTAGTGGCGCCGAGTAGCGTATTAACGACAGAACAAGTTACCGATTGGCGAAGTCAAAATGGCGGACAGTGCGCGCAAACTGTTTTTCCATCCTCTTGTTGAAATTGTATCGCAATTTCAAGTGTGTGATGCTCTGTAACTATCGATGCTGCATCAACTGGATTTGCTTGTCGGGTGCCTGGGGGTCCTTCCTAATCATAGTAAAGCTCAGAAAGTTTCACTCCAACAGACACAGGAGAACGACATTCGGGTACCCGGAGTGTCGTGTTATATTGGACCACCGGAGGGGATATATATTGGACCGGTGGTTCAATATATATCCCAGGCGGCCCAATATAGATTCCAGCGCTTCATGATCTATACAATACAACGAATCCGACAATAGAAAAATATTTCAATCTATTTTATTTTAATGTAGCCTATGACTCATCTTACCTCAAATTTACCATTCTACACGATTCTACTTCATGTTTTTTAATACTCACACACGCACGCCCACATGCGAGCACGCACGCCTACACGCCCGTCCGCTCATCTGTCCGCCAGGCTGCCCGGCCCCGCCCCTTTAAAAAACCTGGCTACGGCCTTGATCAGGGAGAGAATGCTAGACAAAATCACAGTCAAACTGAACCTGCCATGACAGACTTCCAATCATTGATGCAATTATTTTGTCTTTTGTTCATTAGGGCCACATGTGGCAGATGGACTGAAGACGATTTGGACCGCGCCTTGACTGCTCTCCAAAACGGAGATGCATCGCTAAGGCGTACGGGATTCTGAAAGCGACGCTCAAGAGGCGCCTCGACAGCGGCAACAAATACGCCAATGGCAGCAAGATTTTCTCCGGTCGCCCACAAACACTGCAAACACATACTCTGTGTTGATTGGCCTAAGCTGAACCGATCTGATGGAGTTGGCCGACGTCAACGGAATCGACGGGTTCAAACATGATAAACAGTCGGCAAGTACCATGCGGTACCGAAAATTCATGAAACGTCATCCCGAACTCAGCTTGCGAAAAGCTGAGGCCACATCAGTTGCCAGAGCAAAAGGCTATAACCGAATTAATGTTGGGGAATTTTTTATCCTCTCGAGATGGATAAACATAACCTCGGACCTGGAAATATCTGCAACGTTGATGAACATGGAATTACGACCGTCCAAAAGCCGGGCAAAGTCATCGGTAGACGTGGGAAGAAGCAAGTCGGGTCACTCACCTCTGGAGAACGTAGGTTCACCACTACCGTTGTATGTTGTGTAAGTGCCACGGGGAATTACATCCCACCGATGATGATATATAAGCGACGACGCTTGAGTGAGACCATGCCAGTCGGCGCTCCTCCTGGAACAGTTTCTTGAGAGGAGCAATAGTGGATGGATCACTAAGGAGCTGTTCCTCGTGTGGATTCAGCACATGCGAAATGGTCACCAGACAAGCCAGGACTGTTGATCCTAGACGGCCATTATTCACACACAAGAAACTCCCTTCGCCACCACTCATCGTCTCCAGCCACTTGATCGCACATTCTACAAGTCGCTCATGGCCAACTACGACCGTGCGTGCGACAAATGGTTGCGAACGGAGAAGACAACTGTGAGGGTGGATGTCATTGCAAGGATCTTCGGCGAGGCATACATAGCCTCTGCAACCGTGTCAACAGCCATCAATGGCTTTCGCTGCCCCGGTATTTGGCCTTGTGACCGCCATGTTTTCACAGACGACGACTATGCGGCGACATCGTGTTTTGGCGATCAACCTGCGCCAGCACCCGGCGATCAGCCTGCACAAGCACCCGGCAATCAGCCTGCGCCACATCCGGCAATCAGCCTGCGCAAGCACCCGGCGATCAACCTGCGCAAGCACCCGGGGATCAACCTGAGCCAGCATCCGGCGACCAGCCTGCGCAAGCACCCGGCGACCAGCCTGCGCAAGCACCCGGCGATCAACCTGCGTCAGCACCCGGCGATCAACCTGCGCCAGCACCCGGCGATCAGCCTGAGCCACACCCGGCAATCAACCTGCGCCAGCACCCGGCGATCAGCCTGAGCCACACCCGGCAAACAACCTGCGCAAGCACCCAGCGATCAACCTGCGCCAGCACCCGGCGATCAACCAAGCTCGGTGATAATTACACGTGCGGACGGAAGGTGATTTTTCCGGTCTGTATTCATTAGCTTTTTTCATTTCATTGTAAATTCATATTAGTTGTTCCTTTTGTAATCTCTTCAAACATGATTTAATAACCTTGGGAGGGACTCAAACCCTCACACAAGACATTGAGCATCACACGTATTTCAAAGTGTGGTATATATTAAAAATTAACTGATAAACACATGACGCACCTAAACAAGTTTTTCCTTTTGTAATATCTTCAAACATGATTTGATGACCTTGGGAGGGAGTCGAACCCTCTTACAAGACAGTGAACATCACAAATATCTCAAAGTGTGGTATATATAAAATCACCTAATAAACACATGACGTACATAAACAAAACACTTTTTTTCCAATTGAAGATGTCTAATCCTTGCAGATTCAAATTTATCTGCCGCTCTTTTGTCAACTTCTTTGATGTCTTCCTCCAATCAACCAAACATTGGTTGCTAATCTGACCTTCGCGAGCAGTCATCTTCTCTCGAGCTTTGCCTGTCCTGTCATGGATGATGTCGGACAAGTGGTGCTTCATCACAGTTCGCCGGCTCATGCGTAGCTGCTTCGCAATGCTGTTCCAACTATGACCTTCTTCGTAATAATGACTCTCGTTTGCCGCTCCAGTGGCAACCACGGCAGTGGAATTATATACGTGAAGTACAAAAAAGTGTCATCTGTAAACTGGAAGTGAATTACATTGGATTTACAAGGATACATGTGCTTGGATCTCATAAAGAGTAACCATAAACATCACGAGAACTGTTAATTTACAATCACGTGAACTGTTAATTTACATTAACGAGAACCCACGCACTGCTAAAAACAAAAATAAACTAATTTAAGAAGAGCTTACCGTCCGCCGTCGAAGAGCGTACCGTCCGCTTCGACCCGCGCGCCGCCGCCATCTACATGCGCTTCGCTGCCTCACGAGTCTAGACGCAATGGACGGACGTCCATCTACCCGTATGTTGCGCCTCTCGGTGTGTGCTCGATCACTACTTCTCTTATGTTTCCCCTTCTCCTTCTAAACTTCAGTGGAGAGTATGCAATTCTACCGACACACGCAAAGTCTCACTTTCCACGTGGCTGACTCACACGTGCCCTTCTCTTGACATCCGGGCACCCACGCTGGGCTACACGACCCTTCTGTGTCCGCTCTACTTCACCGTGATCTACTCGCCGAGATCATCACACATGTACCCAGTCTCTTTTTATACTCCTTTTTCTGAGGTAACACATGACACTAGTTCACCAATCAACGTCTCCTGGTCTAGTCCGCTAAAAACACCCATTAAATCGTGTAATACTCCGGTCCCTACTTAATATGCATCATTCTCTAAGATAAACAAACCCACGCAGTATATACGGACACGGGCTGCTTGAACAAAGAAATTACATAATACTGGTCGGCTCCAACAAAGGCCGATGCATTCATTCATATACTTGAAAGGTTTAACTAATAAAAAAAGAAACAGGAAATAGTATTCTGATAAAAAAAGAAGAAATGATACAATATTCATGCTGGTAGCATTTACACAAACAGGAGATCATGTTCTGTTTTCTTGCATTTGCCTGTTGCCTTCCACGTGTACCTGTAACCATGTGTGGGGGAGTGGGGCTGGTACAACTTTTTTTTTTGGGGGGGGGGGCTACCGAGGGCGTGAAGGACGTACCTTTTTATTCAACCATGTTTTAGCACAAACATTCACAGATTTTCGTCGACGACGGCATACAAATACACATACAAATACACAAACAAATACACATACAAATACACACACACAAATACACACACACACACACACACACACACACACACACACACACACACACACACACACACACACACACACACACACACACACACACACACACACACACACACACACACACACACACACACACACACACACACACACACACACACACACACACACACACACACACACACACACACACACACACACACACACACACACACACACACACACACACACACACACACATACAAATACACATACAAATACACATTCAAATACACATACAAATACAAATACACATACAAATGCACATACAAATACACATACAAGACAATACAACGTATGACAACAAACAAGAAAATACACCCTACAATGATAAGCAAGAGTTACAGCATGCAGTGATGTGCCAAAACCAATACAAGAAAATACAGCGTACAATAGAGACCGTACGATAGCGATCGTACAATACAGACCGTACAAGTTCTGCTGAACAAACAAAGAGTGACATCCAAATACTTTCCACCAAATTAGTTCTAGATTCTAATTTCTAGATTTGAGATCATGTAATCAGGAACCTTGCATATTCACGCTGCAGTTACACAATCTGTAAATAATTTGTTCTATTCATTAATTTTCCAATCTACACTGACTTTACTGATGTTACCTCATGTCTCTAGTTCTAGTATCTTTCTTGAGTGAGAAAAAATATTTCTATCAATATTTTCATACCCATTCAATACCTTAAAAACTTCAATTTGATCTCATCTTAACCGCATTGTCTCTAGGGTTGTTAAACCACATTCTTCATAACTGATGTCTCTCAGTTCTGGAATCATTTAGTTGCTCTCCTCTGTATTCTTTCAAGCACATCTATATCCTTATTACAATATGGTATCCAAGCTTGTATACAGTAGACCTACTCTAAATGAGGCCCAACTATTGCTTTATACAGAGGTATAATTGTCTTATTTCCTTGTATGTTATATTTTTTCCAAATCAACCCAATAATTTGATTACCCTTTGAAACTGTAATACCACATTGCTCTGAAACTATCATCTCAGCACTTATTGCAACGCCTAAGTCAGTCAGCCATTGTTCTATCCAGTCGACTATGCCATCTCCGATGCCATGTGCTTTTAATTTAAGCAGTAATCTTTGATGTGGTACTTTGTCAAAAGATGATCCAGTCATGCGAACGTTCTGTGTACTTTCAAGTCTGTAGTAACTGCCACGTAATATTTCGAAGAAGACGGCAAAACCAATACTAGGGACCATTGAGCAGATCCTCCAAAGTCAAGTCCGGGTGTGAGAAGTCCTGGGTTGGGGTTCAGGCGGATAGTTTTAGTTTTGAGTGTAGGGGATGTACGAAGATGAAGGAACTAGAAGTGGAGTTGGAACAGCTGAGGCTGCTCGTTGTGCCAGTGGTTCCGGTTGGGGGACAGTAGATGATAAATTGGGGGAAGACGACAAGAGATGCTAGGGAGAGCTCACCTCAGCCTCGGAGCAGGCTGGGAGGAGGTAAGGTGACAGGTCGTAGGGAGACAGGACGTAAGGAGACGGGAAGGAAAGAAATGGGAGGGAAGACAAGTGGATCGAAGGAGAGGATAGTGGGGGAGACAGTAGCGACGGAGACGGGGAGAAGGAGACGAGAGTTAAGGCGATGGGAGTGAGGGAAGCGAGAGGGACGGTGTCAGGAGGGAAGGCGACGCAAGTTACCAGGAGACGGGAGGGAAAGATGACAGATTGATGGGTGAGAGAGAGAGAGAGAGAGAGAGAGAGAGAGAGAGAGAGAGAGAGAGAGAGAGAGAGAGAGAGAGAGAGAGAGAGAGAGAGAGAGAGAGAGAGAGAGAGAGAGAGAGAGAGAGAGAGAGAGAGAGAGAGAGAGAGAGAGAGAGAGACTGATAACAGTCTGCCAAGTGACATGGCTGCAGGACAGAATGTGAAGGAATGGATCAATCGGAAGAGCTATTCCGAGGCAGTGATAGAGGGGGTGAGAAAGAGAGTGAGGGTGTTTGTGGGGGACTCAATAGTTAGGAAGACCGACAGAGTCTTAAATAAGGGAGATGACGTGGTGGTTTGCTTGCCTGGGGCCAAAATAGATGTAAACTATAAAATGGGAGATACAGTTCTGGGTCTACTGTTTACAAAAGAAAAGGACTTAGGAGTTACAATAAGTGCTGATATGAAAGTTTCAGAGCAGTGTGATATTGCAGCTTCAAATGATAATCAAATGCTTGTGTTGATTAGGAGAAACATAACTTACAATGATAAAAAAACTAATTATACCTCTGCATAAAGCAATAGTAAGACCTCATTTAGAATACTGTATTCAAGCGTGGAGACAATATCGTAAAAAGGATATAGATACACTTGAACGCATACAGAGGAGAGCAACTAAAAATAATTATTCCAGAACTGAGAGGCCTTAGTTGCGAAGAACGCCTGACATAATGTGGTTTAACAACTCTAGAAAAAAGCAGGTTAAGAGGAAATCAGATTGAAGTTTTTAAATTACTGAATGGGTATGAAAATATTGATAGAAATATGTTTTTCTCTTTCAACAAAGATAGCAGAACTAGAGGACATGAGGTATAGTTAGTAAAGGATCACTGTAGATTTGATATCAGGAAGTTCTCATTCTCACAGAGGACAGTAAATGAATGGAACAAATTATCTACGGATTGTATAACCGCTAGCAGCGTGGATATGTTTAAAAACAAGTTGGACACATATCTCAGGAGGGCGGGTTACACGTAGACGAACACTGATGGACTCTCGATAAGCCAATGGCTTCCTTGTCCACTTTCCTTCTGGGCCTTTGGCTTGGATGGCAAATCTTGTTAAATCTAAATCTTGTTAAAGTCGGCTTCCTCTGACTAAAAAAAAAGATTCACTGAGGTATAGAGAGTTGTCTTTTTTATTTCCTCTGGAAAAACAGACAGTAGTGAAGCAATGGATTCACAATTGCAGGCAGGCTGGTTGGAAGCCTACGCAATATACTAGACTTTGTTCGGCCCATTTTGAGTCGTGTTTGAAGTTGATATAGTTTCATCAAATAATGGGTCATCATGATACTTCAAAACGTCGGCGACGGAGAACGTTAAAGCCTGAAGCGGTACCGACAATCTTCCAGCATGTACCTCAGGCGAAGGCCTCTATCGCTCGACCGTAATCTAGATTCAATGTATAACACCCCTCTTACGGGTGCGGACATTTTCAACACAATTCGTCGTCCCTAATAGCTCAGCTCCGGCATTTTTGAACTCGTCGAATCGAATCGTTCACGAAGTGAATGCAGAAAACTCGACGACGATTTCAACAGAAGGGCCGCATAATTTATATCCAAATTTGCTTTCTAGAATGTCAAATTCGTGGCGTCAAATCATCGCAGTATTCAGTGCCAAAACTCCGATTTTGTGAGGCCCCCTTTTTATGGGGGCCTCACGAGTGTATCGCTTGTGCCACGGTTAATATGGCACTGGTCAAAGCCCTTTGATTTTGGACCAGCCACTTTATTCACGGTACGTTTCGCATAGCTGTGAACACTTGGAAAGTTGGTTCTTATGCGCAAAGACATTTCTCAACCAGGGTCCAGGGGCCGCAGGCCGCAATTTCCTCCAACAGGGTATTTTTTATTGAAATTCCCACTGGGAAACGCCTAAGCATTAAATTTGCTTTCTCCGCGAGACAGTGGCATTTAATGCGAAAGCCTGAGTCTCGCGGCTAGTGCGTGGTCGTTGACAATTATATTTTCGTTCGGTTCGGAGCCAGAGGAGGTTGGCAGGCTCGTGTCATGCGCAGTAGATGTTTACATGTTAAGCACTGCCTACTTGGTAACTTTTACGGATTCTTGTGCAATTGCTGCATGCTATGAATTTATAATGTTTTATATTGATACGTCATTATACATTGATTTATTGATAACTAGGGAAACAAACGGTCGCAATTGTCATAATTTTCAGGATCCGTGTAGTTAGTTTTCGTATGTTGAACTTGACAAAAACAAGCGCCCGTGTTTTCGTAAGCAAAATCAAATTGTAAAATACTCATTAATCATTAGATATATAAACCATATTGAAACATCAACATATTATTTGTGAAATGTTGTATCTAAGTTTAAAAAGAACCAAAAAAGAACCGGTTGATTAGTGTATTAATTTGTTCTTCGCATACGTGCCCATTCCTCATTATCGCCCAGGGGCATTATTGTCTTGCGTTGCCTTTTAATATATATATATGTATATATAATTATATATACATATATGTGTGTGCGTGCGCGTGCGCGTGCGCACACGCACACGCACACGCACACGCACACGCACACGCACACGCACACGCACACGCACACACACACACACACACACACATACATATACACACACACATATATATATATATATATATATATATATATATATATATATATATATTAGGATTTTTGTCGCAAGTAATGTTCCCTGTTTTTACGTGGCTGGCACTGAAATGTATACGTCTTTAAAAACGTAATAACATTATCGCATTATTTTCATTCATGACACTCTTTATCTTCGGTTCAGGCAAACTGTTTGTCAGTGTCATCCGGTATTTGTAGAGACCTATTCACTGTTAATAGCGTAGAATATTTGTCGTAGGCGACGCCACAAGGTCACAGTAATACAAGTGGCTAATTAAGTGCATTCGCATGCAATTTGCATACAAGTTTTTTTTTACCATGTGTTCGCAATATTATATTGAATTCATTGCACGTTTTCAACCTTTGGCTTTGCTTAGATATGTACGCAGTAAGCACATCATTATCATGATTGCAAAAATTCATCTAATTTATTATAATATTGATTACTGTTCTATGTCAAAACTAGCAAAATGTTTAAGCATACAATTTGTAAATCTAAACATGTTTAATATTAAATTCCAGTTAAACTACCAAAATAGGACTATTTGCTTATCAGCTACTACTTGTTAGCCACTGTCAGTGGGGCACGGTGACATAGTGGTTAGAACACTGTCAGTGGGGCAAGGTGGCATGGTGGTTAGAACACCAGACTCTCAGTCGAGAGAAGCCGAGTTCCAATCCTTATGATGCCGTTTTGAATCTTGGGCAATTTCGTTCAAGCCACATTGCCTCAGCCGTATAAATAAAATATTGACATCAATATAGTACTTAAATATTTAAACTTACAAGCTTTATTGTTAATAACAACAATGACGTGCAAGTACTGGTGTCTCAGTGTCTTCTTTTGTTTGTAGGCAAGAACCATGGAAAGTGCATCACATGGATTTATGGAACCACAAACAACGGAAAGCAGTTTTGAATTAATTTATACTGGCTGCACCAATGTGACAGCGAGTCCAGCATTTGTAAAAAAATATTATTTTATTATTCATCTGTTTACGTACCTGTACCAAATTCTTTTACTTATAATAAAGATTCCCTCACGATTACTTATTTTTATATGTACTTATTTATTTTAATAACTGTGTAATGTGTGTAATAAGTTAATTTTTCTAATGCGACTGCATTAGTAATACATAACTATTATCTGGTTTCACTGTGTTAGCAATGCTGTTACTTTCTCTACTATGAACATTTTGAGTAATAAAAGTCTTGGCATAAGAAATTATACAAACTTAATTCACCTAAACGATGTTTATTCTTTACAAGCCATCATGGATAACATACATAGTTCTTGTGGTTATTTATTAAGCCATGTAAAAACGGATTATGCTTCATATAATTACGTGTTTTATGTTGAATTTTTTTGTGATTGGTTGAATTTCTTTGTGTTCGCGAAAATGTGCCGTAATGTTACTACCAAAGGGTGGCCACAACAGGGTACCACCACAACAGGGTACCACCACAACAGGGTACCACCACAACCGGGTACCACCACAACCGGGTACCCCCACAACAGGGTACCACCACAACAGGGTACCACCACAACAGGGTACCACCACAACCGGGTACCACCACAACAGGGTACCACCACAACAGGGTAGCACCACAACAGTGTCACTGGCCCGGAGGGGGGCTGTTTGCGAGAAGGGAAATGCGCGTTAATTGACTTTTTTAAATTAACAAAAACAAAGAATACCAATAATGTGTCAAATGTTTTAATATTTTAGCGATTAGTTTGAGATTACGGAATGAAAGCAGACGCCGACGAAGATCTACCCTCGCCATCGAACGCTGTAAACAGACTGGCTCGCAACTTCCGGCGATCACTAATATGACCCGATTTTCGGGCATGCGCGGAGCCTGCCAACCTCGTCGGAGCTCTGTTTTGTACCGTGGTTTCGTTGATGACAGCGTGATAACTGTGGCGCCATCTGCCTATCAAAAAAACTATTAGGCAGAATTATAACTACAACATAAATACACATTAAACCAATCTCCATATGTTTCATGTGAACTGGATTTAGACATGATGTTTAATACGTTCTCAAGGTTGGTAAGACTACGTTTTGTCCACTCATCACGTTCGTTCGAAGCCTGGACAGCGGTAGGATAATATGACCGGATAGCTTTCGCGCAGTAATGACAGTGTCACTGAATGATTCCCAGATAAGTTGAGTTGGCGTTCTAATGTGCAGAGTTATATATAAGTTGAGTTGGCGTTCTAATGTGCAGAGTTATATATAGGTTGAGTTGGCGTTCTAATGTGCAGAGTTATATATAAGAACATGTCTTCAACAAGCCCGTTATCGGTGCGGGGGGGGGGGGTGGTCAGTAGAACGAACCCCCTTTTGTGATAATTTCTTTTAACTGTAACATTTTCGGAAATCATCCCATATATCCCCGACTGATTGTGTACGCCAGAACCCCCCGTTTCAAAACCTCGAGGACGGCCCTGTTTAGTGAGCTTATTTAACACTCGAAAGCCGAAACAGCAAAACAACCGGATGACAAGACACAGCCATTGATGACAAGACACAGCCATTGATGACAAGACACAGCCATTGCAGCATAGGTGGACGTATTAAACTCGGGCTACACATACAACCAAAGCGTCGTGAGTCGGCTATTCAGCCGATCCACGACGGTCGTGGATTACGGATTCCCGATCCAAGAAGAATTAGTTGCATGTGTGGCCGCTCCCGTCGGCACAAAAGCGAACCCACGACTAGTCGTCGATCGGCTTTTTCGCCGATCCACGACTGGTTTTGGAAGAATCGAAAATCGAATCGGCTATTCGCCGGATCGACGACAGTTGCATATGTAGTCGCGCAGCAGTCGCCGACTCGACCCGAATTTGCGTGTGTAGCCGTTGTCCACGACGCAACTAGATCGTCGGCGATCCGCCAGCCAATCACAGTACAGCATGACACGTGACAACGCCGACACAGAATATACGCTATTTGACATAATCATCAGAATGGCGAACAAGAGCGACAGTGAGTTTGGCAATTGCCGCTCAATAAGTCGCATCTTTCTTCGTGATTTTGTCCAGAAGCGAGTCATAGACAAATACTGGCATCCTAAGAAAATTCCGGTACATCTCATTCTCGCGTTCTCTTAGCGCTGGCAGAAGGACATAAAATGCCCAATGTTCTTCCCTCTCGTTGATATGTGGTCGAACCCACCGACGACCTTTCCGGAACTCTCTTCGACGTCGACGACGACGTCAAACCTACAAAATTGCGGCAATGGCGAGTGCTACGTTTACTTCTTTTGTAAGAGGCGCCATTTTACTTCCGGTACTGCTTATCAGCACTAGGGAGAGCTCGCGCATGCAGTTCACACTAGACACCAGTTTTTTTCAGGGGCGGCACAGTCGAATCGCCGACTGGTTAGTTGTATATGTAGCCTGAACACAGTCACCAACTGGTGGCCCAGTCGTATGTCTATAGCCGTTCCAGTCGGGAATCATGGAGTTGGCGATTGCGAGTTGGCAACTGTATGTCTAGCCGCTCCAGTCGGGAATCCTGGAGTCGGAGATTGCGAGTTGGCAACTGTATGTCTAGCCGCTCCAGTCAGGGATCCTGGAGTCGGAGATTGCGAGTCGGCGACTGTATGTCTAGCCGCTCCAGTCGGGAATCCTGGAGTCGGCGATTGCGAGTTGGCAACTGTATGTCTAGCCGTTCCAGTCGGGGATCCTGGAGTCGGAGATTGCGAGTTGGCAACTGTATGTCTAGCTGCTCCAGTCGGGTATCCTGGAGTCGGCGATTGCGAGTTGGCAACTGTATGTCTAGCCGTTCCAGTCGGGAATCCTGGCGTCGGCGATTGCGAGTCGGCAACTGTATGTCTAGCCGTTCCAGTCGGGGATCCTGGAGTCGGAGATTGCGAGTTGGCAACTGTATGTCTAGCCGCTCCAGTCGGGGATCCTGGCGTCGGCGATTGCGAGTCGGCAACTGTATATCTAGCCGCTCCAGTCAGGGATCCTGGAGTCGGAGATTGCGAGTCGGTGACTGTATGTCTAGCCGCTCCAGTCGGGGATCCTGGAGTCGGAGATTGCGAGTCGGCGACTGTATGTCTAGCCGCTCCAGTCGGGGATCCTGGAATCGGAGATTGCGAGTCCGCAACTAGTAATTTGAATATGTAGCTGTATGTTGCCGAACTGATCGTCGAGTCGCAACGGTTTGGTTGTATGTGTGGCCGGGACTTTAGTCTTCCTGTAATGGGGAAACAACATTTATGGGGGTCATTGGCTGAGGCTGCACAGCAACCGCGCGTGTAGCAGCACCGTGGACCACAACGTCCAAGAGGGTATCCCAATCCTGCTTGGGTCATAGGGTTATCCCTAAAACAACAATCAAGTTTGAAAATGGTCCAGGGGCACATCACAAACTGCAAGGGGCTTCAAAGCTACGAGCCTTTGACTTGCAGTGTTCAAACATGTGGCGTGCACGAGACGGAACACGCAGAAATAAAAGCGTAGTATAATTACCCGGGCAGACCCATTACATTAGCCAGACGGTAGAAAAAGAACAGAAAATATTAATTCTAAAGCAATCGTAATTGTAACGGTGCCAAACAGTGCGCTCTGTGCACGCGCATACATCAGCTACACTTGAACGATATTGATTCGCAGGAAACGTACGCAGTGAACTGAATGGCGACGAGCTTCGTGTTTAATGTCAGGAGTAGGCCAAGAAACAGATCGCTGCTACACGGGAACGTTGAAAGATCACCGAGATTCCTATTCACCAGTCTGTGTCAAGCTATGTGCGAAAAACACACATAATAATACAGCTGCTTCTGCCGAACATGACATGCGGACTTATCATAATTACATCAGCCGTCGTGCTGCGTGAGCAGATTAAAGCGAGCAAACGCATAGTCGCAGAGTGATACCGATTTATCCGTGGCGTGTTTGACAGCCAAGCCTGACCGACCACCCATAGTTCGCTCGCACGTACACACGCAGGCATGCACGCACACAAGCACGCACATATGACGCAGGTCATCGCTGGGGCCGATAATAATTTGCGGTTAATCGAAGTCGCGACACAAAAGACGACCGGGAATCGATAGTAAGCGGTTAGAATTGCAGTCGTCGCAGGCAATTCATTCAGCCTCGATTGCGTTTCGATAACGCGCCGCCGTGAAGGCGTCCGCCACCGCCGAAGTCGCTGGAGCGTGAGGCGGCTTATCGACACCCGGCACGCCTCGATCCCTCGTCTCGCCACCGGTCAACCGCTGTAGCGGGGTGTGCCGTCATCACTGCCCTCGCGGTGGGCGGAGTCTAGGCGGCAGTGGCGTGACCGCCTCGGCAAGGATCACCAGACGTTGGCAGACAAGTTTGTTTCGCGCACGGAGGGCGTGGCATATATATTTCACAATGCTGCTTCAGACATTTATTGACACTTATTTCTCACGAATCGCAGATTGTGCTGAAAGAGGAGAGAAGTGAGGGGTGATAGTAAAGCGGGGTGCGTGGGAGGGATCAGGGGTGAGACGGGAGAGGGGTGAGGCGGTAGACATACAGATGGACCGTGAGACGCAGTGTATAATGAGAGCAAGGAGAGACAAGGGTCGGTGATGGGAATATTAGAAAGAATACAGAGGCGTATTTAGCCTTTGGCTTATTTTTTTTGTATGTAACCATGTGTAACCATGCGTAACCATGCAGTTGCGCCACTACACATGACAGTATGGTTGGTTACCCGTATGGTCAACTAATGGGTGACTGAGCTTCACCCGCTCTTGGCTTCCCCTATGCGAAATCCTAGATACGTGATTGAAAGAAAACCACTATGTATAATGACTGACTGGAGAACACACAGAGGCAAACAGTTGTACTTATTGTGTTAACTTCACTAGGTTGCCAAGTCTTCGATTAGTCTCACTTCCTGTACATTGATTAAATCACTGTCTAGTCAGCACCATCGTGGGACCACAAATCTCAAACCAAACCTTAGAAAACGAGTATATGGAACCCCATCCCTCGCTCTCGTTATCCACTCCCCTCCCACCCTGGCAACAATGAAGCAGTCCTCCCATCGATTCTCCTCTTCTGCTTCCTCCCTCCACTCTGAATGCATCCGCTTTTTTCGTCAACCGTTCCCCTTTCTTTCACGCATCCTCCCCACTTTAACTGGCTCTGCGCCAGCTTCCTCCCAAAACCCTCTCTCTCACACTAACTTCCTTCCTCAGCTCTCCCATTCCCGGCTTGTCTACTCATCTCACTCCCACAATTCTGATGACTCTCTTATTTTCGCAAACTTGCACTTTCTCTTGTTGTCTTTGTATCACTGCCATGGTCTCTAGGCCGCATAGGTCGATGTATAATCATTATGTCTATCTCTCATCACACTACCACTTTCTCTTGTTGTCTTTCTCCCATCACACTACCACTTTCTCTTGTTGTCTTTCTCCCATCACACTACCACTTTCTCTTGTTGTCTTTCTCCCATCACACTACCACTTTCTCTTGTTGTCTTTCTCCCATCACACTACCACTTTCTCTTGTTGTCTTTCTCCCATCACACTACCACTTTCTCTTGTTGTCTTTCTCCCATCACACTACCACTTTCTCTTGTTGTCTTTCTCCCATCACACTACCACTTTCTCTTGTTGTCTTTCTCCCATCACACTATCACTTTCTCTTGTTGTCTATCTCCCATCACACTACCACTTTCTCTTGTTGTCTATCTCCCATCACACTACCACTTTCTCTTGTTGTCTATCTCCCATCACACTATCACTTTCTCTTGTTGTCTATCTCTCATCACACTACCACTTTCTCTTGTTGTCTATCTCCCATCACACTACCACTTTCCTCGCCCCAGCTTGTCTTCTGCGAATTTCTGTCTCTGTGCCGCCATCCTCACAAACTACTTCACCCAGGTATACAAAGCAGTCTGTTTCAGTTTCTACCCTTCCAGTCTTATATCTAGACCTTTCCTCTGCTGCCCGACCCAAAGCACCTCCATCTTCTATAGACTTATCTCAGTCCATGTCTGTCAAAGGTTTCCATCCACTCCACTGACCGTTTTTGAAGATCTGCCTCTGTGTCCTCTACTACCGCCAGGTCATCTGCAACTTGTCCCTCGTAAGCGTGTTCCTGCTGACCACCTCCACTACTGCGATGAACAACAATGGGCTTAGGGTAATCCCGGCTCATGCCGACGTCCACCCTGAATTCCTCCAATATTCCCGGTCCGCACACTACTCCGCTAGGGCACCCATCCACCTCAACGTGACCATGGCCATATCTGGCAAAACCATGGCACACCCCTTCTTCAGGTCTTTGTATTTCAGAGCCATATTCTCCTGTCCCTCCAATTTTTTTCCACTAGGTGTCTCTGAGTTGTTCTCTAATTTCACAATCTAACTATCTTCCTCGATCCAGATTTCTCTCTCACACCACCTTCAGAACAACTTTCCTTTCAATACAGGGACTTCCAACTATCAACCCCGTCCGCTCCTCCTCTGATATCTCCCCCTCGCATGCTGGTATTTAAAAATCGCCTTGCCCTAATGAAACTATAACATTGTATGACATGGTAAAATACCATTGGGTTTTGAAACAAGCTCACTGTGGATAGGATGATTTCAAAAACACATCTGTATGTCTAAGTGGGGAGCGGTGGTCTAATGGTTAGAGCACCCGCCTGTCAATCGAGAGGACGGTGGTTCGATTCCACCTCTGCCGTTTCGAAGCTTGGGCAATTTCGTTCACCCCACTTTGCCCGTGTCTTTCGGAAGAGACACTAAAAGCCGTTGGTCCAAACTCCTGCGTTAGCTCAAGATTGGGCTGTTTGGAGTATAACTACTTGAGACTTGAGAACTGTGTCAAGCCATGTAGAGATGACAACAAGTATTATACGGTAGTTTTTTTATTGAAACTGTACAAAACATAAAATACAAATGTTTCTGAGACAAGATTAATGTCTTATAGAAACTTGCATCCTAGTAGTGATTTAAATAAAATGTTCACACCGGTATCGCACTGAAAGAACACAGCTTTATCCTTCCTTCTTGTGTGTTCATCACAGATAAACAAAATACCAGAGACCCCTCCTTTGCGAAATCCTAAATACGCCACTGTCAGTTACACATACCTGTCCACATTTTCACAAACCCAATATATTCCCACTCTAATCCTGGTGAAAACCAACTCTGGTTATGCACATTTTATCCCACATCAGCAACATCACAAACAGAAACATTTGGACGTGAAAAACATTTATGATTATCTATGAAAGCCTGGAATACACTGCATCAGTTTGACAGTAATACTCAATCATTTATCCAATCCAATCATTTAATGTCCATAAAACAATTTTAAAATATATATATCATTGATGGCTAACTGAAAACATACAAATACGAGATATTTTCCTGCAATTCCTTCTTTACTCGTACTTCTAAAATTCGCTGTTAGAACTGAGTACTTACCCTTCTATATCCAATGCGAGAAACAAAATTGTTAGGTTCTTTTTGTGTGAAGAAGTAAGAAAACTTAATTAAAAATCACCAGTACAATGCTATGTTTTGGTCTTACATCTAAGCTAAAACATTTCATCACATTGTATTTCAACCCAGTTAACCAAAGTACTGAACACTTTAAAGGATCACAAGCATTTACGTTGACAATGTCTATTAATCAAGCTACTATTAAATAAAAACACAAATTCTTGGAGTTTATGATGAATACAAAGGGTCAACCAAGTCGAAATCTACATTAAAAAGACATGATGTAGCACTGAGAAACAATAAACCAAACACTGTAAGATCATTGATGTAAAAGTTACATTTAATGAGATATTTGAATTAAATATGATTTGGTGATTCCCAAAATATGCAATAAAACCAGTATGGTGTTTTACATAACATAGAGCTTAAATGCATGACATGTGGAGGAGCACTGGAGCACAGTGGTCAGAACGTCAGACTCAATCAAGACGATCGGGGGTTCAAATCCTCTTAAATGCGACATGTGGAGCACTGGAGTGCAGTGGTTAGAACGTCAGACTCCCAATCAAGACGACTGGGGGTTTGAATATTCTTGCTGTCGTCTCGAAGCAATTTAGTTCACCCCACGTTGCCACAGTTCACTCAGCTCTATAAATTAGTACCTGGCTATAGACAGTTGTGGAATTAAGTGACCGAATAGTCTTTGTGCAGTAAATGCAGTCAGTGAAGTTGAGTTGGTGTTTTAATGAATAAGTCTGCCAGGGAAGTGTAGTTTTCTGAGTGGTTCCAAGGATTGGATAGCGCGCTATGTAAGAACTTAGTGGCACATAAGAACCATAGTAGGCACACATGACAACAACGACCTACAACTGGCATTGAATGATTACACATTATATTATTATTTCCTACAATGAATATATAAGGCTTTTCACTCTGGTATTAATGTACAGATTTCTAGACAGGTGGATAGGTGCTTAAAACTGATACGAGCAGGATTGGTTGTTAACAAAAACGACGTCAAATGATAAAGAGGGTTGTAATGAATAAGTCTGCCAAGTACTGCTCTCCTAAATGACACCACAAATTAGGTAGACAGCGAATAAAAAATATAACAATAGACAGCATGTAAATATTCATACAAGTTTTGAGAAAGAACATTGAAGACAAATGTGCATGCAACTGGGCTATGTGGCTGTTGAATCTTGTACAATTCCTCACACTTATGCCCTTAGTCTCCAATTCCACCACATCACTAACGAATATACCCAATTATCAGGAAATTATGATAACTGAAATAATCAAGATTGCTGCGTGATGACAGCTAGCAGGAATGCTGCTTTAATGGTATAAATAGCTGGTTCATTTAATACAAGGTGTTCACTTTAAGGGGCTCACTCAATAAATAAACTGCTTCTAAAAACCAACCCACCCATTTGTAAAGACGAGCCGAGTCACTTTTGCAACTTCTGAACAATAAGTTATCTGACAACCACGAACTGACAACCACGAACTGACAACCACGGACTGACAACCGCCGACTGACAACCGCGGACTGACAACCGCGGACTGACAACCGCGGACTGACAACCGCGGACTGACAACCACGGACTGACAACCACGGACTGACAACCACGAACTGACAACCACGAACTGACAACCACGAACTGACAACCACTTATTGGTACAGCGGAAACAAACAGCTGCATTTCAGAAAACCGCACGTTGAAAACTGGTGCAGCGAATACAAAATTTCAGTGTGCAATTTTCTTAAACGCAGCTTTCTGGTTGACAAAGAACAATTCTGTTTGGTTCAAGAGAACACAACAGAAACTATAGCAACAGTTGATGAGCACAGGACTTGGTGGGGAACAGACAGGATCATTGATGTGGTCCACGACTTGAGGTCCTGGTATAGTTCAGGGCTGTAGAAGCAGTAATTCCCTGGCCAATGAAGAGCCTTCTCAATCCACTCTGATGATGGGTTGTTCAGTTCTTCCTTCATTGGCAGCTTTACCTATTGGTCTTCCCTGATCGGGAGTCTCATCTCTACTGTTCTTCCCTGATTGGGAGCTTCATCCCCTACTGCTCTTCCCTGATCGGGAGCTTCATCCCCTACTGCTCTTCCCTGATCGGGAGCTTCATCCCCTATTGGTCTTCCACACTTCTTTCCATTTTGTGTGGAACTCTAGAGCAGTTTGGACAGCAATTCCTACAAGTAAGAGTTTTATGGTCAATGTCTAACAACTGCAAGTGTGCCGGGATAGTGGGTGTACAGGCATTACTGATCTACTTTTAACATACTGTAAAACGCTAAATTGTTGTGTAGAAGAAATGTTTGTGATGATCTCAAATTGACCTTTTATATGAATTAATCTTCCAGCAAATATAAAATTGGCAAATGTAGAAGTTGAAAAATTCAATGATCCCACATTAAATCTGCCAAACATTATTCCTGTGAAATGTTTTCATACCTATTTTCCACCAAAATATAGTGTTTTACAGTACAGTCCCCCACTAAAATAAATAGGCAGATGTTTTTCCCCTCTATATGTTCACTATCAATGAAATATTTTGTCTTTATTTCTTAATATTTCTTTACTGATTAATAAATATAAATAACATTGAACCAAATAAAGTCTTTATAAAATAATTATCTTGGTGTGGCTTAAACATAGTCAACCAACCAGACTTCACAAACTTTTCATAAAGTACTTGCAAACACACTGCAATGAAAGTTCATCAACTGATAAATAATTACTTATAAAACCAAAAACAAATAACGGGGAAACATGCACCTGTCTTACTGTCTTATTAGGGGGGTGTCCAGGGGGAAGTGTCCAAAGGGAGTGTCCGGGGAAAGTATCTGGGGGAAGTGTCCAAAGGGAGTGTCTGGGGGAAACTGTCTGGGGGGGAAGTGTGCTGGGAAAATTAAGCCAGAGGGAAGTCTCTGTAGAGAAAGTGTCCAAGGGGAGTGTCTGGGGGGGAGTATCCAGGGGAAATGTCCAGGGGGAAATGTCCTACACCTGACTGATCCCAGTGACTATCCCGTGGGCAGCCCAAGACCCATGGACAGCCTGAGCCCTACGTACCGTCCTGCTGGGCACAGCTGATGGCCTGCTTCACCCGGATGGAGATGTCGACACTGGTGACCTTGTGGGGGGTGAGGATGCAGGCCAGACCCCGTGACTCGCTGTCCCCACTCTGCTGGGCCAGGTACTTACAACAGTCGACAATCTGAAGGAAGCGCCTACAACCACCAATACCACTGACTGCCTACAACCACCAATACCACTGACTGCCTACAACCACCAATACCACCGACTGCCTACAACCATACACACCATTGGCTGCCTACAACCACCAATACCACTGGCTGCCTACAACCACACACACTACTGACTGCCTACAACCACACACACCACTGACTGCCTACAACCACACACACCACTGACTGCCTACAACCACACACACCACTGACTGCCTACAACCACACACACCACTGACTGCCTACAACCACACACACCACTGACTGCCTACAACCACACACACCACTGACTGCCTACAACCACACACACCACTGACTGCCTACAACCACACACACCACTGACTGCCTACAACCACACACACCACTGACTGCCTACAACCACACACACCACTGACTGCCTACAACCACACAGACCACTGGCTGCCTACAACCACACACACCACTGGCTGCCTACAACCACACACACCACTGACTGCCTACAACCACACACACCACTGACTGCCTACAACCACACACACCACTGACTGCCTACAACCACATACACCACTGGCTGCACTGCTTCATCGGATTCCCTTAATTCTCAAACACTACCACAATTAAGGCAGTAATGTTCTGTAATTGTGTAACGCCGGTTCACTGGTACGCATACAGTCACAATCAGCTCCTTAATTTACCTTTATCCTTTGGTGACAGCCAGAGGGCAGCACCAGTGTATGGCTATTCTGACAGAAGCCACTTGGACTGACTGTTAGAACACACATCCTCTAATGTCTACACAGAACTGTTAGGACAAATGAATACACATTATTTCATCCTATAGCATTCCATAAAATCAGATACCCTAGCAAACCCTGTCAGAATTATGGACATATCTGCATGGAAACATTCATTCCAGTTACATGTGTTATTTTTTCATAAATCTGATCTTGAACATTATAAAAAAATTTAAGGATTTCGTAGGTTTGAAATCTCCTCTCCCCATCCACTTGTTGCAAATACAACTTTTCTAACCATTTATATGTATCTGATTGAATAAATGCCTACAATTACATATATATTTATACTAACATTTTGTACTAAAAGTTTGCCTAGATTGTTAACAATATCACTAAACATGATCCCTCACAATGGCAAACTTACAGAAGTACCAACATTTGAAGAATTAGTCACTTTCTCTGCATGGCACATGTAGTAACATGACATACATATATACCTCATGCATAATTAGCACTTTCACAAAAACAAAAAACAACACATTTAGGTTTACAACAGCTGAGACCTACCAAGCATCTTTGTCCTTTTTTTTGAGATTTTTCAAGGGCAATGCCGCAGTCTTCTCGTGGTTCTTCTGAGCTCGCACATACCTGCAGATACAAATCTCATGTCACTTAAGTGGTTGCCCTTTCACATCAGTCATATAACATAAGGTTTAATCATAATTAATCATGAAACTTGAAAGAGGACTGACATGACATAAATCATAATATCTTGATTATATCTGCAGAACCACATAGAATGTTAACTGTAACTACAACAATTATATCAAAATAACTTTCCATATCCCGTAATGCTGCAAGTAAAATTCCACAGTTGCAATTTCTGCTAGCCTTTTTTAAATTTAAACACCCACACCTGGGAAATTAAAAATTTACAAACCCCATCCCCATGGGCCTACGAGCACGCATACATACAAAACTAATGGAGATATAAAGTAATATACATACACAGCCACAAACTGTTTCATAGTATAAATATCACCCATGACGAGGAACTAGACCATCCCATGAAGACTTACCAGTTTCCCTTGCGGAAGTCCGCCTCAAGCCAGCGGATGGCTTCCCTGGCACCCGCGCTGTCCTTCTTCAGAATGTCTAACTGGTCAATCACTGTAAACAGAGATGTCACCGGGGTCAGCTCAGGTCACAGTTGGTTTACTAAAAGAGTGCGTACTTTTGTGAAAATCATGAAAAGAACTGACTTTTAACAAGATTGCCATCCCAAACAACAAGTTCCAGATGGTAAGTGGACAAGGAAGCCATTGGCTTATCGAGAGTCCAACAATTTTCTCATCTATGTGTAGCCCGCCCTTATCAAATATCTGTCAATTATATTTTTAAACATATTCACACTACTAGCATTAAAACAATCATTTGGCAGTTTGTTCCATTCATTTATCACCCTCTGTGAGAAAGAGTACTTTCTCATTTCCAACCTACACTGCTCCTTGACTAATGCTGCTTTGTGTCCTCTGGTTCTACTGCCTTCTTTAAGTTTGAAGAACATATTCCTATCAATATCCTCATAACCGTTCACTATTTTAAACACTTCTATTTTGTCTCCTCTTAGTCTCCTGGTCTCTAGTGTTGTCAAACCGCATTGTAATAAGTGACTTTCATAACTAAGGTCTCTCAATTCTGGAATCATTTTAGTTGCTCTTCGTTGTATTCTTTCTAACTTGTCTATGTCCTTTTTATGATATGGCCTCCATGCTTGAATACAATATTCCAAATGTGGTCTAACTATTGCTTTGTACAGGGGTACAATTCGCTGTTTTTCGTTATACATGATAGTTCTGCTAATTAGAATTTGACTTCTTATCGAAGCAGCAATCCCACATTGCTCTGAAACTTTCATGTCAGCACTAAATGTTATTCCTAAGTCATTTTCTTGTGTGGTTCTACCTAGTACAGCATCCCCCATTTTATATAATAATAATTTAAAATGGCAACTATAGCAGTTGAATTATACAATTGGCACAGTAAAACAACCAATGATAATTAATTAATTAAGACAAAAATATGACTTAAAATATAACAAATTTAAAAGGTGCATGTACATCACGTTTAAAGTTATGTTTGTAAATAAACAAGGTAAATATGAAGGACATAATCATAAATTAAAACTTTAAACAGGCAATACTGTAGTAAAATAAATTATATGGCCTACTACTGTTATGTAAAAAGTAACTAATTTATAAATGAGTTCATAATTACTGCCAGTGTCTTAAAGCATATGGTATAAAAGAGTTCTGAAATCTTGCAGTTCTGCAACGCGGCACACAGTAAGTCCTCATGTTTCAAGTTGTATACAGAGTTTCCCGGAGGGGAGGCAAAAGATGGTGTAATTTATGTGTAGATTGTTGCATGCTTATGAATAGTGTTCTACATAACTTCTCCCTCTGGTCTGACAGCGTTGGTAGATTAGCTGCGGTGATGGCTTCGGTGTACGACTTATCTTGGAAAATGATCCGCATTGCCCGTCTCTGGATGTATTCTATCTGTCTTGTTTGCTTTTTTGTAAGGCTCGTGTGCCACACTTGGCATGCGTACTCCAATACCGATCGGACGATTGAAGTGAATACGTTGGTGAGATGGTGAGGGTCAATGTCGCCTCTTGAGAAGGATGATGAAATATAGACGTTGCGATGCTTTTGTAGTGATTTCATCTATGTGTGATTGCCACTTCAGATCTTCAGATAGAGTCACACGTAGTAGACGAGTGCTGTTAACTTGTTGGATTGGTCTACCGTCGATGGTTAGCAGTGCGATGTCTGTAGTTGATTTCTTGAAACATATCCGCAGTTCTTTCGTCTTGTCGTAGTTCAGCGCCATTTTGTTACTCGCTGTCCATTGCCCGACTTCGTCTGCCGCTACTTGGAGTGAGCTGTCCATTCCGGAGGATGAAGAAGCTTCCCATATTGTGCAATCGACATGTGCATCGACATATTTTATATGTTCGCATACTATTTGCAGATCATTAATATGGTGTAGGAAGCTGATTGGTCCAAATATTGTGCCTTATGGGACACCTGCATTGACAGTGGCGTACTCCGATTTCACACTCCCGATCTTTACCCTCTGTTTGCGTTGACACAGGAAGGATGTCAGCCATTTGGTGATAAAAGTTGGAAGTCCGAGTGATGCACATTTCGTCATTAAAATGTGATTGTCGACTCGGTCAAACGCTTTGCTGAAATCGACGAGAAGTATTCGTACTATGGTTTCAGGGGTCTCGACCGCGTATTTCCACTTGTGTACAAGCTCGACCAGTGCGTGTACAGTTGATGTTCCTTTGATTGATCCATATTGCTGAGGATCAATCTGGTCCATGGTAATGTCCATTATCCACGTGCACATGAATTTCTCCAAGCACTTCGATAAAACTGGCGTGAGAGATATTGGGCGCAGGTCTTTCTCAATTAGCACTGGTGGTCGAATTTTAGGCACTGGTCGAATGTCAGCGCATTTCCACAGGGCAGGCACGGTTCCTTCCCGTAAGCTGCTGTTGAATATCGCACAGACCCGGAGGAGCGAGGATGGCGGCATAGTCATGTAAGATCCAGTTGGGTATCTTGTCCAGGCCAGTTGCTTTGTATGTTTTAATTCATGATTGTGATGTGGCTACTTCATCGACGTTGATGATGTAGGCATCTGGGACCATCGTGTCGGCTCCCGGAGGTAAGAACTCATCAACGGGTAAGAGTGGTGGGAAGCCTTTGGTCACATACTCAAAGAAGTCACTTATTTCGTTTGCTAGAATACTTAAGTTTCCTGAACAGTGTGTGTTAGCAAGACCTTGTAGATTGTCACAGTTGACCTTTACCCCTACAAGTTCCTTCACGCTATTCCACCATCGTTTTGGATGTTCGTTCTCAAGTGATTTGATTTTTCTTTGGTAATACTTTCGTTGCAAGGAGTTTCTGGCACGATTAACTTTATTTCTGTAATGTCTGTATATATTCTTCATCCATGTTTCCATGTCCTATGTGTATACATTTACACTTCCCAAAATTTAATAACATTTGTCATTTTTCTGACCATTTAACTAATTTATCTAGATCATCCTGTAAACTTTGTTTATCTGTATCATTAGTAACCTTTCCAAATACTTTTATGTCATCTGCAAATTTGAGTACTTTGCTAGAAATGTCATCTTCCAAATCATTTATATATTAAAAACAGTATAGGATCTAATACTGATCCCTGTGGTACCCCACTCAAAACAGATATCCAGTTTGAAATCTCACCATCTACTATTACTCTCTGTCTTCTGTGTGTAAGCCACTTTTCTGTCCAGTTGATTACATTATTACCTATACCATGGGCTTTTAGTTTAAGTAACAATCTTTGATGTGGCACTTTATCAAAAGCTTTCTGAAAATCTAAGTAGACAACATCCACTGGTGACCCATCATCTACCCACTTTGTAATTTCTTAAAAAAACATAAGAGATTAGTTAGACATGACCTTGCTTTTAGGAAAGCATGTTGAGATGTATTTATTAATTTATGTTTTACAAGGAATTACCCCATGTTGTCTCTAATTAATGTTTCGAGTAATTTACATACAACTGATGTTAAACTCACTGGTCTGTAATTGTCTGGCCTGTTCCTCGATCCCTTATTAAACAGCGGCGTAATGTTTCCTTCTTTCCATTCTGAAGGAACTATTCCTTCTTCTGGTGACAAGTTAAACAATTTTGCAAGTGGTGTACTAATTTGCTCAACAATTTCCTTAACCAGTTTTGGTGGTATCCCATCATCTCCAGGTGATTTGGATCATTAGATTGCGTAATTTGTAAAAGTGTGAATATGTTTATGCGTGTAGAGGTGAGCTACCATAGCCATTTTTTCCACCAAATTTTTCCTTGGTCCAGTAAAAAATAATTTAATAGTTTGTCCGATGATTTCACCAAAACTAAATAACAAATTTGCACAAATGACAGCATCAACTACAACATACTAGAGCTAGCATGTTGTAGTTGATACTAGAGCTAGCATGTTGTAGTTGATGCTACAGCTGGCATGTCATAGTTGATACTAGAGCTAGCATGTTGTAGTTGATACTAGAGCTAACATGTTGTAGTTGATGCTAGAGCTAGCATGTCATAGTTGATACTAGAGCTAGCATGCTGTAGTTGATACAAGAGCTAGCATGTCGTAGTTGATACTAGAGCTGGCATGTTGTAGTTGATGCTATAACTGGCATGTCATAGTTGATAGTAGAGCTAGCATGTTGTAGTTGATACTAGAGCTAGCATGTTGTAGTTGATGCTAGAGCTGGCATGTCATAGTTGATACTAGAGCTAGCATGTTGTAGTTGATGTTAGAGCTGGCATGTCATAGTTGATACTAGAGCTAGCAGGTTGTAGTTGATACTTGAGCTAGCATGTTGTAGTTGATACTAGAGCTAGCATGTCGTAGTTGATACTAGAGCTAGCATGTTGTAGTTGATGCTAGAGCTAGCATGTTGTAGTTGATACAAGAGCTAGCATGTTGTAGTTGATGCTACAGCTGGCATGTCATAGTTGATACTAGAGCTAGCATGCTGTAGTTGATACAAGAGCTAGCATGTCGTAGTTGATACTAGAGCTGGCATGTTGTAGTTGATGCTATAACTGGCATGTCATAGTTGATAGTAGAGCTAGCATGTTGTAGTTGATACTAGAGCTAGCATGTTGTAGTTGATGCTAGAGCTGGCATGTCATAGTTGATACTAGAGCTAGCAGGTTGTAGTTGATACTAGAGCTAGCATGTAGTAGTTGATACTAGAGCTAGCAGGTTGTAGTTGATACTAGAGGTAGCATGTTGTAGTTGATACTAGAGCTAGCATGTCGTAGTTGATACTAGAGCTAGCATGTTGTAGTTGATGCTAGAGCTGGCATGTCATAGTTGATACTAGAGCTAGCATGTTGTAGTTGATGCTAGAGCTAGCATGTCGTAGTTGATACTAGAGCTAGCAGGTTGTAGTTGATACTAGAGCTAGCATGTAGTAGTTGATACTAGAGCTAGCAGGTTGTAGTTGATACTAGAGGTAGCATGTTGTAGTTGATACTAGAGCTAGCAGGTTGTAGTTGATACTAGAGCTAGCATGTTGTAGTTGATGCTAGAGCTGGCATGTCATAGCTGATACTAGAGCTGGCATGTCATAGTTGATACTACAGCTAGCATGTCATAGTTGATACTAGAGCTAGCATGTCGTAGCTGATAGTAGAGCTAGCACATCATAGTTGATACTAGAGCTAGCATGTTGTAATTGATACTAGAGCTAGCATGTCGTAGTTGATACTAGAGCTAACATGTCGTAGTTGGTACTAGAGCTAGCATGTTGTAGTTGATACTAGAGCTAGCACGTCATAGTTGATACTAGAGCTAGCATGTTGTAGTTGATACTAGAGCTAGCATGTCATAGTTGATACTAGAGCTAGCATGTCATAGTTGGTACTAGAGCTAGCATGTTGTAGTTGATACTAGAGCTAGCATGTCGTAGTTGATACTAGAGCTAACATGTCGTAGTTGGTATTAGAGCTAGCATGTCATAGTTGATACTAGAGCTAGCATGTTGTAGTTGGTATTAGAGCTAGCATGTCATAGTTGATACTAGAGCTAACATGTCGTAGTTGGTATTAGAGCTAGCATGTCATAGTTGATACTAGAGCTAGCATGTTGTAGTTGATACTAGAGCTAGCATGTCATAGTTGGTACTAGAGCTAGCATGTCGTAGTTGATACTAGAGCTGGCATGTCATAGTTGATACTAGAGCTAGCAGGTTTAGTTGATACTAGAGCTAGCATGTTGTAGTTGATGCTAGAGCTGGCATGTCATAGTTGATACTAGAGCTAGCAGGTTGTAGTTGATGCTAGAGCTGGCATGTCATAGTTGATACTAGAGCTAGCAGGTTTAGTTGATACTAGAGCTAGCATGTCATAGTTGGTACTAGAGCTAGCATGTCGTAGTTGATACTAAAGCTGGCATGTCATAGTTGATACTAGAGCTAGCAGGTTTAGTTGATACTAGAGCTAGCATGTTGTAGTTGATACTAGAGCTAGCATGTTGTAGTTGATACTAGAGCTAGCATGTTGTAGTTGATGCTAGAACTGGCATGTCATAGTTGATACTACAGCTAGCATGTCGTAGTTGATACTAGAGCTAGCATGTCGTAGTTGATACTAGAGCTAGCATGTCATAGTTGGTACTAGAGGTAGCATGTCGTAGTTGATACTAGAGCTGGCATGTCATAGTTGATACTAGAGCTAGCAGGTTGTAGTTGATACTAGAGCTAGCAGGTTGTAGTTGATACTAGAGCTAGCAGGTTGTAGTTGATACTAGAGCTGGCATGTCATAGTTGATACTAGAGCTAGCAGGTTGTAGTTGATACTAGAGCTAGCATGTCGTAGTTGATACTAGAGCTGGCATGTCATAGTTGATACTAGAGCTAGCAGGTCGTAGTTGATACTAGAGCTAGCAGGTCGTAGTTGATACTAGAGCTAGCAGGTTGTAGTTGATACTAGAGCTAGCATGTTGTAGTTGATACTAGAGCTAGCAGGTTGTAGTTGATACTAGAGCTAGCAGGTTGTAGTTGATACTAGAGCTAGCAGGTTGTAGTTGATACTAGAGCTGGCATGTCATAGTTGATACTAGAGCTAGCAGGTTGTAGTTGATACTAGAGCTAGCATGTCGTAGTTGATACTAGAGCTAGCATGTCGTAGTTGATACTAGAGCTAGCATGTTGTAGTTGATACTAGAGCTAGCATGTTGTAGTTGATACTAGAGCTAGCATGTTGTAGTTGATACTAGAGCTAGCATGTCATAGTTGGTACTAGAGCTAGCATGTCGTAGTTGATACTAGAGCTGGCATGTCATAGTTGATACTAGAGCTAGCAGGTTGTAGTTGATACTAGAGCTAGCAGGTTGTAGTTGATACTAGAGCTGGCATGTCATAGTTGATACTAGAGCTAGCAGGTTGTAGTTGATACTAGAGCTAGCAGGTTGTAGTTGATACTAGAGCTAGCAGGTTGTAGTTGATACTAGAGCTAGCAGGTTGTAGTTGATACTAGAGCTGGCATGTCATAGTTGATACTAGAGCTAGCAGGTTGTAGTTGATACTAGAGCTAGCAGGTTGTAGTTGATACTAGAGCTAGCAGGTTGTAGTTGATACTAGAGCTAGCATGTTGTAATTGATACTAGATAGGATAAATTTTTCGTGAACTGAGTCTGAAACAGGATGAGTGAAAATATTTTATTGAGGAAGGAGCTTTAATGAAGACGTACGCACCGACTAGAGGAATGATGACAATGAAACGGGCACTGCTAGCGAGCTGCTTCAGTAGAGCGAGACTGTCACACAGCACACAGGCGTCAGGCACGAGGTAGGGCGGTAGACTGGGGTGGTCAGCGGCCTGCACTGACCCCTCCAACTGACTGACCTCTGTCTGCAGCCGGAGCTGGGCCATATCCCTCATCAGTTGGTTCCTCCTTGCCTCCGCATCAGCCTGGACATAGCAATGGACACTGTACACTATACTGTACACAGCAATGGACAATTTATACTATATTGTACACAACAATGGACAATGTACACAATACTGTGCACAACAATGGACAATGTACGTAATACTTTATATAGCAATGAAGAGTGTACACTATACTGTACACAGCAATGGACATTGTACAACATACGGCACACAGCTATGGACACTATACAATACATTGTACACAACAATGGACACTGTTCACTATAAAGGTGTACTATGCACAACAATGGGCATTGCACAATGTACTGTACATAGCAACATACACTGTACAATATACTGTACCCAATATTGGACACTGTACAATATACTGTACACAACAATGGACACTGTAGGATACTGCACACAGTAATGGACACTGGACAATATACTGCACACAGGACATTGTACAATATACTGTATACAACAATGGACACTGTACAATATTCTGCACACAGCAATATACATTGTACAATATACTGCAAACAGCAGTGGACATTGTACAATATACTGTACACAGCAATGGACAATGTACAATATACTTTACATATAGCAATGGATATTTACAATATAATGTACACAACAATGGACATTGTACAATATACTGTACACAACAATGGACACTGTGCACTATAAATGTGTACTATACACAACAATGGGCACTATACAATGTACTGTACATAGTAACATACACTGTACAATATATTGTACACAGCACTGTACAATATAATGTACAAAGCAATGGACACTGTGTAAAATACTGTCGCAAAGAGCTAGATACATTATGTGAAGTACTGTTGTTACTACTGAGCAATCAACTGATGTGTTTACGCAAGGAGAAGCAGATCTTTCTGGAAATACTGTAGCAAGGATCAGGTGTCCTGGACCTGCAAATTGAGCTTATCCACTAATGTCAGCCTGGGTTGACTGGTCATGCTCACACCAATGACCAAGTATCATCTGACACAAGCCCTCCCACCAGGCCATTATCAGATCCTGAAATCCCACCCAGGTTCACCTCTACTTCCCTGTAGGGAAGCCACACACAATAACCAGATTTAGTATCTTGTAACAGGAAGAAGAACAAGCCACAGGGGTGTCAATCACAGGGGGCACAATCTGGTGGTGTAGGTGGGTGGGTGGGTGGGTGGGTTTGTGGTGTGGGTAAATACATATCTGCAAAAAACAATACAGAATGAAGAAATGAATACTGGATGATTATACATCAAAACATATAGCAATGTACTAATTTTATTGAACATTACAAGATTTTAATGTTCATAAACATCGCCTAAAGATGCAATATTTTAAAGTGTAAAACATACAGAAAAAATCCATGATATCATCAGTCATAATAAAATCACTATGCATTCAATATGATCAGTAGACTGCCCAGTTTTACCAGTCAGGTTCTGATGCTCCCCCCCCATTGTCAACAGATAGCCCACTAATTAGATTGGTGTGCCTCTCTCCCTGTGGGCAAATGGCCCCAGAATCTGATTATGTCTGCTGACCCTAGCTTAATTTACAGGAACATATTCACTGCTGCAAAGTGCTTCTCTCAGGCCAACTACACCAAAGGTTGCCTCAGATTAACCAGAAATGAATTTAGTGGGACAGACGGAATGAATTCCAGCTGTTATTTGGGGAGGCAGTTGCTGGAACAAAAACTCCTGGGATAATTGACTGCAGGAGGACTGGGAAACCTGAGCAGGATAAAAGCAGGGAAGACCAGTGTTGGGTGCAAGCTGAGCAGACTGATAAACCAGGCTGGAGGAGTTGAGCTGAGGGAGGCGTCAGTTGAGGGCTGTCAACGCAATCAACCAGCCAAGGCAGAAATTAAATAAATTTGCTGAAAGAGACTTCCTGTGTGGGAGGCTTGGCGGTGATGGCAGTGGTGGTATGGGAATTAGGGGAGGAGCTTAGGGATTTTGAGGGAGTGGCCTAAATGAACCCTCCCCTTTCATTCATTGGTTTCTTCAGCAGTGTGTAGTAGCGAATAGATGATGGAA
>BSQZ01000067.1:1735000-1907500 GCA_033239005.1 Lamellibrachia satsuma
TTTCTGGATAAAATTAGATCAATCATTCAGGTATGACCATCCTGGACTATCAATTTCATTGCTACAAATGCTTCACTGAACAAAATACAGAGTGACACAGTACACTATACACAAGTGAGTTTTTTGCCGATATATCGGCTGATTTTTTTGCAATTAATTTTCTAGTAGCTGGTGTCATGGTGATCATATTACCTTTGTCAACAACTGCTATCACCTTTCCAGCACAAAGACACAAACCACATTTAGGGACGTCTGGTTTATTTTTAGCACCAGTGACACGTGTAGTTGTTCTATATCAAGTGATAACAGCAACAGTTGACAATAGATTAATAAATAAAACAATTCAGCAAACAAAACAATCATCCCAGTGTAATAACAATGGCCTGAGAAATTAATACATGAAACAGTTCATCAAGTATACTAGATTTAAAAACTGCTTGTTTTTTAAGCATGCTGCATTGGGCAGCTGGTGTCAGGATGTATAGTCTGCACTGATAACACAGGACATTGTTTCAACACACACGCAGCAGGCTACACAAATACAATGGAATAAGACTGCAAAAAACAGACATGAACTAATCACACGCCTTGTAATCTCCAGAGTAGAGAGGACACTACCGATAACCGCTCTAGACTGATGTGAGTAATGTTCTGTCTAGTGTATCTCCAATCACATGTCACTAGAGAGCTTCATATAGTATGTCATTAATTAAGTTGGAAGGAAAAGCCCATGAGTTTTGGTGTTTTGGCAGTAAACATATAATGTGCTTCTGCTATCTGCTTGTATAATGTCATTAATCCAATATGTCTAAATCAATTTTGACCACTAGAACAGCTGCTGGCAACATACATATTGATATTGGTCAAATATTATCTTGCTGTGACAACTGATATCCTCACTAATGAATCCTTGAGGACATTCATTAGAATAGTAGTCCAGTTCCTAGAATAGTAGTCCAGTTCCTTAGAATAGTAGTCCAGTTCCTTAGAATAGTAGTCCCGTTCCTTAGAATAGTAGTCCAGTTCCTTAGAATAGTAGTCCAGTTCCTTAGAATTGGCAAATCAAGTGGCATATAATAGCCGAGATTAACAGAAAAAATAACACCAGTGTCCTACATATGTCTTTTACAATCTCACCCTCTCTCTACCAAGGATTGAAACACATGTTGTGTCTATGACAGGGACTATGCCAACAGACTATAGAACTAATCAGCAGCTTGTTCTCAGGCAAAAAGCTACCTGAGACAGGGTGGGAATGTGGGAAGTGGAGAAGCTGTTTGTCAACAGTCAATCCCAGCCCAGTCAGTCCCAGTGGCTCCCTGCCAGGGAAACATCTTATCTCACAGAGGCAGCCAACTAATAGCCCACTGATGTTTAGACAGGCTCCGAAGAACAGAACCTGGGAGTGAGGGGTGCATCCCAGGGGGAGGCAGGAGGGGTGAGTGGGTGGGATGACCCTACAATGGGTTGGGCAGTGACTGGGAGAAGACAGGGCAGGTGGGAGAAGGGTTCCCTGTAGTCTAAGGAGTACTTTCAAGTGAGACATCTCAGTGAGGAACACTCACCAGCTGACTCAAGATGTTGTTTATCTGACTCACTCAATAAGTGAGTGCATGACTCAGGCAAGATGTTGTTTATCTGACTCACTCAATTAGTGAGTGTATGACTCAGGCAAGATGTTGTTTATCTGACTCACTCAATTAGTGGGTGGATGACTCAGGCAAGATGTTGTTCATCTGACTCACTCAATTAGTGAGTGTATGACTCAGGCAAGATGTTGTTTATCTGACTCACTCAATTAGTGGGTGGATGACTCAGGCAAGATGTTGTTCATCTGACTCACTCAATTAGTGAGTAAATGACTCAGGCAACATGTTGTTCATCTGACATTTATAAATAATATATTATACATCGTAAACATATCAATTGCATACCGGAACTAAAACAATTACATGCACACATGCACTGATATACTCACACGCAAACATTCACACATGCATGCATCCACCCACATGCCCGCATGCACACACCACACCCTCATACGCATGCATGCACCATTGAACATCATGCACACACGCATGCACACCAATACATACGAGGCACACACAAGCCACACCCACCTGCATACTTGTACACACACCCCTGCGCGCATGCACACTGCACATACACCACACCCCAATGAACATGTGCAAGCACCCCACATGCACGCATGCACATACACGACTTTTGTGTAGACATAGCCTTAGCATGGTGAGGTATGTGGCTCTGACGACTGCACCAGCCCTAACATGCTGTGATTAACATTGCAGCAGAAATGATCTAACAAACAGTGTAGACATGGCTCAACTTTGTTAGTGCTACATTTGAAATGGGCCTCACCACTTGGGAATGCAGCACTAACAAGATATAAGCATGTCTGGCCCTAACACACTGACAAGGATATAACAAGCTGTAACACACAAGATTCAAGGGCTAATTAAAGCCAGACAGCATGCCACAACATGACCCACACTATGACATGACTCAACCACAATATGACATGACTCAGACATTAATTACTTTATAACCAGGTTTGTCTGTGTTCATATTTGACAGATTCAAAAGCCAGTATAGCTAACCTAGTGATTACAGGTATTAAGGGTGACGTAAGCAGTATTTTATGTTGGAATAATAGGCAAATTAGGCCTGATGGGTGAAATTGAATTGTCCACCAATAATGTTTGTTTTGAATAAATCAGTTGTTTCATAAAACATGTTTCTATGAATTCATTGCCAAAATGCTTAAGTGTCTCCTACGTTGCCATATTATCTCTATGACAAGAGGTCAACAAATCAAAATCAAGTCATTCTTGTCAACAAAATTCACTAAGTTTGTTGTAAGATAAAATCACAGAACACAGAAGATGTTTAGAGAGAAAATGCCTGTGAAATTTAAGTAAAATGTAGAACTTTGGAAATGAGGCTTGTAATGTTCTATTGATGACAAACTTATGTGAGTTCTGGCCTCGTTAGTCAGCCTCTTAGGTTGCCAGCACAGCCCCTGGGCACACACACATACCCGTGCTAACATGCACACACACATGCATGCACGCAATGTCACTGCATCTGATGTACTGCCTTCAGGCTTGACCTTCACACATGCAAAAAGGTAATGTGAAGATTTCCCGAAAACTGAGAATCTGACGTCTGTGTTTTATATCTGTCAGCCTTCCAGGAATTTCAGGGAATTCGGTTGCACGGCTATTGATTTTGTAACTTTGTGCAGAAGCATAAAGGAGACATACGCACAGACACACAGTAATGAAGCCCAGATCTATCGCAGATGAAAATAAAAATTACCACATTTGATGGCTTTTCTGCAACTGGTGGTGAAAGGGAGAACCACAGTGGTCGACTGCACACTGGCTACCTACCAGATGTGGATTTCATAAATAGCGTCACTTGAACTAAAAATAGATTGTTGAAGCAGCTGTGTCTGCTTTGTATAAACATAATACTACATCACCAGGCAGAAACAATGCTTCAAGAAGGCAACAATCATGTCTAACTGATGCAGGGCTATATTTACTACTACACAGGTGTAAAAGCAGGCATGTGGTTGCTTCATCTGTGGATGGCTCAAGGCAGCAGCCACATATTGCACCAATTATTAGCCACCTCAGAAGATAAGATGACATCATTTCCATGTCATATTACAGGATCCAGTCCTGGTTAAATATTATGAGGTTGACATTTTTTGTAATTAAATTAACATTGCTGTAATCTTACATGTTCCGTGGTCATATCCTTGTGGGACTGATACATATGGGACATCGGATAGACCTTATGTAGTCAGTCTTATGAGTAGTTATCCCTGGATAATGTGTCTCAGTCAGCTGGCCATGACTCACATAAAGTAGCAGTACTCCTCTTACTCTTGGTTGGTGCAAACAGCTGCTAAGATGGTTGCAACATCTCCTGACAGTTGTCACTGATCATCTGGCAAAAGATGTGCTACTATAGTATCACAATTTGACACCCATGTTGAAGAGACAATGACATGACTGTGTATATATTAACTGTGCCACTGCCAAGTAACTTGTTGCCTACCAATTTTATATAAATAAATAATTCTGAAAAAGATCAGGTATTGACTGTGGAGTGCCCAGTGGGGTGGTGGTGGTGGTGGGGGGGAGGGGTGATGCAGAAAGTTGTGGTTTCTGTGAGTCAAAAACTGATGTTTATGACATCTGTGCAAGGTGCAGTTGTGAGATGTCTAAAGACTGCAGGGTAATGTATAACTTGGCAGTGTCAAAGCAAAACTGGCTTATTTCCCATTCCAGCTGTCAGCGGAGGTCAGAGGGCAAAGAAGGGTAAATTACAATGCCATCTCACATGCCAATGATGAGTGAGAACAAGGGTGATGGGTTACACCCATTTTTTTCCACAGTGCCCCTGATGCTGCTAATCATGATCACATGACCCAAGGGGTAGATGCCCCAATCTGTCAAAATCAGATGGCAGATGGCGACAGGCCACACCCACTTGTACATAAATGTATAGGCCCCTACCTAAGAAATGATGAACTCTGGTACTACATATTATATTATCGTGACCATATCATATGTCTATACAGTTTATCAGAGAAGGCCAAATACTTAACACACTTATGATGAGGCTGGGTGGCCATAAATTCATGTTTCATCTATGGTTTGGTTGAAGGTTTGGGTGATTTTTTATATTTTGGTGGGTAGCCATAAATACAGAATTTTTTTCACTGGTTTGGTTGAAAGCATGGTTGATCATTTGGGTGGCAGCTTCTGGGTGATGGTCTGGGTTATAGTCTGGGTGATAGTCTAGGTTATAGTCTGGGTGATGGTCTGGGTTATAGTCTGGGTGATGGTCTGGGTTATAGTCTGGGTGATGGTCTAGTGATGGTCTGGGCGATGGTTTAGGTGATGGTGTGGGTGATGGTGTGGGTCACGGTCTGAGTGACAGTCTGGGTGATGGTTGAGGTGATGGTCTGGGTGATGGTTGAGGTGATGGTCTGCGTGATGGTTGAAGTAATGGTTTGGGTGTTGGCTTAGGTGATCGCTTAGGTAATTTTAATAATTGTAAGTAGTTATCATGGTTTTGGGAGAATGCTTCTAGAAAAGTTAATATGAATGGATACTATACTAACTAGCAACTTTTAGCACCAGGTTAAATATGCTGGTTTCAGATGTTGTAGAGGTAATCTCTATTAATACGATAATTGGGGGGGGGGTACCAAATAAGAAAAAGCTAACAATCAAATTGACTTTACTACAATGACAGTATTTTATTTACACTACAGTACTAATAACACATTCCAAACATGAAACCAACTGACCATAAAACACATAACTCTTCTTTCTCTCAGACACTCCCTGACACACCCCAAATGTTAAACAGCTAACAATAAAACTCTGTGATTCCATCAGACAGACCCACTGGCCAGTTGTGACACTGTCTGATCACACCAGAGATACTCCTAGGCAATTGTTCCTGCCTTTCAATGTAACATGCAGATGGCCAATACCACTCCCCTTGAGGAAGTGGTGTTAGCCATCTGCCTGTTACATCACCAACCTACCCTTCTATGCAATTTCTATCATTCACACGTATATACAGTTACATATACCTCTATCAAATATGGACATTCAAGACAATACCAAATTGCCAAAAGTCCACACCCATTTCCCTAGTTCCTGCTCCTATGGAGCACAATTCATCCACTGCCTTCCCCAGCCCCTTGAAGTTCTGCATAAGCCTGGATGATGACTGACACATGGAGAGCAATTAGGTGCAGTTGCCTCAGCTGGCCTGGTCTCACTGATAAGAGGTATCTGGGTGTTGCCAGCACTGATAGGTCAGGCCTCAGTTCACACAGCAGTCTACCAACTCAAATTAGTACCATTAAGAAATAATTAAACAGTTGTTTATCAGGTTACAGGGTGAGAACAATGGCATCTATTAACTGCTTATGTGACTACCAGAGAACCAGCCTGGGCCAGAAGGAAGCACCAGTCCCTGGAGATACAGCAAATGTTAGATATAACCCTTATTATATGGGTGGAATAAGACAGTTTGCCCTCGGATGGATCAAAGGGGGACATTCTCTGAAGTTGACCTGGGTTGATGATGTAACTTGCAGACATGGTTTGACCCATTTGAGACAACTCTTTTCTTTTCAATCTTAACACATTTCAAACTCCTTTTTGGGGGCCAAACTATTCCTGTTTAAAAGTGATATACCCATCAGTCCTTCTGAAAGATCATTGATCTAATTCATATAGAGTAATAATACACTTAGTGAAAACATAATATGCAAATAGCACATGTTTATAGAACTGGAACCTGCTAAACTTTGCTGTGGAAAAAGTGGAAAGATGGGTGGATGGAATAACTCTGATGGATTATATTAACGCTGATTAAGCAGTCTATGTTTAGTGCAAAATAACATGATACTGATTTGCATAATACAACACCAGACTCCCAAGACACACCAAGCTACCACTGAAACACAGAAACCATTGATAAGAGAAATTTGGGGTTTGTTCTTTTTGGCCCGTAACTGATTATACTTGAGACAACAGATCTGACTTTGACCCTAGAATCAGTGGAGACTTATGTGCAGGTCTGGAAAGGGAAGCAGACAGAGGAGAAAAGTGGGAAAGGGAAATGGGCTGAGGTTGTGACAACACTGCCTGTGACTTATCTAAGTACCTACCCAGCTGGCTTACCTGTGAAACCTAATCTCACTCAGCTGTTTTCACATTTTACAGATTTCTAACACGGAGCCAATAAAATGCTTAAAAACATGCAAATAAATTACACCAACAGAATATAAAGTGTCTTTTTTTCAAGTGGCACTCATAATTCAATACAAAAATAAAATATTTAAAAATAGACAGTGATAGCCAGGTTCAGTGGAAAATAGGTAGTGCGTGTATGTGTGTGTATATGGAAAAATAATGTACACTGCAAAATACAAAAAATCAAGTTAAATTATATCTTTATGCCAACAGTTAATAATCACAAAATACTGCACATTTCACAACTCAAAACATGGTTGTGCATGCAATATGTAACATACATTTGGTAGATAATTTTGTAGTCATATTGAAGCACATTAACTTGTTTCTACTATTGTCACTTTTCAGCCTGCATTATTAAGATGGCCAACAAGAGCAGTGAATCACCAGCGAGTGCTTCCTGAGTTCGACAACAAACGTCACTTTCATACGTCGCTGACTCAATCTAAAGCATGCGTGATTTAACGAGAATACGTTATTTTCGTCCCACAGCGGCGTTGAATCACAAAATCTGTTGGTGAGAATTCATGCAGTACCATACACTGTGGTTACCCTGGTATTTTATTAGACCAGCAAATGAATCAGTCAGTGGCTAGCCACCTACTTGTGGTTATTTGGTCATCCTAGGAATGAGTAATTTGTGGTTAGCGAGACACCACATAGTGGTCTGATGTAGTTGAGCCAATGAGAAAAACGTTGGTCTGTGGTCAATGAAATATGGCGGTCACTGAGGCCAGTTCAGGCCAATGAGTCATGACTTTCAGTGGTCAGTGTTAGAGGTCACAACAAAATAATTAAATGTCAGTTCCTCTCTGAACACTGCAGGTATCGAAGGTACGTCTGTAACAGTGACAGTGACGTCACAGCAATGACATCAGCACTCACCTGCCATTAGTAGAAACGTATTTACGATAACATAAAATGCTAATGACGTAAACACATTCTTTTGTAGAAATCATAATAATTAATTTTATAAAAATGTATCTAGGATCTTGCAAAGGTGGATACCTTCAGCACACACAAAACATTAAGCCAAAGGGGGGCCACGGACCAATGGCCTCCCCTAAATACGCCACTGATGGTTAGACTGTCACATACACAAAACAACCTTTCATCTTCAGTTTGAATAAAGTATTACATAATAAATAAACAAATGCACACACAATGGTTGTTAAGTCAAAAGATAAAATGCTTTCTAAATCATAAGTGAGTTTTAATAATGTCCACATTCCTGTGGTTTGAAGGCAGACCACAGGGACTGAGTGGAACAGACAGGCCCTATCTGACTAAACCTGGGCCACATCAGTCAACACTTGGCTGATCTGGCCACAAGTAAACATCTCCAGTCAGCTACACCAAGGTGGAATGTTACCTCTGCTTCCACTCACTGAGAACTGGTCAGCTGACAGCCTCTCTCCTGAGCTATCTTATCACACCAGTCTTGCCAACAGCCCACTCAGCACTGCCTCCAATTACTACATGTCATGTGATGGATGGCAGCGCAGGCCACCAGTCACTGAACTGCTTGGTTACGGGACATGCCCCCTAGTTACAGGCCCAACCTTGATTCTGTCACTGCCACTCTCACGGGCCTGCCATTGGCTGTGATGGCTGAAGTAAAATAAGAACCTGGCTCCTATGAAGTGAAACAACAATGACTGTGATCACGGTCTGCATGATGGACAGAAATGAAAGATAAGCACACAATAAATGTGCTCTTTATTTATTTGTCTGAACAGATAATGTCATTAGTGACACTGAACTTATTTTTATATTTTTATACTGTAAGTTTGTTTCCAAGTGTCACGATTCAACTAGAATGTTTTCCTAGATAAAAACAGCAATCATTGGTAAACATTTTATGCTCACGGATATATTGCTATCCATATATAAAATATAAGCAGGAACAGTTTGTGAAATTCTAGTTAAGAACTATATAAAATAAAATATATTACTATTGTGCGACAAGGCCGCATGCTTCAACATATCCACTGACCTCTACCCTAAGAACTGCATGGAGTTTCACTGCCAACTAGATTGGCTGCATAGCCAGGAGACCTTCTGCCACTATAAGGAATGGGGACACATTGCCACTGTTTAGAAAGGGGACCTATTGCCACTATGTAGAATGGAGACCTTATGTCACTGCATGGAATTGGAAAGGGGTCCCATTTACCACTGTGTTGAATGGAGACATTTTGCCAATGTAGAATGTGGACCCTCTGCCACATGTGGAAAGGGGACCTATAACACTCCCTACCGCACTTCACATATACTGTAACTATAACACCTGCATTCATGCATGTGCATGTGTGTAGTGCATTAGTGCCATGCACAGGCCTATAATTTGAGCCCAAGCCCGGCCCACAATTAGCAGTTATAATCCAGGCCCAGCACAGGCCCGCAAACTAGAATTTAGGCCCATGCCCATTAATGTTTGGTCCAGGCCTGGCCCGGCCTGCACATTTCAAATTTAGAAAAGATAAACCTATTATCTTATAAGAAAAATGAAACACAAATAAACTGTAATACATACATATTGCTTTATTAAATAACATTAAAAAAACATTAATATCTGAACAATGTATAATGTCTATTAGTCTCCTGTCTACTGAAATTCTAATGTCAGTTGTTGTCTAGTAGTGTCTAGCTAGTAGCTAGTACTAGCTAGTAGGTAGTACTAGCTAGTAGGTAGTACTAGCTAGTAGGTAGTACTAGCTAGTAGGTAGTACTAGCTAGTAGGTAGTACTAGCTAGTAGGTAGTACTAGCTAGTAGGTAGTACTAGCTAGTAGGTAGTACTAGCTAGTAGGTAGTACTAGCTAGTAGGTAGTACTAGCTAGTAGGTAGTACTAGCTAGTAGGTAGTACTAGCTAGTAGGTAGTACTAGCTAGTAGGTAGTACTAGCTAGTAGGTAGTACTAGCTAGTAGCTACTACTACTTCTTTCTCGTATTGCTCTCAGTTTACAGAGTCTAAACATCATGGATTAAGGGATGGCAAGTTAAGTTTGAGCTGAAGAAGAATGAAGGGAAACAGTGTTTTGGAAATGCCTGTAGATGTTTCAAGAATTAAAACACAAAGACATGGGTATGAGACTATGAGTATATTTTATATGAAATGTCTCCGAAATGTCTGCATATTATTAAAATGATACGACTGGAAGTCCCATTGTTGAAAAGAAGTTAAACTGCATTCCAATATATAAAGCACCGGTGTCATTCATAATTCATGCAAGGTCTCAATTTGCAACTATGTAACACTAAAGAAATAATTTTAAACATTCATTAACCGGAAATATAATTTATAATCAGTTTTTATTAATATTAAAATTAATAACCTGGTTGGTATTAATAATTATATCAGGTCCAGTTTAATATTTTTTCAGCCCAGGCCCGGCCCGGCCCAGGCCCACAAAATGTTGGCCCAGCCCGGCCCAACAAATTTAGTAGAGGCTCGGCCCAGCCAGTCAGCCTGCAGGGCTGGGCTTGGGCCCAAAGCCCGGCTCATGCAGGGCACTAGTGTGTACACACACGTACGTAACGTTTTGTGTGTACACACTCACACATCCCTTCCCATGACAAGCTGTGTACATGACCTGCCAACTGGGCACCAAGCACACTACAAAATATCCCTTAGTAGGACAATGCACAGCACACTGCACTACTTGACTACTCATAAACCCCTGCATACAATCCTCGACCAGTTTGAAGGCCCCAGTTACATTCTATTTGAATCAAATTAAATACCAAATCATGAAACACACCCACACCAATCCCACAGTGCATTCTTACAATCTTAGGAGTATACTGCCTGAATCCACTTGCAAACAGCCAAGCAGATGGAAGGGCCTGCCAGCCTTAGATAAACCTATTAGAATCAGGCATCAGCCAGGGTGTGGGTGTTGCTAGTGGGCTGCCTGCTGTCTTGTTGACTACAGCCACTTAGTGATAAACCTCTTGCTCAATTGTCTCTGACTCTGATAAAACCAGAGAAACCAACTACTTTGTTACCAACAATGTGTGGGCTGGATGTGAGACTTAGATCTAATCTCACATGTACATGGCTTGAGACCACACTCACACTTTTATATCTGACTGACTGCACACTATCAACACAACCACACACACACACACTGGGTAGTCAGCAGACTACACACACTATCAACACAACCACACACACACACACTGGGCAGTCAGCAGACTACACACACAATCAACACAACCACACACACACACACCGGGCAGTCAGCAGACTACACACACTATCAACACAACCACACACACACACACTGGGCAGTCAGCAGACTACACACACTATCAACACAACCACACACACACTGGGCAGTCAGCAGACTACACACACTATCAACACAACCACACACACACACCGGGCAGTCAGCAGACTACACACACTATCAACACAACCACATACACACACCGGGCAGTCAGCAGACTACACACACTATCAACACAACCACACACACACACTGGGCAGTCAGCAGACTACACACACAATCAACACAACCACACACACACTGGGCAGTCAGCAGAGTACACACACTATCAACACAACCACATACACACACTGGGAAGTCAGCAGACTACACACACTATCAACACAACCACATACACACTGGGCAGTCAGCAGACTACACACACTATCATCACAACCACACACACACACTGGGCAGTCAGCAGACTACACACACTATCAACACAACCACATACACACTGGGCAGTCAGCAGACTACACACATTATCAACACAACCACACACACCAGGCAGTCAGCAAACCACACACTACCAACACAACTACACACACCACACAGTCAGCAGACCACACGCACGCACGCACGCACGCACGCACGCACGCACGCACGCACGCACGCACGCACGCACGCACGCACGCACGCACGCACGCACACACACACACACACACACACACACACACAGTCAGCAGACCACACACACTATCAATACCACACACACACCAGGCCTTCATATGCATGCATGCATGCATGCAAGCACTCATGCAAACATGCACATCCACACACCAAACTATTATGTTTGAAATCATTTGTAATTTTTTATTATAATTGAATTTCCAAAGTTTCTTGAATAGAACGAAATTGTATGCGGTCTCAGAGACTATCACAACAACAATTATAAATAATAACATCATTACTAAATGTATAGCTTAATGCGACATGGTCTGCTCGTTTTTATTGTAAAATCGAGTTATATAGTATAAACAATACAGTCTGACATAATACTGACCGACCGCCTAAATGAAGAAGCAATTTTGAAATCAACACTTTGATGTTTACAGAACTAGACGTCACTCAAAGAGGCGGGCTTTGAAATGTCAGCGCTTGTCACTTATAAATGACTTCCATGACAACTAACAATTCATCGAGCCAGCATATCACCCAGCACGAAACGGGGCAGTACGGCGAATAGCGTTCAGTGGTGTGCTATATAATTTCATTGGCTAATGACAATCAAAAATAATAACCTGGAGATGAACAGCCAAAAACATATATCATCAGATGATGCACGCCATGCAAAAGTTGATTAAACATTAAAAATTACAATATGTAATAATAATATAATAATTGTTTCATTTCATCTTTAAACCAATCTCAAAGCATCAATTTGGGAATGTGCTTGTCGGTCGGAGGCAGGGACTACTGTAATCATCTTACTATGAACTATTTCATGTATACGACCAAAATGTATTAGTAGTTACCATGTTATCTATAATACCATACAATGTTTTCATGTCATAAAAATTGTTTTTTGAAAGTCTTTATTAGGTTTTGCATACATTAACGTGGTCGGAGGATTTAGCCCCGCCTCCGTTGTAGCTGGTAAACACTGGATTTCGCAGGTTCATTGATTTTGACCGTTTCTGGGAAAATAGAAACACGTTTCGGGATTATTATATGTTTTTGCAGGATGTATACATTGAACATATTTATTCCAGTATCAAGAACATTATATTAATAAATAAAAAATAAATGAGGATAAGACCAACTTGTTTTAAATAACATCAGCACTTAAAATAGAACAAGACGATATGTTCACTAAGTGAACAAATTAACCCCTGTAACCTGAAAGATCCACATAAACAACGTTTACATTCCATGACTCTTATCTGACCACAACTGACTTTTCCCTGTCCAAAATCATTTAAGAGAACAAAGATGGACTTCTTACATTTGCAGTATGAACACTCACAGCAACAAAAATATTCCACAAAATTATCTTAAATTAACCAACATTTTTAAACGACCTAACCTCTGAGGAAATTCCAGGACTTGTTACCAATTCTGAGAAACCTATTTTTTCTGGCTGCTACACAGACCACTAAACAATTGTAACATCCTGTTTTTTTCTGGCTGCTACACAGACCACTAAACAATTGTAACATCCTGTTTACTGTTTACATCAGTAGTTTGTAAGATCAGATGTTTTGCAGATAGCAGTTTCAAAGGTATGCTGTAGTATATAAAACCCTCAATATGTAGTTCTATTTACAACTAAAGCCCATCATGAGTATCTCTCAGAAATCAAGGACATCAGGAATGTGTCTCAAACTATAGTCCAACTCCACTCCCAGTGCACACTTCAACTCACAAGTGTAACATTTTTTTTTTGGTAATGACAGAACTCATTTATTAGCTTTTTTATGGCTAAACTCACTACCAAAATTACAGGTACCATGGGACAACTTGATAGTTCATAAGTGACTGTCATGATAACAATATTAAAAAAAATTCAGGATACACGTAATCACAGAATGCCTTGGTACTTGGTGCAGCCAGTCAATATCTTGATGGCTTCTTGGAATCCAACTCTCACAAATTTGCGACTTAATACTGGCAGTTATATAATAACGTTTAGTGATGCCTTGCCCTTGTATTATGTAACTTGGGACAATTGTAGAAAAGACAACGGCATTGTAAACACTATGTAATTGTTTGCATAATGTTGCAAACAATTGAAAGTTTGGCCCCAGGGATGCAAAGTATCTAGGAGGAGTAGCACAACATACATATATATACAAACTATACATACTCTAGGCCGATTATAGCATGATTGTGTGCATTCACACAAAACTGTCAACAAATTAGGAAGACAACGGTCCTTCTAACAATGGAGGGGTGTGGATCTTACTGGAGGGGCGTGGACTTCATTCGAGGGCATTGACCTCACTGGAGGGGTGTGGACCTTACTGGAGGGGGTGGACCTTACTGGAGGGGTGTGGACCTCCCTGGAGGGAGTGGACCTCACTGGAGGTGTGTGGACCTCACTGGAGCGGTGTGGACCTCAACTGTGGACCTCAACTGTTGGTGTGGACCTCAACTGTGGACCTCACTGGAGCGGTGTGGACCTCAACTGTTGGTTGTGCTAAGTCATACACAACAGTACACTCACTACTCGCGCTATGAGATCGCCTCTCCAGACAAAGCTGCACATCTCTAACTTAGTATAAGATCACTTCACCGGGATAAGTGGTTCGCAAACACTGCTAACTGTCAACTGCTCACTTATAAATACTTCTCACCCTCAACAAGTCACTTGGATGTTTCCGGCTATTTCATGAGTTCTCTGGTGATATAACTGTAAGTATATGCACACTTATATTCACACTGGCTACTTTATACGCAATAAATATGTCATGTTTCGGCAGGATATCAGGGAAAGTTGCAGTTCTTTTACCACAGACTTCATTAAAGCACCGTGTTTATTTGAACATGAAACCAACTCTGGGAAGTATTCAGATACAGTGCAATCAATCAAAAAGAGGTGCTCGCTCTGTCTCAGGTACACAGTGAACTGATTGAACCGGTTAAACTTAATGATCTAGGTGGACATTATTGAATTAACAAGTTTAAACCAAGAGTCTAACTGAATATAACTGAGCCAAATAACCATGAGACAAAAACATATTGCCCCCATCAACTGAACAGAATCCACATGCCCACTTTGGCTAAATCCCTGATATGTCCCCGTAGCATATGTATATATGTTCAAAGATTAGATACGGATATGAAACACAAATGTCAACAAACAGTGTCAATATATAGTGTCAACATACAGTGTCAACATGTTGTCAAGTGTGTCAATCGAGTATACTTGAGTTGACTGTCAACGTCCTTTTGCGGAAGTGGCACTTAACAGTTAACACACAAGTCTCCAGACTCGACCACGAGTTAAGTGAACTGTTTTGTCTTAGTTCAAGTGTTCACAATACACCAGCGGATGTGTCAGTTTAGTACAACAAAGTTGTAAGACATCATTGTAATATGTGTAACGTATATATATACATACATCTATGCAGTAAAATCAGCCTTAGTGGACACGTGTCCATAATTGACACCTGTCTATAACGGACACTTTTGAAAGACCCGAAGTACTAGCTATTAGTTTGCACTGTCCGTTAATTGCCCATAGCGGCCACCTGCCCAATGTGGACAACAGACAGAGTATTTGAACCCAACCATTCGTAGTTGCCCCGCCGCTTGCGGACAGGTCAAAGTGCATTTACAGTCCCGCAAGTCAATCTAGCTGAGCCACCGCTGATACCCACTAACTGTGCTAAGTATCTATTCTGTGTCATACCATCTGCATAATGTCGTCAAGTAGTTTAAGAAATGTGCTCGAAATAAGGCAAGCCTCTTGCCTAACCCTAGCCTAGGCCACCACCAGCTGTGTAAACTTTCACCCTTTGGTTTATCTTGGACATCAAAGCCGTTTCAGCTTCGCTTTTCCATAACCCTAACCCTGCTTTTTTGCAATGACTCAAAGTGTAACTCTCAGAAGCCAAATAAATTATAAAATTCTAAATACATATATACATATGCACATAAAATAATGCTGAGACTGTTATTCCGTTATTGAAATTCCCTCAAACAATGGAGGATCAAACATGAAATGTAAAAAAAATAAATATAGATTTACATCTGAATGCATGATTATTTCTAGCTGTGAGTGCCAGTGTCACTATATATCCAGACTATACAGAATACTCATCATTTTGTGTAAACGTTATAGCATTGCAGCAAGAAGTATTAGGGATGCTCTCAAAACACTGAAGCACTACACTAAACCAACGCCATTTAATGTCAGACCCTCCGTTTCCACATCACACTTTGTATTACATCGACTTGTGTATCTTGGGCAACTTTGTGTTCGCCAGGTGGTGCTTCAGCTGTCCATAGCGACACCTACATGTGCTCAAACTTTTATGAACTGTGATCGAAAAATAAATAAATATTTTTTTGGGAAAAATACATGGATGTACAATGGCAAACAAAACAGCTACTAACCCCTCAACCACCCAACCTCCTCAGCCCCCCCCCACTCGTGAAACCAACTCTGTGTAGTACCATACACCAATGTATGACATCCTCCCTTATCAAGTTGAAGACAAGAAGTACTGACCATCTGCTGCTGCGTACACTTGTCGTCCTGCTCAGACTGCTGGGGCAGTGGGCCGTAGAACAGGCCTTTGTCCTGGTCAAACGTCAAGTTGATGCCCTCCACATCCGCCATATAGTAACCAAAGTTACGCAGGCAGCACACCCGCAGAATTGCCTGCAACAACCGTAGTACAAATTATGGTATGTATCTGTATGTATGTCACATACACACTAGCAGACATCCATGGAAAATCTATGTTTGTAGTCAAGATAATTGGACATGTTGAGTAAAATTTTTTTTCAAAAAATATTTCCTCCTTCTCTGTGCATTACTCTGTCACTTAGGAAACATTCCATTACAATACATATGCATACTCTAAATTTGTCATAGTCCATCATGTTTTTATGACAATAATTATGTTAATGTTATAAGGCTAAAATGTGCAGCTAATTACATGAACAGTATCAAATTTAAATATTTTGAAAAGGTGAACTATTTAGGTGTAATTATTTGTAATGATTTGAAGGATGACGAAGATATGTTGACATCTGCATAGCCTTTATGCCTGGCCTAACAGTATCAATAACGAATTTAATAAGTGTTCTATTGGTGTACAACTTATTGTATTGTTCCCAACACGAGGTAAATTTAAACAAGAGCATTAATTTGAAACTTAAAGTTGCCTATAACAATATGCATAGACAGATCCTAGGTTACAACAGATGGGACAGCACTAGTAGTATGTTTGCTAACAATGCTATCGATAATTTTGGCCAGTTGTGATGCCTATGTCCAAACAGACTCCACTGAGTTTGATGGCAGACAAGCTCAAAGGGTTGCATGCACATTTTCGGAAACTTGTGAAGGTGTATGTTTCATACTTTTAACTTATTTATACATGTGTTTATGGGTTTAAAAAAGTATTCTATTCTTCTTCTAAATAATGTTGTATGAAATCTTTAGAACTTAACTGGAGTGGACCTCGCCACCAAAGTAAAAGTGGTGAAACAGCCACGCCCTAGGGAAAGGGGTAAATCATAACTAAGATGGAACTGCGTAAAAATGGTCGAGGAAGACGACAAGTGGAAGGGGAAGTGGAAAGGGATGACAGCTGGGGCGGGGCAGCAGTAGATGAACTACCCTCACCCCGTTATGAAGGGAGCAACAAGGAAAAAATTTTCCACCTACCTCGTGAGTATCTGCGAGGTCTAATCTGGAATGGACATCAAAGGTCAGGAAGCTGTGTGTCTCGACCAGGGGCGGAAACTTGTGAAGGTGTATGTCCTCGTTCAATGGCTGGGTCTGTGTCCAATCCCCTGTAGTGGACGCACTGACCGTGTCCAACAGACTCCGGCCACACAACTCTGTAACAGTGTCACCAGTGATACATACAGTGGACAGGGCATTCACTCAGTCATGTCATTATGTGAAGTAGGCCGAGTGTTGGTAGAACTGATTGAACCACATCATAGACGCTTCTACCACGAATCATGTCATTGAGTCCATGATGGGTCACACATTTACCCCCCCCGTTTGGGATCTTTTACTTCCCCTGGCATAGACACCAGGTAGAAGGGACAGTACAGCTTTTAGCATGCACGCACGCACGCACGCACGCACGCACGCACGCACGCACGCACGCACGCACGCACGCACACACACACACACACACCTGGTAATGACATAATAGAGGTATCTTATCAGCAAGTATAACATGGATCAATAATTGGAACTGGACTTTGTATGGTGTGAATAGCTGGTCCACCCAGCAATATGAATTAGCACAGCAGTCCAAACAAATATAATTTTGCTGTTATTCACACATTTTACACAAAATGCTAGATTGCCTACTAGCTGAGCATTCAGTCTGAGCCAATGTTTATTTAATATGGAACACTTTACAAAGAATGTATTGAATTTATCAACTTCCTGCATGGAACGAACTTATAGCGAAAGGTCTCAAGATAAACTTACTAGTTGATTATAATGTTTGATATAGTTTTACCTACATTGCACAGAAGAGTTTCAAGAATTCTACACGATGTTTCAATTCCAGCATTTCACAAATTATTAAATTTGCTCCAGGAAAGTATTACACTGGTTGAGCAATCTGGCCACAGCAAACCTAACTGTGAGTGAGCATAAAATTATGTTCTCTGTCAACTATCTACTGAACATGACTAACTTATATATCAGTTACTGGTTACTGTTAGTTACTGGTCCGGCAGCAAAGTTACTGGTCCTCATTACTGTACCAATGGCACATTTCCCTGGAAGTAAGCGGTCACATGGGCCACTAACTCAAAACATTACTGACCCGGTGGAAAAGTAGGTGGACACAGCCCACCAGGTCACAGCCCACCAGGTCACAGCCCACCAGGTCAGTGTATATTTCACCCACTGTCATACAAGAAAAATAATGAAAACATGACCAACAGAGGTTTACCAGATAATTAATGTCAACAATGAGCTGAGAATCTATAAACCAGCTAGTGTATCTATGTTATGCTACTCATAGATGTATGTATGTTATGCTACTCCTAGATGTATCTATGTTATGCTACTCTTAGATGTATGTATGTTATGCTACTCCTAGATGTATCTATGTTGTGCTACTCCTAGATGTATGGATGTTATGCTACTCCTAGATGTATGTATGTTATGCTACTCCTAGATGTATGTATGTTATGATACTCCTAGATGTATGTATGTTATGCTACTCCTAGATGTATCTATGTTATGCTACTCCTAGATGTATGTATGTTATGCTACTCCTAGATGTATGTATGTTATGCTACTCCTAGATGTATCTATGTTATGCTACTCCTAGATGTATGTATGTTATGCTACTCCTAGATGTATCTATGTTATGCTACTCATAGATGTATGTATGTTATGCTACTCCTAGATGTATCTATGTTATGCTACTCTTAGATGTATGTATGTTATGCTACTCCTAGATGTATCTATGTTGTGCTACTCCTAGATGTATGTATGTTATGCTACTCCTAGATGTATGTATGTTATGCTACTCCTAGATGTATGTATGTTATGATACTCCTAGATGTATGTATGTTATGCTACTCCTAGATGTATCTATGTTATGCTACTCCTAGATGTATGTATGTTATGCTACTCCTAGATGTATGTATGTTATGCTACTCCTAGATGTATGTATGTTATGCTACTCCTAGATGTATCTATGTTATGCTACTCCTAGATGTATGTATGTTATGCTACTCCTAGATGTATGTATGTTATGCTACTCATAGATGTATGTATGTTATGATACTCATAGATGTATGTATGTTATGATACTCATAGATGTATGTTTGTTATGCTACTCCTAGATGTATCTATGTTATGATACTCATTGATGTATTTATATTATGCTACTCCAAGATGTATGTATGTTATGCTACTCCTAGATGTATCTATGTTATGCTACTCCTAGATGTATGTATGTTGTGATACTCCTAGATGTATGTATGTTATGCTACTCATAGATGTATGTATGTTATGCTACTCCTAGATGTATGTATGTTGTGCTACTCCTAGATGTATCTATGTTGTGATACTCATAGATGTATGTATGTTATGCTACTCCTAGATGTATCTATGTTATGCTACTCCTAGATGTATGTATGTTATGCTACTCCTAGATGTATGCATGTTATGCTACTCCTAGATGTATGTATGTTATGCTACTCCTAGATGTATGTATGTTATGCTACTCCTAGATGTATCTATGTTATGCTACTCCTAGATGTATGTATGTTATGCTACTCCTAGATGTATGCATGTTATGCTACTCCTAGATGTATGTATGTTATGCTACTCCTAGATGTATGTATGTTATGCTACTCCTAGATGTATGTATGTTATGCTACTCCTAGATGTATGTATGTTATGCTACTCCTAGATGTATGTATGTTATGCTACTCCTAGATGTATGTATGTTATGCTACTCCTAGATGTATGTATGTTATGCTACTCCTAGATGTATGTATGTTATGCTACTCCTAGATGTATGTATGTTATGCTACTCCTAGATGTATGTATGTTATGCTACTCCTAGATGTATGTATGTATGTTATGCTACTCCTAGATGTATGTATGTTATGCTACTCCTAGATGTATGTATGTTATGCTACTCATAGATGTATCTATGTTATGATACTCCTAGATGTATGTATGTTATGCTACTCTTAGATGTATGTATGTTATGATACTCCTAGATGTATGTATGTTATGCTACTCCTAAATGTATGTATGTTATGCTACTCATATATGTATGTATGTTATGCTACTCCTAGATGTATGTATGTTATGCTACTCCTAGATGTATGTATGTTATGCTACTCATAGATGTATGTATGTTATGATACTCCTAGATGTATGTATGTTATGCTACTCTTAGATGTATGTATGTTATGATACTCCTAGATGTATGTATGTTATGCTACTCCTAGATGTATGTATGTTATGCTACTCATATATGTATGTATGTTATGCTACTCCTAGATGTATGTATGTTATGCTACTCCTAGATGTATGTATGTTATGCTACTCCTATATGAATGTATGTTATGATACTCCTAGATGTATGTATGTTATGCTACTCCTATATGAATGTATGTTATGCTACTCCTAGATGTATGTATGTTATGCTACTCATAGATGTATGTATGTTATGCTACTCACAGATGTATGTATGTTATGCTACTCATAGATGTATGTATGTTATGCTACTCCTAGATGTATGTATGTTATGCTACTCATAGATGTATGTATGTTATGCTACTCATAGATGTATGTTATGCTACTCCTAGATGTATGTATGTTATGCTACTCATAGATGTATGTATGTTATGATACTCTTAGATGTATGCATGTTATGCTACTCATAGATGTATGTATGTTATGCTACTCCTAGATGTATCTATGTTATGATACTCCTAGATGTATGTATGTTATACTACTCCTAGATGTATGTATGTTATGCTACTCCTAGATGTATCTATGTTATGCTACTCCTAGATGTATGTATGTTATGATACTCATAGATGTATGTATGTTATGCTACTCATAGATGTATGTATGTTATGCTACTCATAGATGTATGTATGTTATGCTACTCCTAGATGTATGTATGTTATGCTACTCCTAGATGTATGCATGTTATGCTACTCATAGATGTATGCATGTTATGCTACTCCTAGATGTATGTATGTTATGCTACTCCTAGATGTATGCATGTTATGCTACTCCTAGATGTATCTATGTTATGCTACTCCTAGATGTATGTATGTTATGCTACTCCTAGATGTATGTATGTTATGCTACTCCTAGATGTATGTATGTTATGCTACTCCTAGATGTATGTATGTATGTTATGCTACTCCTAGATGTATGTATGTTATGCTACTCCTAGATGTATGTATGTTATGCTACTCATAGATGTATCTATGTTATGATACTCCTAGATGTATGTATGTTATGCTACTCTTAGATGTATGTATGTTATGATACTCCTAGATGTATGTATGTTATGCTACTCCTAAATGTATGTATGTTATGCTACTCATATATGTATGTATGTTATGCTACTCCTAGATGTATGTATGTTATGCTACTCCTAGATGTATGTATGTTATGCTACTCATAGATGTATGTATGTTATGATACTCCTAGATGTATGTATGTTATGCTACTCTTAGATGTATGTATGTTATGATACTCCTAGATGTATGTATGTTATGCTACTCCTAGATGTATGTATGTTATGCTACTCATATATGTATGTATGTTATGCTACTCCTAGATGTATGTATGTTATGCTACTCCTAGATGTATGTATGTTATGCTACTCCTATATGAATGTATGTTATGATACTCCTAGATGTATGTATGTTATGCTACTCCTATATGAATGTATGTTATGCTACTCCTAGATGTATGTATGTTATGCTACTCATAGATGTATGTATGTTATGCTACTCACAGATGTATGTATGTTATGCTACTCATAGATGTATGTATGTTATGCTACTCCTAGATGTATGTATGTTATGCTACTCATAGATGTATGTATGTTATGCTACTCATAGATGTATGTTATGCTACTCCTAGATGTATGTATGTTTTGCTACTCATAGATGTATGTATGTTATGATACTCTTAGATGTATGCATGTTATGCTACTCATAGATGTATGTATGTTATGCTACTCCTAGATGTATGTATGTTATGCTACTCCTAGATGTATCTATGTTATGATACTCCTAGATGTATGTATGTTATACTACTCCTAGATGTATGTATGTTATGCTACTCCTAGATGTATCTATGTTATGCTACTCCTAGATGTATGTATGTTATGATACTCATAGATGTATGTATGTTATGCTACTCATAGATGTATGTATGTTATGCTACTCATAGATGTATGTATGTTATGCTACTCCTAGATGTATGTATGTTATGCTACTCCTAGATGTATGCATGTTATGCTACTCCTAGATGTATGTATGTTATGCTACTCATAGATGTATGCATGTTATGCTACTCCTAGATGTATGTATGTTATGCTACTCCTAGATGTATGCATGTTATGCTACTCCTAGATGTATCTATGTTATGATACTCCTAGATGTATGTATGTTATGCTACTCTTAGATGTATGTATGTTATGCTACTCCTAGATGTATGTATGTTATGCTACTCCTAGATGTATGTATGTTATGCTACTCCTAGATGTATGTATGTTATGCTACTCCTAGATGTATGTATGTTATGCTACTCCTAGATGTATGTATGTTATGCTACTCCTAGATGTATGTATGTTATGCTACTCCTAGATGTATGTATGTTATGCTACTCCTAGATGTATGTATGTTATGCTACTCCTAGATGTATGTATGTTATGCTACTCATAGAGGTATGTATGTTATGCTACTCCTAGATGTATGTATGTTATGCTACTCCTAGATGTATGTATGTTATGCTACTCCTAGATGTATGTTATGCTACTCCTAGAGGTATGTATGTTATGATACTCCTAGAGGTATGTATGTTATGATACTCCTAGATGTATGTATGTTATGATTCTCCTAGATGTATGTATGCTATGATACTCCTAGATGTATGTATGCTATGATACTCCTAGATCTATGTATGCTATGATACTCCTAGATCTATGTATGTTATGATACTCCTAGATGTATTTATGTTAAGATACTCCTAGATGTATGTATGTTATGCTACTCCTAGATGTATGTATGTTATGCTACTCCTAGATGTATGTATGTTATGCTACTCCTAGATGTATGTTATGCTACTCCTAGATGTATGTATGTTATGCTACTCCTAGATGTATGTATGTTATGATACTCCTAGATGCTTTGTATCTTGGGAGCCAAACTTTCAGGGTTCCTCTACGACCCCAGTAAGGAGTCATGACACCTATGGTTTTTAAAAATTTACCCCACTACTACCCCACCACTACCCCACCACTACCCCACCACTACCCCACCACTACCCCACTACTACCCTTTCTATGCACAATCGAATTACCTTTTGTAGTAATTACATACAATTGTTCACAATGCCGTATGAACAATTACGTACAATTGTTCACAACGTCATTCTACGATTGTCCCAAGTTATGTAACACAAGGGCAAGGCTAGACATTACTATAACTGCCAGTATTAAGTCACAATTTCCAGAGTTATATTCCAAGAAGCCATCAAAATGATGACTGGTTGTGCTTAAGTATAAATGGATATTTCTGTGATAATTTTGTATATCCTGAATTTTTTTAATATTATTATTATGACATTTATGAACTACCAAGTTATCCTGTCCAGAGAATGGGTATTTTTGCTAGTATTAGTAATTAATGCAGTATTAAGAACTCACCAGGCTGAGCTAAGTCAACTTCAAGTGGGAGAAAGTTGAGAAGAACTGACAATCTTGACCACAACGACTGGGAACTCTACAGCATAAACACTGACAAAATGAGAATTACTTCAGTGACAACATATTGTCATGGTAATATTAGGAACATTAAATAATTATAATCAATGGCCGATTGCTTAGTTCACAAATATGAAAATGTTCCAATTATTTATTTAACCAGCCTACTACAGTTGCTCAAAATATGATTATCTTTACTATGGGTGATTTGATGGAGCAGTATGATTGCCTATAATGCTAAATGTAAGTGCAACTTGAATGCTTAGTGTTATATTTCATAGGTAACACATGGGTGATGTAAGTGTAAATACTCAACTCTTAACTGGACTGGGCCCAGGTTTTTATTTCATTGAATATTAATAATAAATACTAGTATTTACATATACAACTAATAAAATCATTTAAAACAGTATCACACAACATACATTAAATTATATTTATCTGTTGGAATAATATATTTTAATTATTACTTGACATTATGGTTATTTTACAATGAACATCATGACCCTGACCTTGGCACATGTCGCTATGATTGGTGTGTTACACCTCATCCAGTCACAGTAGACCTTGATGGAGGTGAGGAGACCTTCGTTGGTGATCACGCGGACCAGTCTCTCCCGGCGCTGCTGCACCACTTCCTCACTGAACACACATACATGGACCATCAACACATGGCAACAATTGTCTGAACACACGGTACATGGACCATCAACACATGGCAACAATTGTCTGAACAAAAGAACATGGACCATCAACACATGGCAACAATTGTCTGAACAAAAGAACATGGACCATCAACAAATGTAAACAATTCTCTAAACACACGGTACATGGACCATCAACAAATGTCAACAATTGTCTGAACACACATACATGGACCATCAACAAATGTCAACAATTGTCTGAACAGACATACAACATACCATGTCACAATCACAGGTATTACTGCACAACTTCCCAAAATGTTTAATGTGCTACTTAGATCCAGTCAATGAGGAATTGCTTCAATACATGCAAGTGGACTGGGCCATGACTGACCCCCCTCACGCCCGCCCTCTGTGCCTAGGCCCTATCACCTGACTGATTGACTGTAGGGGACAATGCGAAAACAATGCGAGGTGTGACTGATGCCACACGAGGGCTATTATTACTGTTATGAATGTTGTCAAAGTGAACTCACTTGTCGGTGAGACTGTCGTGGTCAGTGTCCACCTCTGTGTCCACCTCACTTTCGGTCACTGTTGATGTCTCTGGTGACAATAATAACAACATGTAAGCCTCTGCATAGATGTCACTATGCTGTCAACATTGTTCAACCAGCGGTTGTCCTTTCATAATATAAAAAAAAAATTGTAAACATAGAAAGTTGTGCTAACATATTAACTAAGTTCCAACTATATGCTTCCAATTGTTTCACCATAGAAAACAATAGTCAGAATCAAAAAGCACTTTTGTGTCAATATTAAAGTGGAGACACCAAAGCTGAATTTATTATTTTTAAAGAAAAGGTTTTATCATATTCTCATTTTATCATACTGGTTATCAACTAAGTTCACTTGTAAAACTTTCATGTGTACAAAAACATTTTGACAAATAATATTGCCATACACGCCCATTTTCAAACTTTGTCTTTTATTCACACCTAACTGGTATGTTTCAGAGACCATACTTCGTCTTACTTAAAAGTTTATAATAAGACTTCAAGAGGTCAGCTGACCCGGCCAGATTAACCACTGACTGTCCCTGTCACTGACCTGTGTCCATGACGAAGGAGGTTAGATTGACCACTGACTGTCCCTGTCACTGACCTGTGTCCGTAGGGAAACTGCTTGTGTCGGTGTCAGTCTCTATCACAAAGTGGGTGATCTTCTCCGTGATCTCTCGTACATGGAGCGACTCTTCGGAAGTCTCAAACCCTGCAATGATAAGTCACAGTCGACACACAAGTCAGTTGCCAGATACTCGTGTATACAGCTGAGTGAACTAAGGCAGTGTGGAGTAAAGAAATTCCCCAAGCTTCGAAATGGCAGCAAGAGGATTAAAAACTGGGTTCTAACGATTGAGAGTCTGAGGTTCTAACCACTACGCTACTGTGTTGCACTTATATCTTGGTAATCCTGTCTGGATTACCATACTTTTCTCCTTAAAACCTACCTCTGTAAAATAACTACAGAATACTTGCTTGGATAAAATTTGGGAACTGTTAAAAAATGGGTACTGCATATTATGAATCACTTATATATATATATATATATATATATATATATATATATATATATATATATATATATATATATATATATATACATATCTAGAAACGATTATCTTGAAATTGAATAGGAATCACTTGCCTGGTGGCACTCGCACTTCCTTCTGTCCCTGCATCACAGCATCAAGGTGCTGGTCCCCCAGCCCGTTGGAATAGAAGGGAAGGCCGTTACGGAAGAGGTTTCCTGAGTCTGACAGCCAGTCGATAGGGAACTCCTTGAGATACTCCCCTGCATCTGGCACATCACTGTTGCTTTGTGTCACCATATTCGACACATCACTACTGCAGACGGTGACACGGGATGACACAACCATGGTAAATTTGAAAAAATATTAACATTAAATGCATACATTGGTTCATTTCAGATTGCATTAGTTTTTACCTCACTTCAAACACATCCTTTCAACACCAGAATTTTTACCTCACTGCAAACACAACCTTTCAACACCAGATTTCAAATTTATTAATTAATAACCGTAAAAAACACAAATATATGTTATTAATTACACAATATCCTAGCATACATTAGACACAATAAATCCACATTGTTTTTTTAATTAGTATTAATAAAGATTTCATACTATAAAATTTACATCAAGAAACTTAAGAACACTTGGATCACTAAATGTTAAACATTGATACAACACAGAAGATTTTTTCTAGTTCACAATATCGTGTCCATGACATCAAGAAATGTTGGCAATAATAATTATTGTGAAATTAATAAAAAAAAACGTACAGCAGAACATGGAACTAGCAATTTTAATTAAAAACATCCAAAACAATTATTAAAGCAAGAATAAAAATCTAACAAATTTGGTGGACAAAAATACAACAATGAAATATGTCACTTTAAATATGGAATGAAAATAGAATAGGAAATGTGCTGACCTGTGGCCAATGGTAAGCATGGGTGATTCCGAGCCACTGCCCAAACTATGGCTACTGGGAGAACTGATAACCTCGTGGCCAGAGAGCTCCTCAATAGAGTCCATCTGGTTAGCGAAGGCCTGGACAGAGAAGCCTGCCCACAACTCCTGACTGACCATTAGGTTGTCCTCGCTGTCACTGTCACTGTCTGTCTGGTTTGCAAAGTTCACGACCTCATCATCTGAATCAGCTGTGCAAATGCTGGGCATGATGCTGCCCCCTAGGAGAGATTAACAGTATCAGGTAAATGTATATATTTCATTCATTCATCCATTCCTTCATCACATGGTAATTAATGGTCCAGTTTTTATCATAAAATCATATTGTATGTATCGATCACCCTACACTATACGAATGTATAAAATTATAATTATAAATGTGTTATAACTGAATTGCATGAATGTTTTTCACATTAAACTAGCATAACTCATAAAATATCTGCTTAGTTGTGTGGTTATGACAGAGGAGTGAAACTCACCTCTCTCCCCTTCACTAAGGTCTGACTCGTCTGAGGAGAGTCCGCTTCCAGCCGACTCACTCAGACTGTCGCTGACGCACCGCCGGCGCCGACGCAGGCGATGTGTCTTCTGTGGCTTCCTCTCTCGACCAGGCTACAACACACAGCATCACATGTACAGTACACTGCACCACACAGCATCACATGTACAGTATGCTGTACCAAACAGCATTACATGTACAGTACACTGCAACACACAGCATCACATGTACAGTACACTGCGCCACACAGCATTACATGTACAGTACACTGCACCACACAGCATCACATGTACAGGACACTGCACCACACAGCGTTACATGTACAGTATACTGCACCACACAGCATTACATGTACAGTACACTGCACCACACAGCGTTACATGTACAGTACACTGCACCACACAGCATTACTTGTACAGTACACTGCACCATACAGCGTTACATGTACAGTACACTGCACCACACAGCGTTACATGTACAGTACACTGCACCACACAGCGTTACATGTACAGTACATTGCACCACACAGCATTACATGTACAGCACACTGCACCACACAGCATTACATGTACAGTACACTGCACCACACAGCATTACATGGACAGTACACTGCACCACACAGCATCACATGTACACTACACAGCTCCACACAGTATCACATGTACAGTACACAGCACCACACAGCATTACATGTACAGTACACTGCACCACACAGCATCACATACACAGTACACTGCACCACATATACGCTTGTACACATGTACACTTGTAAAGTACATTATACCACACAACAGCACATGTACAGTATTGATCATTCTTATTTCATTTGATAATTAATTGCAAGTATGATATGCAATGCACTGCATTTGAATGACACTTGTATTGTAATTACAGGCATTACATTTGAATGACTCTTGTATTGTAATTACAGGCATTACATTTGAATGACTCTTGTATTGTAATTACAGACATTACATTTAAGTTAGAATTTACTGGTTACAAATACATTACACAATCAATGTGGAGTTAAATAATGATGACAATCTTTCTACGTTCCAGTTTTAAACTGATCTGAGGACCTATGCTGAACCAAGTTTATCATAACTGAATCCAGGGGACACCCATAGTCTTATGAATGTGTCACATGACAGAAATGAAAGTTTGTGTTTGCACCTGGTGAAACCACTAGTCAAGTGTGTAAGTATGTACAGAGTAGATGATCTAAGACCAACCTACAGTGTGCAGTGATGTGTGTCACATACCTCCTTGTTTCCCTCCTCCCCGTTCACGTCATCCTTCTTCCCCATGTCTTCCTCTTTCTTGTCAACTTCTGTCTCCTCTTTGTCCTCCATCTCATCAATGTCTAGAAGTCACACAGTGTCAGTTACTAAGATACTCACAACCTAGTTTATAACCAGCCACTGATGTCAGGGATTCATGAAAAGGTAGGATTGTTAGATTTGTCCTTTGGCAAAGGGTATGTGAACATCCCTACCCCTACTTACCCCATTTAGTAAGTTTCTTATTAGGCCATTTCGACCTGCAATCAGTGATTAAGGGGGGAGGGAGGGTGGAGTGGACTCACCGGGGCTGTGTTGAAGCCTGGATGGGTTCTCCAGCTCACACAGGGCTGACTGCAGCCTCATGACGACGTGATTGAGGACGTGGGAGAAGAGAGCAAGACTGAAGGCGATGGCTGCAGTTACACGCTTGTTCCCTGCAACAATGCACACTTGCTAAACATTGCTACGAGGGCAGCTATGGGTGTGACAAAATCATCACATTTGGTAGCAGTCTTACAAACCATATTTATTTTAAAGTATCTTCAGAGAGAGATTTTTCAGAGAGAGTTTTCAGATTTCAAAATGGCCACCAAATGTAGCAAATAAACCTAAAACGTTTACGTTTTACAACACACAGGAACGTGGAATTTGGCAGAATGCCAGATCAGCATGGACAGTCAAACTTGTCTTAAGCGACTGCTCAATGGGTGGTCGAAAAGTTATCCCTTAATACAGCTGGTTTCTTAATACAGGTTGTATCTTAATACTTCAGGAGGAATTGACCATGGTCTTTAATGCCAGGTGGTCTCTTAATGCAGGTAGTCACTTGAGCAGGTTTGACTGTACTATAAATGTTTACATATAACACTAAGAAGGCTGCCATGTTGGGCTTCAATGTGCACAAAGTCATTTAGAAGTGTGGGTAGATATGTATAATTAATTAAAGTGGAACAATAATCTTAGGGAGAAATTTTAATTAATGTCTTACGCACAAACTGAAACATTTACTGTAATTAGACAATGGTGAGACCTTGCAGTGCCATCCAGTAAGTCTTACACCCACCCGTGGTCTGTAGCTGGTACACAGTCATCATGCAGGTAACAACAACCTTGAAGACAATGTCGTCCTCAAGATACTGCAGCAGTCGTTCGTCCTGGCAGTCGTGTGACTGGGCGGGGGCAGTGACGTGGGGTGGGAGGTAGAGCATGCACAGGTTGAACTGTTGTAGCGTTGTCTGACAGTAATCCTGCAGTGTCTTTGCTTCCACACTGTTGACAACACACATCGTCATAGTGTCCTTTCTTTCCAGTTCTTAGAAAGATTTGGTGAACATTTCTGTTTTAAATCGTCACATTTTAAAACATATACACTGCACAAATTTTGCTCCCTCACAGAAAACAATACCCCTAGAAATACAGTTAAACTTAGTTTGTGTTGTGTCACTGACTCAACATCTAACTCAACAACATAATACTCAATCATACAGATGTTGTGTCACTGACTCAACATCTAACTCAACAACATAATACTCAATCATACAGATGTTGTGTCACTGACTCAACATCTAACTCAACAGCATAATACTCAATCATACAGATGTTGTGTCACTGACTCAACATCTAACTCAACAACATAATACTCAATCATACAGATGTTGTGTCACTGACTCAACATCTAACTCAACAGCATAATACTCAATCATACAGATGTTGTGTCACTGACTCAACATCTAACTCAACAACATAATACTCAATCATACAGATGTTGTGTCACTGACTCAACATCTAACTCAACAGCATAATACTCAATCATACAGATGTTGTGTCACTGACTCAACATCTAACTCAACAACATAATACTCAATCATACAGAAGTACCACACAGTGAAAACATGCTTCAGCAGTCAATATTTTGATGACGTAACACCCTCAATTTTCACAGCTCTGCATAAAAGCACTATAATTTTTACTGTAAAAAGAACATTTGTAAGAAATACTCTCCACTGCTGAGCTGACCTTGGGGCTGCAGTAAGTAACACATCAAGCAGGTTGAGGAACTGGACAAGGAATCTTTTGATGTCTTTTGCCCTGCAACACAAGTACTCAACATACACCTACAGCGCATTCTGTCTTCAGACACTGCACCAAGCGTCACGGGAACTTTGTTTTAGTAATAACGTCCACGCACAAGTGGGTAGGATGGTGTACTTTGATTGTGTGTTACATGGGTTAATCACAGTGATTACAGGAAACTGTAATTACGAGTACACACAACAAACACAATTTATATTACAATTATGAATACAGTGTAACTTATTGTAAAATAATCATTACACCTACAACCTTGATCTGACCTAAACTGTCGTAATATGTGACAGCCTTTAAACGTGTGCACATGACACCAGACATTGACAGAAGTATAATTGTCTGAGACAGAGAGTTTGTAAGTTACCTTTGCTGTGGTTGTGGCAGGTCTCTGGGAGACTTCACACTCAGTTCAGACACAGACATTGACAGAAGTATAATTGTCTGAGACAAAGAGTTTGTAAGTTACCTTTGCTGTGGTTGTGGCAGGTCTCTGGGAGACTTCACTCAGTTCAGACATAGAAATTGACAGAAGTATAATTGTCTGAGACAGAGAGTTTGTAAGTTACCTCTGCTGTACCGGTGGTAAGTTTCTGGGAGACTTCACATTCAGCTCAGACACAGACATTGACTGGTCTGAGACAGAGAGCATGTAAATTACATCTGCTGTGATTGTGGGAGGTCTCTATGAGACTTCACGCTTAGTTCAGACATAGACATTAACAGAAGTATAATTTTCTGAGACAGTGAGTTCGTAAGTTACCTCTGCTGTGATGGTGGCAGGTCTCTGGGAGAATTTACACTCAGTTCCTGATAGCGTTTCCGGTTCTTTTCAAAAAGACGGGTCAGGTTGCCCTGAGCCCCGTCAAAACTCTCGACACACAGCAAACTGCAAGGCCAACAAACCAACCTATAAGACCACCAACTAGTGGTTCTTTCAAAAATATTTACATGATGGTCTATTTTAAATCAAGTCCTCTTGTTCTGTATTATAACACAGATCTGTTATGTTGACATCATAACCATGTCTTAAGAAACCCAAAAGCTTGAAGTGAATCTCTCAGTGTAAATGCATCCATATGTGATTACAAATTAAACACACAAATTAAATTTGTTCAAGATCCGCAATCCTTATACTAAATTTTTAAATGTCAGTCGCATGCGAAATATGACCATTGTTGCATCATGCAGCACCACACGTTGAACTGTTACGAAATCAGTATTGTTTTAAATTGTGTAACCATTCACTGCACGCTGCTGTAAATGTAGTATAATCCGACATTAAGGAAATTCACAACTTCGTGGGAAAAATTTGTCAACGAGACACAAAGGAGTTGTTAGAAAAACACAAAGCTTTAACATAATTATCAGAGATAAATATTTGTAAATAAATACTCTGATGTAGTCATCATTGCATCTCCTATACACGCACTGTTGTAACATTGTTACATTGATGTAGTCATTATTGTATGTACTATACATCCATTTTGTTGTAACATTGATGTAGTCATTATTGTATGTCCTATACATGCATTGTGTTGTAATATTGTTACATTGATGTAGTCATTATTGTATATCCTATACATGCATTGTGTTGTAAAAATTTTACATTGATGTAGTCATTATTGTATGTCCTATACATGCACTTTATTGTAAAATGTTTACAGTGATGTAGTCATTATTGTATGTCCTATACATGCACTGTATTGTAAATTTTTTACATTGATGTAGTCATTATTGTATGTCCTATACATGCACTGTATTGTAAAATGTTTACATTGATGTAGTCATTATTGTATGTCCTATACATGCACTGTATTGTAAAATGTTTACATTGATGTAGTCATTATTGTATGTCCTATACATGCACTGTATTGTAAAATGTTTACATTGATGTAGTCATTACTGTATGTCCTATACATGCACTGTATTGTAAAATGTTTACATTGATGTAGTCATTATTGTATGTCCTATACATGCACTGTATTGTAAAATGTTTACATTGATGTAGTCATTATTGTATGTCCTATACATGCACTGTATTGTAAAATGTTTACATTGATGTAGTCATTATTGTATGTCCTATACATGCACTGTATTGTAAAATGTTTACTTTGATGTAGTCATTATTGTATGTCATATACATGCACTGGGTTGTAACATTTATGTTTTTCATCTGGAAAAGTATCACCATTTTAAAATACTAATTGCAGGAGGGCGTCTGAGAATTAGTGTGCTGCATATGAATAAGTAAATATTGAGGAATGTGAATGACCCCTAACTGCAACTATGTAGACATTTATTGGCAAATCTATCAAGGTTATGCACCTACAGCCATGCCCAGTATATATATCAACAGAAGTAATGATGATGTGATGACGATAACAAGCATTCATCATTAGAATACATACCATCTGAAGTAGTGGTAGGCAGCATCCAGGTTGTAGTATCGAGTGCCGGCTAGGGTGCCCAGCTGATTGTATGGCATACCTCAACAACACACACACAACAGTGAACATGATGGTCTGGGTGCCCAGCTGATTGTATGGCATACCTCAACAACACACACACAACAGTGAACATGATGGATTGGATGCCCAGCTGATTGTATGGCATACCTCAACACATGCACACACAACAGTGAACATGATGGATTGGATGCCCAGCTGATTGTATGGCATACCTCAACACATGCACACACAACAGTGAACATGATGGTCTGGGTGCCCAGCTGATTGTATGGCATACCTCAACAACACACACACAACAGTGAACATGATGGATTGGATGCCCAGCTGATTGTATGGCATACCTCAACACGCGCACACACAACAGTGAACATGATGGTCTGGGTGCCCAGCTGATTGTATGGCATACCTCAACACGCGCACACACAACAGTGAACATGATGGTCTAGGTGCCCAGCTGTTTGTATGGCATACCTCAACACGCGCACACACAACAGTGAACATGATGGTCTGGGTGCCCAGCTGATTGTATGGCATACCTCAACGCACGCACGCACGAACGCACGCACGCACGCACACACAACAGCGAACATCATGGTCCACACACAAATACTGTCTGCAAACTAACAAACATCAGTAGTTGCATATAACCACCATGAAGGAATAAATCAGTAATAATGACTTGCTTTGAATTCATATGCTATACATTTCACAAAGACTTCTAAGAAGTACTAGAAGAGACTAAATGAAGAAGTACCTATCTGAGGACACAAAAGAAGAGCTTCATGATAGTAGCGTTGAGAGATGACACGACTTGTCATGCCTTCGTAGTCCTTCTGATAACGAGCTGCCAGACATAGAGACACAGTGAACACACGGGTGAAATAAAAGTAAACTAGTCTAAAACATAGTGACAACCACTGCAGTGACAACCACTGCAGTGACAACCACTGCAGTGACAACCACTGCAGTGACAACCACTGCAGTGACAACCACTGCAGTGACAACCACTGCAGTGACAAACACTGCAGTGATAACCACTGCACTGACAACCACTGCAGTGACAACCACTGCAGTGACAACCACTGCAGTGACAACCACTGCAGTGACAACCACTGCAGTGACAACCACTGCAGTGACAACCACTGCAGTGACAACCACTGCAGTGACAACCACTGCAGTGACAAACACTGCAGTGATAACCACTGCACTGACAACCACTGCAGTGACAACCACTGCAGTGACAACCACTGCAGTGACAACCACTGCAGTGACAACCACTGCACTGACAACCACTGCACTGACAACCACTGCAGTGACAACCACTGCACTGACAACCACTGCAGTGACAAACACTGCAGTGACAACCACTGCAGTGACAACTCATCAGCAAATAATCAAGAGGTTTGAACTGGAAATATGTTGTAAATTATTTATCATATAAGTAAAATAACTTGGCAGCTAATAACAGTTTATGTTACAATGCGGGAGCTACCATTATCTTCTTTTACATATGTTATACCCATTCTAATGTCTATCAATAGTTCAATACATATAATTTTATATCCAATAATATTTAATAGTTTTTCACAATTTGTGGAGAACAATTAAATACTATTGTATTACAATCACCAGTCAGGTGGGCCTCCTCATAACTACCACAACATAGTTCATATATACATCTTGTTATATCATCAGAATAACTATGATATATTTATGTTATATCATGGGATTAATGATAAACGAAATGCTCTATTCAGACAGACATCCTAGTTACAGATATTTTATTGACTGAGACAGACGGATCACCTACCCAAGTCACCGAGGTACACGAGACACCGGTGACATGCCCTGGTGGCCCATTCCTGAACCCGAACATCAGGATCAGTTCTCCGTGTCTGATGTAATCGTTGATCTGAAAGGAAATCACTATTTAAAACCTAAACTTGATTCCTACCCTGCAGATATTAAAAATATGATCTCTCACATAACATATTTTATAATCATTAAAAAAAAATGCATTGCTTCAGGGCAGGTAATCATGAATACGATGTGTGGTGTGTGTCTGTGTCTGTGTGGTGTGTGTCTGTGTGTCTGTGTGCTGTGTGGTGTGTGGTGTGGGTGTATGAGTTTCGGTCAAATGCAATATATAAAAGAGGTAAGTTCATATTGTATTTAAAGTTCACATTGTATTTAAAGCAGTATAAAGAAATACTATTCATAATATTCTTGAAATCACTAACATCATAATTAAAGAACTTAATGTATACATGTGTAATATTTGTTTATAAGTTAATCAATGTGAATGCATAATTTTTGGATCCATATAAACCCTATTAACACCATACGGCCATATACATGTTAATTAACACTATACAATCATATACATATTAATTAACACTATACAGTCATATACATATTAATTAACACTATACAGTCATATACATATTAATTGACACTATACAGTCATATACATATTAATTAACACTATACAGCCATATACATATTAATTAACACTATACAGTTGTACCTGCCTTCAACGGACCCTCTGATGAGTGGACACCTGCTATGTCGGGACACTTTCTCAATGTACGGACTGTTTTACCATGTTAATGTCCCTCTGATGAGGGGCCACCTGGTGAATGTGGACAGCGGACACAATATTTTGGTTATATGTCCCTGTTAAGGTGGACAGCAGTAATTAATTTAATAATTTTGTCTAGGAAAAGACGGACAAACAGCGCGGTGTGTGGCTGGTTGTCACAGTTACGCAATGCAAGAAGTTGAATAACTTTGATGGCCATGGCCAGTCTCGCCTCTTGTTTGTCCAAACAACTGACTTAGAATTGATTTGATGGTGCTCAATAAACTTAAAGGAAAATGAATTTGGAAGCGAAGTGATGGTTGTTTTGCACTTGCATGGATCAACGATGTATCATCCGGTAGCTTTTGCAATTGAAATCAAGAAATATGCCTTGTACAAGAATCAGTGAAATAGTTTTTAATACAGTTGAGTAGGCAAAACCAATACAGAACTGTGGTGAACTGACGAGGAAGAATAACAATGTTTCCGTTGATCTGGGACTGGTGTGGGGTAAAACTTTTGGGACTGGTACCGTATTGACCAATTTGTGTAAAAAATTTAATTTTTATAGGTTTTTAAAAAGTTTTTGTTTTGTTTTACTTATTTTGTAGTACCACAGTGATATCCTTATTATACAACATGTGCATGTTTGAATTATTAATAGATGTCTGGATACATTTCTACCATGTACTACTTAACCCTCCACTCCAGCATGCCCGTCCCTCCCATGAGGGGACACCTGCAACACAGGGACACTTGCTTGGATACAGATGTGTCCATAGAAGGCAGGTACTACTGTACAGCCATATACATATGCATATTACATTGTCAATATTTTTCAGTGGTGACAAAACTGCATATAAAGATAGAATATCATCATAAATTGTAACTAATCAGTATGAATTCAACCCCCATTACTGACTATGCGGTGTACTGACGTGAGCGAGGCTCTGGCACGTGGAAGAAGTCGACGATGCCATCGAGAGACAGCTGGAACTCCGACTGTAGACGTACAAGTAGGTGGTGGTAGTACCCCATCGCTGACCCCAGATGTGTGCGGAAGGCACTCTCCAAGGAGTTGCTCAACTTCATTTGCTACAAGAGTGGAGGGGTGGGGGGGCAGGGTAAAGTCAGAGCATATTCTAACCTACTTCTGTCGTCACTAACCAACGTAATTGAGTACATGGCAGAGTGTTCACCAAACTCTGTGAAACTGCAATGCACTACCCTGGTCAATTGAGGTTCGAACTGGAACAATGTCCAGAAGTTCATAGTTTCATTTTCTCTTTATCTCCTCCAGCACTGTACAGCATTTTAACTTGGCATCATTAGCATCAGAATAACAATTCAACTGCCAGATTCACCGGGACCTGACTGGCATTTCACAACACAAGGTATGTGATTATCAAACTGGGTGTAATTCACAACTTCCTTTCCCTATGCTAGCTGCTTCTCGAGATGACAAGTTGCACTTATTTTTGTATTAGGACTAAGGTGGTTGTTAACCCCAGCATAAAACCTGGTTTATCCTGGACATGAAGTCCATTAATAGTCATGGCCACGACTAGGGTTGTAGCATCTCATCGATACATCAATGAAATACTATATTGTAATACTTCATAATAATAACTGATATACTTACAAGAATCGCAATACATAAATGATACAAACTTATTTTCCAAAGTTTTATTTTGCTGAAACTATGTCAAAAGCAAGCATTGGAAACTGTTTCGAGTCTACCCATGTGTAATGTAGTCAATGCCAACAGAGTCAAATTCGCTTGCTACCTGTCAAAATCTTGCTTGAACTTGCGTTAAAGAGGTCACTAGTTTTAGTTATTACACTTTTCTCCTGAACATTGTGTTTTCAGAAGACATTTACAGCTGTGTAATGCGGTGCAAATAAATTATTTCTTTACAACTGTGTATCGTTGTGTACCACGACATGTATCATATTGCTACATAAATATGGCGATGTGTATCATATTGTGGTTTTGTGTATCATTACAGTCCTAGCAACAACGCACCTTGCGATTGTGCTTCATCAGTTGGATGACGTCGTAGTAGACTTTACGCCAGAGGAGTTCCTCCGCCTTGCGTCCATACTCCAGAGGACCATAAAGCATCAGTCTCTCACAGTAGTCCTGAAGTCTGCCAACAATATAGTGTCACATGACCCACTGTCCTACAAGGGTGATTACTCATTGAACCAACCTCTAATCCTCCATGCAAGTACCCTCCAGACAATTGCTGTTATAAAAACACTCGTTTAATATTTTAACAATTTGTAACTATTTTAGCAAGTGCTTAAATTATTAATACAACATTTAGCGAGTGTTTAAATTATTAAAACAAATTTTTTTAAATATGACATTTGAGTTGCCAGTTAGTTGGCACATAGTGATTCAACTTCAACCTACGCAGAACACAAAATATATTAACAAAATTCTTCGCCGTCCCTAGAGAATGGAAAACTGTCTTGTGGAAGAGTAATTGTCAGATCTACAATGAGAAACATGGCACTAACACTATATATGTAGGCAACATACATTATATTTTCTACACAAAGATTCTTTTACATCATCAAGCTACACAGACATTAGCATTCCACTGTCAGTAGCTACACACTAACCTGCTGCGGAGGTGGATGGCTTCTGGCATGAAGACATCTCTGTAGGCTCGTTTCTGCCTTCCTATCTCGTCTAGACGTTTGATAGTATCCTGTGCAGCACTGTGTGAGCAAACCAATCCATGCAATAGTGCAAAATACAAAGACAGCCACATCATGTTTGTCACATAATTTTCACTTGTGTCAAGTTAACTTTGCATAATACCATTAATGGTAGGGGAAAGCAGTGTTAGTTGAGCCACTGGGTTGGTAGAGCCACACATGTTCCCAGGGAAACTACAGCAGCGACAGTTACATGATACATGATTGACGTATATAATAGGTTACATTTGTCATAATGGAAAAATATGTGAACTAAAAGTATGTTTTTTGATGTTTTTCGAAACTTTTGGTAATTGTCATTAATGTCTGCTGGTGTGTAAATTATCAACGCATGTGACCAGACTTTATTGTTTGTGCACTTACAAATGGTTTAACTATGCACAGAGAAGATTATTTACACCACTTTACACATTAATGAAAAGTTAATTAAATAAGTTTAATTGTCGAAACGGGGCTAGTTGAGCCACTCAAGGTCCAAGGGAGGCTGTGTTGAGCAGCGGCTAAAGAACGAAGATGAGTGTTCTTTACCCCATCAAGGAATTCATTTTTCCGAGCAGTTAGTTACACTGGTTGTGATTGGCCTATAAGTCAAGTATAATTTTAATTGTGTCGGCTTATATTAATTAAACGTGTAGACTTGTCAGACGTGTTGTACCCAATGGGTAGGTGTGTTCACTGAGTTGCTATGAATTTTTTTTACAACATTTAGGTAAATCATACAAATAGAGCATTTACGCAACTTACGCTACACTGTGGCTCAACTTACACTCACCAAGTGTTAGTTTTTTAACAAGATTGCCATCCCAAACAACAAGTTCCAGATGGCAAGTGGACCAGGAAGCCATTGGCTTATTGAGAGTCCAACAATTTTCTCATCTATGTGTAGCCCGCTTACCAACCCTGAGCTGAGCCAGCTTATCAACCCTATTTGAATCAGCTACATGTATATACAATTATCTATGCATGCTAGATATGTTATTTTGGTATAAAATTATCTACTAATAATAATAGTTTATGTGAGTAAAAAAATTTTGACTTTTGAATATGATTATGCCCTAGACATCATAAAAATTGGCTCAACTAACACTGCCGTCTCCTACACTACCTGGATGAGGCCAACATTTTGTATGCTTAATATAATATATCATTTAAACACAAATCTAAGAAACATTGGCATAAAAGATCGATATTCTAAATCACTAACAGTTTTTTTTTCATTGACTGAGTGCAAACAAATTATTAGAAAAGTTAGTGAAATATTTACCAAATTATCAAACAATGAAAACACTGTATAGATGATCCGGTTTCTTGGTTATTAATATTAATCATAATTACCTATTAAATAGTTGAAATTTTCAACAACAAACTGCAAGTTTCTTGAGAGGTAATTATGATTAATAATGAAAACACTGTTCAAAATAAGATGCCAAACGTGGCAAAATATTGGTACCCATGCAGTGTTTTAACTGTGGGGTGCCATCCACGGGTGGATAGGGCAAGTGCCCTTATTTTTTAACACTAGCTCCGAAATGGTGCATTTTGAAGGCTGTTTCAACTTTTCCCCTTGAAGTTAGAAGGGGGAACAGAAATAACAAATATGTGTAACTGTGTTACCATGCAACAACTTGGGGATAATCAGGGCTGGGTCCAATTATGTAATTGTAATTGATTACAGCAAAATTGTGTAATTGTAATTGTAAATGATTATGGTTTCAAAATGTTGCTGTAATTGTAACTGTTATATTTTGTATAACTGAAAATTTATTCCAATTACAATCAATTACAGTACGTTTCATATCACAAACTACCTGAACGAATTGTCAATAAAAATATAATTTAAGTCTCACATGAGTTGAAAATCAAGACTGCTTATATATTTATATTTAAGTCTCAGTATTCACTGTCTGGTACTGGTCAGTGGTGCTAGTGGTGGGTAGCCTTAGCAATTAGCCTTTTCAGTAAGTTGGTAACAGCCAGGAAGCAATAAACAATGCACAGACATTGTCAGACAAAGGCTAAGTTGGTATTCAAACAACATGGAAAGACATGTAGTCTCATATAGCTTCAGAAAATATCAGCTCAGTGAAACATTGCAGAGTTAGCAAGCCAATTACACCCCTTTTGTTGTGGTGGGTTGGAGATAGGTCAAGTGGCAAGGACCATTTATATGGCCTCTCTTCCCATTCCCAACTCACACAAGGCAAAGGGCAGACCAATTAAGAATGTTAGCTTAGAGCAGAAGCTACAACATCAAAGTAAACACATCATTCCCTATTATTAGTATTTTCCAAAGAAACATTTAAGAAATGCTCACGGATAAATGTCTGCATTGGAATATGTCCTGTAGGATTATGTCTGGATATTGCATTGTATTTTTATATAATAAAATATGTTTTATCTTTTTATTTAGTATAATTCAAAGTCATAATTCAACAAAATGTACAAACGTTACCGTTATATTTGTTTATCAATTGTGTACAAAATATTGAAATTCAGCAAAACACGCAAAAATACATAATTAACAAATGCTGAATATATTTGGTTCCGCATAATGTAATTGTAATTGAAACAGTGTAATTGTAATTGATTTGGAAAATTATGACTGTAATTGTAATTGAAATAAAAAATTTAATGTAATTGTAATTGATATAATTTTGTGTAATTGGACCCAGCCCTGGGGATAATATATTGGAAATAAGTGAACTTTTGTGTGTTATTTTTATATTGGGTGAGGTGGTGAAAAAATCAGTGAGGTGGCCCACCTCAGTTTTCATATATCAGCGGAAACACTTCCATGTACGGCCATACTGAAAATCTTTGTCTATTATTATAAATAACTTAGGCTTGTCGGCACTTGACTAGAATCCAGGCCCACCTCAATTCTGTGATTGTAAATATACAATATAAGTGCAGGAACTATAAATAATGCATGGTTAATTGGGGAATGGGTAAATTATTAAACATTCTGCATATATAAAAATGCATTTCATCACCTTTTTTGACGCTCAAACGTGTATATAGTTATAGGTCAATGGGTGAGCGATGGTAATTTGTGAGCGATATTAGAGAAGTAATTGTTTTACTGTTTCAAGAGAGTTCTTTATGACAAATGCTTCACAACACCCCAACACTCTTATTTTATAATTGTGTGTGTCTTCAAAAATGACTTTGAAGCAGTGTTAGCAATTTTGTAGGCAATATATTATACTTACTATGGGAAAGATGGTGTTTGAAGCTTTACTTCACTATTTTATGACATTTAACTTTAAAGTCTAAACAGCCTTGCCTAGGGCACTGGGCATATGACTGGTTAATTTCATCTACTTTTTCTTCTCTAGCACAGCAGTTTGTTTTCCATTTTGCTGCATGGGATCTTTTATTTCTCCTTGCATAGACACTGGGCAGAATGGCCCAACAGCTTTTAGCGTATCTTCCGAAAGACACAGGGAAGGTGTGTTGAACAAAATTGCCAAAGTTTTGAAATTGCGACAGGTTGTTTCGAACCCTGATTTCCTTGACCGAAAGTCTGACGCTTTACCACACAACCACCACATCCCAATCCACAATGCCACCATGTCATATCTGCAAATTTGAGCACCAGAAAATGCATTTAAATAAAAAAATTACAAATAACATTTTAAATAATTTACATATAACATAGAACTATGCATTAACCATTGGTACTGGCAGCAATTGCCAACATTTGGTCACTGCCATTGCCATTTGAAATAAGAAAATTAAGAAATAAGATTGTAAATTATTAAGAGGAATGCAAAATATAATTTTTTATAACTTCCTGCATTTCCTTTCAACATATTTGTAAAATGATTGTTTAGATTTTATATATTCACAGCATCCTGATTGATGTGTTTTGGTTCAACAGAGATATCTTAAGTATTGCTGCACCTGGTATACATGTTTATGTTGAATAAATTCAATTCAATTCAATAAAAAAAAATTGCATGGGTACTATACATTATTAGCTTTATAATCGCAAAAATTGGTGGGTCTGGCTTAGCTGTCTAAAGCAGGACGTTCAAACTATGAGGATAATGCATAACATGTTCAGCTGCCAGGTGGCGCATGGCATTCCAGATTGAATGTGTGCAAGACATCGACAATGACATGCACCTTGGGCTTGGCTTGGGCCCTGGCAGTGACCACCCTCAATGCCAGCATAAAAATGTCGGTCTGGCGGCGATGATGTTATGTAAAAGGCTGGCTAGTTGAATGAGACCTCGAAACATCATACAATTGTAGTAACCACAACATACAGACTAGTCAGTTAATAGAACGTTGCCCAGTGCTGGAAACAACTAGAATCGACAACTTGATCATTGCAACATACCGATAAACTCGTTTTACTTTATCAGTATCCACTTTCGGCTCAACAACTTTCACCGCGGTCTTCTTCATAATTTCTTCAGTAAATTCTCGGATGGAATTTCATGACTTAATCCAGTTTCTTGTATTAAAACGTAAAATTCTTGAAGAAATCTGTCGTCACCTGGTAATGTTTCTCATATTAGTCGCCATCTTGCTTTTGACCTAGCCTAGGTTACAGTCGGTCTGCCATTTATGTAAACAAAATTACAAACCGTGTAGATAATTTAAAAATCCAGACGATTGTGATTTATTGCAATCACTGACAAACACACGAACTTTATTTTTTATACAAAAACGTGCCTAGTTATCTGAAGTGAGTCATGCAAGGCTGAGGCCAGGGTGATCAAGATTGCAATATTTCCCTCTATCGGACAGTTCCGTAAACGTTTGACTCAATGTCGCCATCTTTCGGATTCATTATCAAACTTATGCTTGTGTTGTAATTGGTGTATTTTTACTTATATGTGCACACATAAACTGATGATCGAGTGGCAACTGCGTTTTAAATTTATGATGATTACAAAGGGAAAAGAAAATAATTTGTATAAAAACACAACAAATGTATTTATTTATTTAACATGACGTGTGTCTAGCAAACTTTCAACAGTTGAACAGTCAATTATACAACAGATTGTTGTACATTTACATTCAGACACACTTATATAAAGAATAAGTTAACACATTCTTAGTGTTAAAAGAGAACGCACACTATTTGTTAAATATAATATATCAGCATATATTAACTGACTGGCTGTCGATGTCATGCATCGCACCTACTCCAGTTTAGCTGTTAACAGCTGTACAAAGAGTATCACATCAAGCAAGCTTGTTAGAATAAACTTCACAGCAAAATGTTTTCTACAATTACAGCATCAACTTCAGTAAACTGAACCATCAATGTAACTAATAAAACTGAACATGAAACTAATCATCTCCACACGGCATCCATGATTACCGCTTAAATTAAAAGCTGACCACATATTTATATTTTTAATAATATTGTTTATGCTGCCACAATAGATATAAGCTACAACTTATCATATTTTATGGATGTGAGTCGACCGGTTAGCCTGACATGTACTTGACAGAACTACATGTACTATCATTGCAGTCTAGGGTGAAGTAGTAACCTCAGGGTTAAATGTGAAAGAACCAGAGATGACATCACACACCCTGGTTGTAACCTCACTCGACGACATCAAACATGACGCTCTAGCAACAGGCACACAATGCACTGCTTGGAGTACACAAACTTGATGACTGCACGATCACACAACATTGCCAATGATGCCTGTGGTCTCTCTTGGTTCTCTCTCGCACAACATTGCCACTGACGCCCATGGTCGTCTTTGTCTGTTCTCTCTCGCACAACATTGCCACTGATGCATGTGGTCTCTCTCTGTTCTCTCTCACACAACATTGGCAGTGATGCTTGTGATCTGTTTGTTTTCTCACATAACACTGCCACTGATGTCCATGGTCTCTATCTGTTCTCTCTCACACAACACTGCCATTGATGCCTATGGTCTGTCTGTTCTCTCGCACAACACTGCCACTGATACCTGTGGTCTCTGTTTGTTCTCTCTCACACAACATTGCCATTGATGCCTATGGTCTCTCTGTTCTCTCACACAACATTGCCAGTGATGTCCGTGGTCTCTGTCTGTTCTCTCACACAACACTGCCACTGATACCTGTGGTCTCTGTTTGTTCTCTCTCACACAACATTGCCAGTAATGCCTGTGGTCTCTGTCTGTTCTCTCTCACACAACACTGCCAGTAATGCCTGTGGTCTCTGTCTGTTCTCTCTCACAACATTGCCAGTAATGCCTGTGGTCTCTGTCTGTTCTCTCACACAACATTGCCAGTAATGCCTGTGGTTTCTGTCTGTTCTCTCACACAACATTGCCAGTAATGCCTGTGGTCTCTGTCTGTTCTCTCTCACACAACACTGCCAGTAATGTCTGTGGTCTCTGTCTGTTCTCTCGCACACAACACTGCCAGTAATGTTTATGGTCTCTGTCTGTTCTCTCACACAACATTGCCAGTAATGCCTGTGGTCTCTGTCTGTTCTCTCTCACACAACACTGCCAGTAATGTCTGTGGTCTCTGTCTGTTCTCTCTCACACAACACTGCCAGTAATGTCTATGGTCTCTGTCTGTTCTCTCTCACACAACATTGCCAGTAATGCCTGTGGTCTCTGTCTGTTCTCTCTCACACAACATTGCCAGTAATGCCTGTGGTCTCTGTCTGTTCTCTCTCACACAACACTGCCAGTAATGCCTGTGGTCTTGCAGTAGCCTGCTAAGTTGCTGGTGCTGCTGCAGCTGCTGACATTAGACACTGAGCTTGAGGTACAAGCAGTCATCTTCTGTTGACCAGTCTGTGTCCGGCCGTGCCTGGCTCTGTACGTCACCTGCACAAGACCACCAGACTTTGTGGTGGCATCATTCGTAGAGCTGATTGTCTGGGAGCTGCGTACGCTGAAACGTTTGATAAACAAGTTGTATAGTAGAGCTACTATCATCAGACACAGATGTACTGGTCACAGTGGCTGCCATTTTGACTGTGTAAAGGTTTTATTTTGCAGCTGTTGTTAGTGTGTGCATGACGTCTCTACAAGCTTCCGGTCAGGAGTGAAACTGCTTTGACTTCCATATTTGGTCTCTGGAAAAACGCTGCCCCAAATTAGTGAAATATTTCTTTATACACTAAACAAAAATACTACTTCTACTCAAGTACTAAGTGTAAGATCAGAAATAGTCTGGTTGTACGTATCAATCAACATTAGTTATTAAATACAAACACACGGATGATTCTTATGTTGCTATCATATTCAAAAAGTGGCTTATGAAAATCTTATCACTGACAACAAGGAATAAACAGAGCCAGAATAATCACTTGATGCTCACTACCTAAATTAGTGTGTATGCTGTGTGCATGAGTGTGTATGCTGTGTGCATGAGTGTGTATGCTGTGTGCATGAGTGTATGCTGTGTGCATGAGTGTATGCTGTGTGCATGAGTGTATGCTGTGTGCATGAGTGTATGCTGTGTGCATGAGTGTATGCATATATGTGTGCTTATGGATGTATGATTCAGAAGAAAGCAGTGACTACAGGTACTTACTGTTGAATCATGTTTTCAAGTAGAGTGGTGAATTCATTACAATGTTTTTCTGTGAAGTCCTAAAAACAGAAACCGTATACCATTACACACAGCCTTTTTGGCATATCTACTTTATGACAATGACAAGTTTAGCTACACCACAAAGTGTTGACTAGCAAAAGACAGGTCATGCTATGTTCACTGTGGGATATCAAGTCAGTTGTAATGCATCCAATAAACAATTTATGTCAGCCAAATAACTGCAAGAAAGAACGCATTTTGATATCCATCTTAATTTTAACTTTCATAAATTTTTACTGTTAGAAATGCTTCATAAAGAATGCTGTATTTTGGTGTGTGAAAATAATGTCCATGGTGAGACTTACTGCAAGTCCAAATCGGGCGTGGTTATACAGTAGTATGAAGTTATCAACCAGCTCTGATGGCACATTACATATGGGCCCTTGTGTTCGCAAGAAACCTGCCATATTCTCTCCTGGTTTTCTTTCTATGCCATGGGATGATTTAAAAGCTTCATCTATAAAACATAAGATTAGTCAATCATATATTTATGCTACAGTGCAGTTGAATTCTCATTTTCTAATCAGGCCCTGAAAATAGTGAAGCTAAAGACAGATTATAACATCTCCTGTAGCTATATGTAGTCACAGATCTTATGATATTTTATTTTTACATATTTTTCAAAAGTTATCTTCAAATCTGGCTGGATGGTAGATGTGATTACTGCTAGGTCATGGCATAATTTTTTTGCTATCCATGGTTCTGCATAGACCATAATGCAACAACACCACCATGTAAAGTATTAAGTCAAAAACATAGAAACAACCAACTTTTGTTTGATTTTGACAGTTTTAGTCATTTCTGTCAGATTTTAATTCACATATAACCAGAATAATGATTATCTTCTCCTTGTGCACCAGCTTTATTATCACCGAGGTGGCTCCATCTCAAACATAGATTGAAACTTTCCCACAGTTGACACATTCAATGAATGAAAGCCTTCACCATGATTTACATTGACGTGGTGCTGGTAAGTCATTTTTAGCCATGCACTAATCTTGGTTGAACTACAACTAATGCTCAGCAAACTACACATCATTATCAATTTTGAAATCAGAAATACGCAATCTCTTGTTTACAGGAAGAAACTGCAGAAACCGTGTGGCAGAAATACTTTCTACATGTGTGGCAGAAATACCATTCTCTCCTAGTTTCTGCCATTATGACAGAAACTCCCAAAATGGTCTTATTTTTGATGTTTTAATTTATTTATTTTACCATCATGATTAACATCCCTGTTTCCTTATTACAACCCCACCACATCCAATGGGCACAAGCATCCCTGTCATCTGGCTTATGATGCCCCCACTTTCCCTTCAGTGCACAGAAGCAGACATGTCTGATCAGCTCACAAACATTGAAACAATAGCAGGTCATATTCAACAAAGGTACATGTTGCTAATTGCAATTAAGTGCTCTGGTATGGGCCAGTGTCAATAAGACAACAATTAAGTGCCCTGGTATGGGCCAGTGTCAATAAGACAACAATTAAGTGCCCTGGTATGGGCCAGTGTCAATAAGCCAAACATTAAGTGCCCTGGTATAGGCCAGTGTCAATAAGACAACAAATAAGTGCCCTGGTATGGGCCAGTGTCAATAAGACAACAATTAAGTGCCTGGTATGGGCCAGTGTCAATAAGACAACAATTAAGTGCCCTGGTATGGGCCAGTGTCAATAAAACAACAAATAAGATCACGATTTTCACACAACTTGGAGTAGTATAAAAAACAAATTTCACTGTTCACTTTGCAACAGTGTGGATGTCAAGATTGTGTTATAACTCTTTTTTAAGCAGTTGTTGACATCTGAACAGTTAGTACTAAATAGTACTGGTACTAAATTTCGGACTGTAAAAAACCAACAATGTTGTATCATACCAAAAAGCAATTTTACAAAATCAGCACCCTTGTCAACCAATGGAAGAAAATTATAACATACATACAGGCAAGGTACAAAAAGATATCGACATGATATTTAATAAAACAGAAGAAACATGGTGACTACTTTGAAGAGCCAGACAAAGCTAACATAAAAAATTATGCACAAACTGTAAATGCTTACTCAATTATGTACTGCTCTAATCAAAGCTATAGCAGGTTGACACTACAGAAGCCTTTAACTGGTCGTACTTGCCAATCAGTGACATGCATTCCCTATTGTTGCCATTTCTGCCTGGCAGAAATACCCTTTTGCCTGGCAGAAAACCAACCGTGTTTGTTTATTAAAATAATATTCTTTGAAATTTCACATTAGTCAGCTGACAATTATTTCTGTTACAAATAATTATTTTATTTTAATATAAAATACTCACCAAGTGACTTCACAGTGTCCATGGCTTTCATTCGGAACCAGTAATGGTTTTTTCCTAAGGGAAACAGAGATTATGTAAATAGTTCTACTCTCATGTTCTAACACTCTGCCAAGGGAAAAGAGATCTACATCACCTTTTTAAATCATACATTAATGAGCCTGAAACTGGACTCATCCAACTGCATTCACATTTGACACATTTAAGCTTATACACTACCAGGTAATATTTAAATATTATTCAATCAAGTTAGAATGTTGATAATGTCATATTGGCATATCCACATTGGTGGCAAACTCTTTGCAAACATGGGTGCAATACTGTCTAAGACTGTATTATCATTTGACTAATGGCAGTCATTTAGCATTGATAAAATGGATTGTAATAAAGCATTTTTGTCTGAACACATATTATATCATAAGTAACAGTGCAACATATAGGTGGTGGTATAGACAGTCAGTCACCTAGTCAGGAGCAGTTCATTTTTCATATAGGAAATTTTAAAAACTTTACTTTGTGGTTTAGTTTTTTTTGGGTGCTCTTTCAAAATCTACATTATCCACATTAATGATCTGATATTAATTTTTTTTGCTGGTCTTATATTAAATCTGCTGAAAAAATATCATTATAATTTCTGGTACCATCAGTGAAGAGTAGTTTGGTTGTTTTCTCCAGTGCATCAGATATCAGTGGTGGCTCATATTTAATTTCAACAACTCGTTTCAAGCGTGCATATATCTCTTCTTTCAGGGCCTACAAAACAACAAACATTTTAACTGTTATGTACAGAAAGCTATTACAACGGAAACAGCAGATGTTTTGGCACAGATATAAATAACCACCATACTGCCTAAAATATTTTAAATAACAAATAACGTGCGCATTATATATAATAATATCATATATGTTAACAGGCTTCGATTTTCACGGGAGTCTGTGAGTCCGAGACTCCTTGTTTCATCTACGGACTCCATGTATGTCCCTTGGTAGGAACCCGTGTGACTCTCTAGTTTTAAAAGATGATCAATCATGTGTGAAAGTGGCTGATTTCAACGATCCATCAGTGTGCATGTATGCATAAACTAGAATAACAAGGTATTTATAAATATGTCTTCTTATAAAGTAAGGTACTAATTTGCCAGGAATCACTCTCCATAATGACTCATCATAACGAGCGTGTCTTGCTCATTTCTACATCCACAAAGACAGACAGGGATATGTTCCTAAAAACCTAAAACACATATTTTAGACTAGTCACTTTTAATATTAACTCATTATGTAAACATAACCATAAATGTAAAATAACAGGGTACACAACTATTAACACATCTAAATAATGTTCTTGTTTTGTTTTTATACAATCAAAGCAGTCATTTATTACCATATAAATAACAGTGGACATTATTATGAAGTTTTAAAGAAATGGTGTAGAACTATCATGGAATTAATACTAGGCATGACACAAGTTGTAGACAGATGTACTTTCTAACCTTGGGGGCATCCTCCCCAATCTCAGCGTGTGGTCCCCTCCGTGACTTCAGGGTGAATCGTGTGATCTGACGTTTCGCAAAGATGAAGACAATTATAAATGCCTGGAAACAAGAAGATCACCAAATTATTACGAATGTCAGCATTATGAAATTGTTGTATTAATAGTAATATGTTGTATTAATAGTAATATGTTGTATTAATAGTAATATGTTGTATTAATAGTAATATGTTGTATTAATAGTAATATGATGCAATAATAAAGTATATTTGAAAACACTGATTAATCAGATGAGGTTCTGTGTGATGCTTTGTCTGGACACAACCCACCCTCAAATGTTACATTATCAGGTGTATGCTCAACTGTATAATGTATGCTCAACTGTATAATGTATGCTCAGCTGTATAACGTATGCTCAGCTGTATAATGTATGCTCAGCTGTATAATGTATGCTCAGCTGTATAATTTATGCTCAGCTGTATAATTTATGCTCAGCTGTATAATGTATGCTCAGCTGTATAATGTATGCTCAGCTGTATAATGCCGAGAGTGTATTCGTAGTCATGTAAGTTATTACAATCAACTGTAGTTCAAGGTAAATGCTAGATTACAATGAAACATAACTAGACTGTTTAATCAAGATAATCTCTTCTAGGACATTAATTTTACAAAATTGTCTGGGTACCAAAAGTACTTATAAAATACTAGCATACCCAGGGGTAGTTACCCAGCATTACCGTTGCACTGGGTGAAAAGGCAGCGGTAGGGATTTTCCACTGTCAGCACTGATCTACATTATTATGTAGGTCAGTGGTATTTTTTTTAAACTGGCCAAGATGGACAGTGCTACAATTTTACCATAATGTAGCAAGTCTTTATTCACTTAAATAGGCTAGATACAATCTTACTACAATGTAGCTAGTGTTTGTTTGCTATACTATGCACAGATACTTTCTATCACAAGTGTATGTGGTACCGACAAACTCTAATAACTTAAAAAGTATATGTAGGCATAATTATGATCTTTATGATGACGTAGAAAACAAAATAAAATTCCACGGTTGCTACTTCTGCTAGCCGTGCATAAGACACAACAAACAAACAGACGCTTTGATTTATATAATAGATAATATAGACTGATTAGCCAATAATCCAAGTCAAATTAAAATGTTATTTACGACTACTTTATCAGATACAGAAGTTGACATAATAAAAGAAAATTTTTAATGGTACGTTTTTTTATAAAATGATTGATTAGTCAACAATTTTTGGGATTTACAGTATTATCAAGTGATGATGCAATTTTTAATATGCTAATAGGAATAGCAGCAACAGCAGATAGCTAGATACAACATACTAAAGGAACAAGCCATATACTTACCAGGCAACCACAGGCTATGAAGAGGACAACACTTTTGAGCGACAACGGTTCCATGACCTTGATGTTTAATTCAATCACATGCTAACATTTTTTTTTGCAATATCAAAAATTTTACAGAATACAACTAAATATTCTTCAGTCATCTCCCCTCTCCACTGGAGTACCTGCAACGTAAGTACACATTTGTCAGATTTATAATTAATCAGTTCGATGACATATAAACTTTGGTCCACCATCTACACTGTCACTGCCAACATCTGTCAGTTCGTCAGCACCACTGGAATGTTTCCCATAACTATATTTTACTAAGGTGGAGTTAGCTCAATCAGGACCAGAAGCACTCCAGTCGTGTAGTCTATAATTTGTATTACTAGTAGCAAAGCTGGCAACGTGAGCATATCACAATAACGTGGGTGTATATATGTAAAAAAGAAGATGAATACCCAAGGAACTGTCTTTGTTTGACTCCCCAAAGGACCCAAACTTTTGTTTGCCACAAAAAAACAACCACATGCCTTGTGATTGGTCAGCACCATAACTTTTATCAAATGATTGCCTCAAACGTATCTAGCAATATAACATGTGTATCATACACATAATTTTATTACATACACAGTGTATGTAATAAAATTATCAATTCATTTCTCACTGGTTTAGTACTTCCACTGCCACTAGTTCACAATGAATAGTATGTTGGCAGCATTCTTTTAGGGCCATTCCATGCCAGCGCTCCCAGTGGTTCCCAGGTGACCTTCTCAGATTTCAATGAAAAATATCATAAAACTACCTTTGGTGGTTGGATGGAGCTGTGCAAAATCTCAAGCCTCAACTCCAGATAATTTTAGAGATATTATTTATTGAAAATAACGCTTTTCACACCCATATTATATATACATATTAAATATATATATACATATAAATACATATATAATGTTACATACAGCTGTATATGCATATTATCATTATTATAAATTTCATTATTATTATTGCGCTCACCATCATATTAGTTAGTAACATTACTGACTAGTAAAAAATAGAATTGACAGATATTTGATAAGGGCAGGCTACACAGATGAGAAAATCGTTGGACTCTCGATAAGCCAATGGCTTCCTTGTCCACTTGTCATTTGGAACTTGTTGTTTGGGATGGCAATCTTGTTAAATCTTGTTAAACTGTAGAATTGTGTCAATGGTATGTGGCGAAACTTGAAAAACAACATCCCGGTCGGTTCGAAAAACTGCATAATAGCCCCAAAAATGGCTTTAACGCAAACGCTGATACAAATACGTTAAGAATTAAATTGTTTTTTATTAAACATATACATACATACAAATGAAGATACAAAGAAGTTTAAAACTTGACGACAGTCTTGAATTTTATTTTACTGATATTGTTCTATAATTATTATATATTATATTAGTTTGTGATTATGTACAAATGTTTCTGTGCGCAATCCGTGAATCATAATTTCCTTTTCATTAAATAAGGCCATGGGCCGAAATGACTATTCTCAGAATTTTGCCGCTTATAACTCCGCTATTAGCAGAATCAACTAATGAACCATAGCTCAATTCAAAGGCGACACAGTTTTCAGTGAAGTGGGCCGAACCATCCGTCGGCATGGGCCAAACCCATCATGGGCCGAGGCGCACTACCACTGGCACTGTCACTGAGTCCACAACAGGTTTTTTCCAATTCCCTGGGCGTGTGTGGGATCTTTTGGTTTTTACTTCCCATGCCATGGCCCGGGCCCTGCCATAGACGCCAGGTGCATGAGTTCAATGGCTAATTCAGAAATAGTCATAGTTCCCTTGTTATTTTAGTTCAATCTACCTGCGTCTGTACATTATCAAACATACAACAAAAGCAGCTTCGTCGGAGGTCTTCATATTATCGCCCACAAACATCGTAAACAAATTGAATATTTTGCGGTATAACTATATGGTTAGTAAGAATAAACCCGTAAATATAAAACATATTGTAGCTCTGAACAACTGTCAGAAAAAAACTACTTACTTCATATAAAGTAATGTTCTTCTGTCCTCTGTTTCGATTACGGTACTAATTTTCTCATTTCTGTCTACAGTAGCCTGTCACGCCTCGATTATCTAGGCTCCGTGCTGTGGCGCCACCGTTTGTCGCACACAAGCGATGCACTTTCTGAAAAAAAAATACTATTAAACAAAATTATCTGAAAACGGGAACGATAGACATTTGAAAAATCAAATGTTTTTTATTCATTTTCAAATTTTATTTTCAAATTGTGATGGGATGCCCGGATGTTTACTCGGAATCTAGACAAACGACCAGAGACTGTACGTCATTCTAACTAATCAATTATTAGTAAACATTTATACGCACACACAATGCATTCGAAACCTTTTTTAGCATAGCTTGTATTGGAACAATTCGCATATTGCAAAGCGGAATTAACTCTGTGGTCGTTTGTTGTTGTTGTTGATTAATAGAGCCAACGACTTTCGCGTGTTGTCACTGCACCAATTAAGTACACTGTAGTCCTAGTGGAGAAGGAAATTGAAGGGAATAAAAACAACGATTGCTTGAAATCATATAATATTGCATCTTGTACTATATTTCCATTTCCACAACACCGAAAAATTAATTAAAATTCAATTATGCTTCGATCAGGCATATTTTTCCCGCGGTTATCGGCAAGCATCGACGACGATGACAATGAAGTGCTACGAGACTGGAACTTTCCAGTAATTCACTGTACCGTTGACGGCGATAGCGGTTGTTTTATTGTGCGGCATTCGATTGTAATACAAACAGTAGTAAGAATAGAGCAACATGTAGTTGGTTAAGTACCATTAGGAGCCAATTTTGTCTAAAAAAAGGAAACTTCAAGCCGACGAGACAGAGCCGGCTGCTTCCCCTTATGAAAATATATCACGGTATGCCATGGTATACCATGGTAGGGCCTATTATATGGTAAACCATGACATTACTTGGTAAACTGTGGTATACCATGGTTTACCATGATTTACCATGGTTTACCTGTTTCGAAGTACCATGGCATAACATGGCATTTACCATGGTGTATTTTCATAAGGGTATGTAGATGGAAACATCAGCAATACCCCCATGGACACTTCAGCCACACATGGATACGATTCGTTCATCTTAGACGAACAGTTTGGCAGGGTACCAGCTTCAAATGCATGACGTGCAGTGGAGTCGTTCACGAACAACAACGCCGTCTGATAGAGATCGGCATGTTGAAGTGTCCTTCTTTGATATTGCTTGCATGTATGAGGCGCCGTAGCGGCCAAAAGGGTCGAGTCCTGCGCGAACCGTCGAGTTCTGTCTGCGAGAACCGTCGAGTCCTGCGCGAACTGTCGAGTCCTGCGCGAACTGTCGAGTCCTGCGCGAACCGTCGAGTCCTGCGCGAACCGTCGAATTCTGTCTGCGAGAACCGTCGAGTCCTGCGCGAACCGTCGAGTCCTGCGCGAACCGTCGAGTCCTGCGCGAACCGTCGAGACCTGCGCGAACCGTCGAGTCCTGCGCGAACGAGATACTCTGCGCGAACCGTCGAGTCCTGCGCGAACTTTCGAGTTCTGCGCGAACGAGATACTCTGGTTACCACTGAAAATAGCGTTGCCGTTGTAGGATGTGCAGCGAAGTAATGCCGCAAAAAGCATAATATAAAATAATATAATAAATTACTCAGAGTAGAGTGAATGGAAAAACTCCCATAAATGTGCTAAAAAAAACTCAATTGATAGTTCAAACGACAGTGCCACGAGACGGTCTGCTGAACACAACGAATTCAGTGCAACATTTCGTGTGAGCTGTCGTGGCTTAGCGGTAGAGCGTTCGATTTATGTTTGGAGGGTCCTGGGTTCAATCCGCGGTATGTGTGATTTACGTTTGTCCTCGTTTAATGTTATTTTTATTATTTTATCAATTATTATTATTTTATTTACATTCGCTTTCGTTTAATTTCATATAATTATCACATGTTGTGCATTAAAAGTACATGTAAGTACATGTAAAACAAGTTAGAATAAATATATATGTATATATATATATATATATATATATATATATATATATATATATATATATATATATATATATATATATACATATATATATTTTAATATATATTTATTCTGCACGACATATGTATATTTATATATATATATATATATATATTTATTTCTTTTCACATGTACTTTTAATGCACAACATATGATAATTATATGAAATTAAACGAAAGCGAATATTGAGTAAATAAAATAATAATAATTGATAAAATAATAATAATAATAACAGTAAACGAGAAAAACGTAAATCAGACATACATGGATTGAACCTTATATATATATATATATATATATATATATATATATATATATATATATATATATATATATATATATATATATATATATATATATATATATATATATATATACATATATGTATGTATATATGTATATATATATATATTCTAACTTTTAATATGTATATATATATATATATATATATATATATATATATATATATATATATATATATATATATATATAGCGCCTTTTGGTTGATCCGCCACTGGGTGGAACGTTCGATTTATGTTTGGAGGGACCTGGGTTCAATCAGCGGTATGTCTGATTTACGTTTTTCTCGTTTAATGTAATTATTATTTTATCAATTATTATTATTTTATTTAGTCCAATATTCGCTTTTCGTTTAATTTCATATAATTATCACATGTAAAAAAGTTAGAATAAATATATATGTATATATATATATATGTATATATATATATATATATATATATATATATATATATATATATATATATATATATATATATATATATATATATATATTAGAATAAATATATATGTATATATATATATATATATATATATATATATATATATATATATATATATATATATATATACATATGTATTTATGTACAACGGAAATTCTTTGTTCGATGGCTTGCTAACGAGGAGAGTGTAACGATGGACTGGTTGGTGTATTCTCCATCAACTGGAAATGTGCATTGTTGTTATGTATGTAAGCTATTCAGGAGCGGAAGTGATAGCTTTTCTCTTAAAGGTTTCAATGACTGGGTAAAATGCGCACATAATCACGACACATGAGCGTAGCGATAGTCACATAGTAGCTGTAAAGAAGGGGTTCGAAAATGCCAAAGCGCACCATGTTGATTCTGCGATCGCAAAGCAGCTGGAGAATGAGCAGCAATACTGGATCAAACTTCTCAAGCGTATCGTTGCCGTTGTTACCTTCTTTGCAGAGAGAGGACACCCGTTCCGAGGCCACACCGAATTGTTTGGGCAGAAGTACAATGGTAACTACTTAGGCTTTTTAGAGTTTCTCTCACAGTTCGTCCCTTTTCTGGCCGAACATATTCGCCGATATGGAAATAAAGGAAGAGGTCAAGTATCATATCTCTCTTCAACAATATGTGAAGAATTCTTCAAGCTGTTATCGGACAGGGTGAACGCGAAAATAATTGCTGAAATAAAGAAGGCGAAGTACTACTCTATCAGCATAGATTCCACACCTGATATAGCACATATCGATCAACTCAGCATCGTCATGCGATACGTTCGGATTGACGGACAACCCGTGGAACACTTCCTAGCCTTCATAGACATTGAGAAACACGAGGGGAAATACTTGTTCGAAACACTCAAGTCTTTCCTAGACGAATGCAGAATAAAGCTTGAGGATTCCCGTGGACAAATGTATGACAATGCGAGAAATATGTATGGAACTTATTCTGGAGTACCAGGTGAACCCTCTTGCTGAATGGGTATCATGCGCAGGGCATAGCCTACATTTAGTTGGGACCGCAGCGGCCGAATCCAGCACTGATGGGGTCAGGTTTTTCGCCATCGTTCAGCGACTTTACATATTCTTGACAGCCTCGCCACAGAGGTGGTCGGAACTATTAGAGAACCTACCGAAACAGTCTCCAGTGGTAAAGAGCCTATCAGAAACACGATGGTCTGCTCGAGCAGATGCCGCGAAGGCGCTGGCATCAAACTACAAAGTACTACAAAACTCTGTTGACGCGATAGCTAGAAATTCTACCCAACCTCCACTTGTCGTGTTCGAACCAATGTCTTTGGTGAGCAAGCTCTCTGAATACCGTCCTGATGTGAATTGTGTGGAACAACATCCTGGACCGAGTTAACAAAGCATTGGAAGCTACAGGAATTGAGACCGGTTCAGTGGTTATGCATTACCGTGTCTTGCTGGAACACATCCATTCTTTGCGTGACTCAGAAAGGTGTACCAAACAAAGTTACAACATGTTTGCACCATTGCACGTAACCTTAGATTCAGTCAACCTTCCGCGTACTCCCTGGAAAACGGGAGGGGGTACGCGTACCCCAGGTTGAGAACCTTTGTATTAGACCATACGGTCCTGTACTGCAGTAATAAGCTTAGTGTGAAGTTTTTGAATGTTGCATCATTGACCTTCGATAAGCCGATGGCGGCTTCCTTGTCCACTTGTTCAATATTGTACTGATGAACATTGATTGATTGATGAACATTTATTCAAACTTTCTACCTAATATTACAATCTATTTATAACGCTAAATTGCAGCATGAATCACACACCGAAGAAGTCATCGAACTGTCAGGGTTTTTATTGATTGAAAAATGCTAATATTTCTTCACGGTTCAGTTTTGTGTAAGTGGTAGCAGCAAATTCTGCAAACCAGAAACATTACAATATCTTCATACCTGTACGCCCGCTCCCCCTACTTCCGGTTCAACAGTCATTCTACGTTAGCTGATTACCACAACGTTCATCAGTTCAATAACAGTTTTGTAAAAATGAGGTTTTGTTTCTGTGTGTAGTTGCACCAGAAACCATAATATTTTGATTAGACTCACAGTGTCTCTGTTTTGTCCCCGTCTTATCTGTCAAACACATCGTATACAATCTACACGTATGTCTCTAGTGAAGGTACAACCCAAGTGCCTGCCATAGCCGTTCGCAATGCGTCATAATTTAAAAATTGACGTTTCCAGAATCGATATTTTGAGGCTTGTGAGATTCGCCATGTCATCTATGCGGAGCTGGGATTGCTTAGACCTGGAGCCACAACAGCCATCCCAACACAGACAGCCGTGCTTAGACCTGCAGCCACACCACCCATCCCAACACAGACAGCCGTGCTTAGACCTGGAGCCACACCAGCCATCCCAACACAGACATCCGTGCTTAGACCTGCAGCCACACCAGCCATCCCAACACAGACAGCCGTGCTTAGACCTGCAGCCACACCAGTCATCCCAACACAGACAGCCGTGCTTAGACCTGCAGCCACACCAGCCATCCCAACACAGACAGCCGTGCTTAGACCTGCAGCAACACCAGCCATCCCAACACAGACAGCCGTGCTTAGACCTGGAGCCCCACCAGCCATCCCAACACAGACAACCGTGCTTAGACCTGCAGCCACACCAGCCATCCCAACACAGACAGCCGTGCTTAGACCTGCAGCCACACCAGCCATCCCAACACAGACAACCGTGCTTAGACCTGCAGCCACACCAGCCACACCAACACAGACAGCCGTGTTTAGACCTGCAGCCACACCAGCCATCCCAACACAGACAGCCGTGCTTAGACCTGCAGCCACACCAGCCATCCCAACACAGACAGCCGTGCTTAGACCTGCAGCCACACCAGCCATCCCAACACAGATAGCCGTGCTTAGACCTGCAGCCACACCAGCCACACCAACACAGACAGCCGTGCTTAGACCTGGAGTCCCACCAGCCATCCCAACACAGACAACCGTGCTTAGACCTGCAGCCACACCAGCCATCCCAACACAGACAGCCGTGCTTAGACCTGCAGCCACACCAGCCATCCCAACACAGACAGCCGTGCTTAGACCTGCAGCCACACCAGCCATCCCAACACAGACATATGCCGGGTAGAGCAGAGACCCTTTCTTTACAGGTAGTCGTCTACATAATATAGGTTTCATACTTGGCGCGGGAGATTTGGGTGTAATGGGAGAAGGGATATTGTATACAAAGGAGTCTCAGTTGGGTTATTCACGACATTATTGTGTCCATGTTGCATGATCGAGTCCCAGTCTTAGTTAGGCTATAAGTAAACTATACCACGACCATCGGATGCTTGAAAATGTACAACAAAAAGCAACAAAGGTAATTCCAGAAATGAAGTGCCATGAGTGCTGCGATAGATTGAAGGCGTTGAAACTATCAAGCCTGAGCAAGAGGAGACATGATTGAAGTCTACAAATGTCTGCATTGCATCTACAAATTGATAAAATGCCACTTCAGGTGAAACTCTCTCAGGTCTCTCTCTCTCTCTCTCTCTCTCTCTCTCTCTCTCTCTCTCTCTCTCTCACTCACACACACACACACACACACACACACACACACACACACACACACACACACACACACACACACAGAGAGAGAGAGAGAGAGAGAGAGAGAGAGAGAGAGAGAGAGAGAGAGAGAGAGAGAGAGAGAGAGAGAGAGAGAGAGAGAGAGAGAGAGAGAGAGAGAGAGAGAGAGAGAGAGAGAGAGAGAGAGAGTGCTGAAGGGGATGCATGTATGTATTATGTATGTATAAGAATGACACCAGTGTGCAGTATGTAGCAAACAATGCTTCGCGGAGCTGCCGAACAGACACTCGGGAACGTTGAAAGTTTAGTTTGCTTGCGACGTTTTGCATGCGTATATTAGAAAGCAACGTTTTTATCGGCAAACGGTTTCTATGAATTTCGAACGTCCATTGTTCTTTGACGTAAATCAAACATATGGCCAATGAAACGCGCCGATATCGTAACGTCACGGCGTGGTAACTGGTAGCAATCATTTCAAACAAAACGGACGCGTTTTGAACGGGACGCCCTCTACTCCGAGGTAAGCCTAACACACCCCTCCGAACTTTGTAAATATAGGTAACAGGGAAAGTAATTTAAAGAGTAATTGGCTAATCATCGGTGATTTATCATTTCAGGTGCCTCACGCGTGCTTCTGGTTTGACCGATCACTGTTGTGGCTGCAGACGACACGACGCGTTGGTAGTAAGGTTCACTTTTATTTCTTTATCCTTTTTAGTTTTGTGACGAGGAGTTGCCCCGGGGGACCGGGGGACCTCCGGAGAGATGCACACGTGTACGGTGTTACCGAGCGTTTATGATTTATCCAGACGACGACTGCTGTGGACGTGACGACATGTTGCTGATTTTATTTATTAATATTTAATATTATTAATATTAAATTTGCTTAGTGCCTAGTTCGTGTTTGGGAAGATTCCAAGCGCGAGCGAGACGATCGAGTTCTACCGATCGGCAAATGTCACCAGCAACGTTAACACCGACGCGAGCGAACGCCACTCGAAACATCCGTCGCTGGTTCGTCAACGTCACTAGAAACATCTATAGAGGCCGCCGAAGAACGCACTCGGACGGAGAACGTTACGCGACCGACGCCGGTCGAGGCAAAGATCATCTACTGTGGCCGCAGATTAACGGTCTCGGTCGAACTGGCCAACGTCACAAAACGTCCGACGTCGACGCCGATCAAGGCGCTCGTTCCTAGGAAACATATCGTGGACGAACTCTCTCGGACTCCGAACGAAATCCAGTCGACGCCGATCGAGGCGAAGATCACGCCGAGAAACTTGACTTTGAGGCCGTTGAACATTCTACCTTCGACTTCGCCTGAAAAGCGTAACTTTGAACGCTGAATGCTGCTGGGGAACTTTGGCGTTGACACGAGGGAATATTCTCTCTAACGTTGTCGGTATATGTTTCCATAGTGATTATTGCGTTGGCCTACTTCAACAATAGATCTACGTCACGAGAACGTTATCATTTGACTCTGCTCCTTTCGGCGTTGCTCGCGCCTTTAATAAAATTGTTGTTGTACATTTATATCAAAGCTTCTGTCATACTTTCATTTTATCTCTTTATCGGCATACATAATATGTTACCCTACAAAAAACTGGCACATAAAAAAACGTTCAATGTATAGACAGTTGAAACTATATGTTCAGTGGCCATCGTGTTTCAACAATCAACATCAACTACTGTCATCCAATTACAAACCCCAAATAATATTACACATAACAAGACATGTCCGATTTATGTTGTTGATTATCACAATACATTATCTGACAAAAATACCCCGCGCGTTGACCTGGTTATTTCCCAGGAGCCGTTCGTACTGGACGAACCTGTCGAGAATAAACCCCTGTTTCATTAGGTTTGTGTACTCTGAGCTGAGGGCCTCTTTGACCGACCACCTACTTGTAAAGCCCCCCCCCCCCATGCACGTGAATGGCGTCGGAACCGGGGAGTGGCTGCCCCCAATATTATGTGCACGCGTGCGTGCATGCGTGCGTGCGTGCTGGCCCCCAGGAACCAACTTCGGCCCCTCCCCAATGTACAAAAGCTTCCGACGCCACTGTATTAAATATGCCGATGAAGCCTGTTGGTTGTGGAGGAACGGCAGTCAGGTCGGTCTCTCCAAGCTGCTGGTTGTGGAGGCACGGCAGTCAGGTCGGTCTCTCCAAGCTGCTGGTTGTGGAGGCACGGCAGTCAGGTCGGTCTCTCCAAGCTGTGGGTTGTGGAGGCACGGCAGTCAGGTCGGTCTCTCCAAGCTGTGGGTTGTGGAGGCCCGGCAGTCAGGTCGGTCTCTCCAAGCTGCTGGTTGTGGAGGCACGGCAGTCAGGTCGGTCTCTCCAAGCTGTTGGTTGTGGAGGCACGACAGTCAGGTCGGTCTCTCCAAGCTGTTGGTTGTGGAGGCACGGCAGTCAGGTCGGTCTCTCCAAGCTGTGTGTTGTGGAGGCACGGCAGTCAGGTCGGTCTCTCCAAGCTGTGGGTTGTGGAGGCACGGCAGTCAGGTCGGTCTCTCCAAGCTGTGGGTTGTGGAAGCACGGCAGTCAGGTCGGTCTCTCCAAGCTGCTGGTTGTGAAGACACGGCAGTCAGGTCGGTCTCTCCAAGCTGCTGGTTGTGGAGGCACGGCAGTCAGGTCGGTCTCTCCAAGCTGTGTGTTGTGGAGGCACGGCAGTCAGGTCGGTCTCTTCAAGCTGCGGTTTCTGGGGCCGGAGAGGCCGCAGGAGAGAAATGTCGTTGACTGGCCGCCAAGCCTCTGGCTTCATCCGCGGCAACTGCGACATAGACGTCCACTCTATATTGTCCTTGTCAGTAACGACAATGTCATATCATTGACCGTCATCCAGGGCGAAACACACGAGGTTGATAAAAGACCTATATAAAGATTCGTTTGTTAACACTTTATTTTATATTCTAACACGCCCTAGCCTTTGATGTACGGCCGAAGTTTCGCTTTTTGTAAGGGGTGATCTCAAACATGGCTGCACGATACTACACGACTTCAATTCTCTCAGCCGTAACCAGTAAGTACCAGGCGATATACAGGTGAATGACATATAGACATATGAACGAATAGTGTTCGCGCAGTAATTGTAGCGTGGCTCATCGGACCAGTTTACTTCCCAACGTCACCTAAGCCCCGCCAAGTGTGGCGTCATGGTGATTACCTGTGTCGGCGTAACTTGCTAGGTGTGGTAATTGTTTGACTCACAAAACATCTACAGCTAGTCTCTTGACATTATCTAACCCAATATGTTGACATATTTCTTGATATACAACATGATCATTCAAGTAATAATGTTAGGATCCAAACGATTATGCATCCGTCAACATACAATGGTTGCGAAATGAAAATATAAGGCAAGATAATATGAGCATTCTTAAGTTTCGTTTTATCTGCGACGTGTGTCCAAACACGGAGTGAGGAAACCAAGGAAGGAAGCCTGTACATAGGAAGGAAGGAAGCCTGCACACCCGGGGGGGGGGGGGTTACTGCCATACCAAAGCGGTGGGGTGTGGCGCCCGAGCCCCATGGAGCACATGGAGAGAGAGAGAAATCAAGAAATGTATGGTCCCCAAGAGATAATTATTGAACAATTTATCTAATATCTATAAGTGTAAGGTAAGCCCGGGCGGAACGTTTTCATTGGGAAATTTCATCTTCGATGAAAGAGAGAATTATCAAGTTTAATTGCAGCACAAAGAGAGAAAATTTACATTTTTTCTTCGGACAGAGAGAGAAAAATGGTAAAAAACAGGGGCATTTGCGCGGCACATACATGTATACCTCAGTATAGGGAGTACCCCCCGGGCCTTCACATAGGAAGGAAGGAAGCCTGCACACACCTACATTAACATCCTAAGACAGCTCACAGGTGGAAAAGCAAGTTATTAAGAGGGCAGTACAAGTTAGCCAAATGTGGAGGGACGTCGTGATTCGAGAAATTCGCTCAACAAAAGGAAATAAGTAAAGGCACAAATAAGCACGTGTATCACCATGTTGTTTACCCCAGGGTGGAAATGCACACTGCTTGCGTACACATGTCACGTGATGGTCTTCTCTGACGTCATATAAGATGATCCGTGACGACGGACAACATATCCCGGCAAGTGGAGACAGTTTGACCATTACAGCACCTAGATGTCAGTTTGACAATGTCCACAGTTTGACCATGACATCACCTAGAGGTCAGTATGACAATGTCCACAGTTTGACCATTACAGCACCTAGAGGTCAGTCTGACAATGTCCACAGTTTGACCATTACAGCACCTAGAGGTCAGTCTGACAATGTCCACAGTTTGACCATTACAGCACCTAGAGGTCAGTCTGACAATGTCCACAGTTTGACCATTACAGCACCTAGAGGTCAGTCTGACAATGTCCACAGTTTGATCATTACAGCACCTAGAGGTCAGTCTGACAATGTCCACAGATTGACCATTACAGCACCTAGAGGTCAGTCTGACAATGTCCACAGTTTGACCATTACAGCACCTAGAGGTCAGTCTGACAATGTCCACAGATTGACCATTACAGCACCTAGAGGTCAGTCTGACAATGTCCACAGTTTGACCATTACAACAGATTGCAGACAAAACGTCTTCAGAAGTGAGAACACGTTTTGTTTTGGTTCATCTACGTACAGCAGCGGATCCAAGGGGGTCATAGGGGTCACAGGGGTCATAGGGGTCTCAACCGCCCCCAGGCCATGGAGGGGGTCTTAGATCCCTGTGTCCGTTGCAAACAGATATAACAGATGCTGAATTAGGACTGACATGATATGTAATGTTCAGGAAAGACCGAATAGGAAGAAGGGGAGGGGGAGTTATTTTATATGTTAAAGAATCTATTCAGGCTTATGAAATAAAACTAGAAAGGGAAGCAGATTACGATGAAGCTGTTTGGTGCAAAATTGTTTCAGGAAATTCAAAATTAACTGTTGGATTAGTTTACCGAAGTCCAAACATAAACGAAGAGGACAACACAAAAATAAAAAACGCTATAAAGGAAGTTAGTAAAGGGGAATGTATCATAATGGGAGATTTTAACCATGGACACATACTATGGAATTCTCTAGAGAGCACAGGGATTGAGGACCAATAATTTATATTTTTAATCCAGGATAGCTTTCTTACTCAGCACGTAATAGAACCAACCAGGGGAGAAAATGTATTAGATATAGTTTTGTCATCACAAAAAGAATTAGTGGACAATGTAAAAATATTTGATCCATTGGGTAACAGTGACCATAATCAAATACATTTTGACATCAATGTAAAATCAGAAAGTAAAAATAAGAAAACGTACAAGAGAAACTTCCACAAAGGTAACCACAAAGATATGAGAAAATATTTAGCAAAGCTAGATTGGAATAACATGCTGATGAATAAGACCGCAATTGAATGTTGGAATATTCTAAAATATGAAATTGAGTGTATCATCGATAAATTTGTTCCCTTCCAAAAACAAGGAAAACGGTGTAGAAAGAAACACTTGTCAAAAGAGGCTATTAGAAAAATAATGCTAAAACAAACTATGTGGAGGGTTTATAGACGTACCAGAAAGGAAGAAGACTATGCAAAATACAAAGAGGCACTTAATGCAGCTACAACTGAAATCAGACAATCTAAAAGAAGCTATGAGCAAAAACTAGTATGTAACATAAAAAATGACAGCAAGAGTTTTTATGCATATGTGAGGAGTAAACAAAACGTACAAGACAAGGTTGGACCTCTAGAAGACAGTGCTGGAAATATAATATCACAGGAGATTTTAATGGCGGAAGACCTAAATGGTTACTTGAGTTCAATGTTTCCCAAAGAAGATATTAGTTCATTACCAGTTGCTGATGCTAAATTTCAGGAGGCTAAATCTGACTATTTAGGTCAGTTAGTTGTAACCCCAGAATTGGTAGCTAAGAAAATAAAGGCAATGAAGGATAACAAATTACCGGGAGTGGATGGGATTCCTCCAAAATTACTAATGGAAACAGTAGAACAAATCAGTATACCACTTGCAAGAGTATTCAACTTGTCATTAAAAGAGGGAGTTGTTCCGTTTGAATGGAAAGAAGCAAACATCATACCATTATTTAAAAAGGGTTCGAGAAATAAGTCAGAGAATTACAGACCAGTGAGTTTAACGTCAGTGATTTGTAAATTATTAGAACGGTTAATTAAAGACCATATGGTGGACTTCCTCGTTAAGCATACATTATTAAATTCATCTCAACATGGATTCCTTAAAGCGAGGTCATGCTTAACAAATATATTATGTTTTTTGGAAGAAATCACTAAGTGGATAGACGTGGGATCGCCAGTAGATATTATCTACTTAGATTTTCAGAAAGCTTTTGACAAAGTGCCACATCAAAGATTACTACTTAAATTAAAAGCCCATGGTATCGGGGATAGCATAACTGATTAGATAGAACAATGGCTGACTGACAGAAGGCAACGAGTTGTAGTAGATGGAGAAGTTTCAAATTGGAAATCGGTTTTGAGTGGGGTACCTCAAGGATCAGTATTAGGACCTATATTATTCTTAATTTATATCAATGACTTGGACGACAGTATAACAAGTAACGTACTGAAATTTGCGGATGACACAAAAATGTTTAGAAAAGTTAATACTGATGGTGATAAACAACATTTACAAAACGATCTAGACAGATTAGTGAAATGGTCTGAGATGGCAGATGTTGTTCAATTTTGGGAAATGTAAATGTCTACATACAGGACATGGGAACTTGAATGTAAACTATAAAATGGGAGATACTGTTATGGGTACTACTGTAAAAGAAAAGGACTTAGGAGTTACAATAAGCGCTGATATGAATGTTTCAGAGCAGTGTGTTATTGCAGCTTCAAAGGGTAATCAAATTCTTGAATTGCTTAGAAGAAACATAACATACAAGGGAAAAAAGTTAATTATACCTCTTTATAAAGCAATAGTTAGACCTCATTTAGAATACTGTATACAAGCATGGAGACCATATCGTAAGATGGATATAGATACGCTTGAACGCATACAAAGGAGAGCAACTAAAATGATTCCAGAACTGAGGGACTTTAGTTATGCAGAACGCCTGAAAGAATGTGGTTTAACAACTCCAGAGACAAGGAGGTTAAGAGGAGATCAGATTGAAGTTTTTAAGATATTGAATTGGGTATGAAAATATTGATAGAAATATGTTTTTCTCACTCAAGAAGGATAGCAGAACTAGAGGACATGAGGTAAAATTAGTAAAGGATCAATGTAGATTGGACATCAGGAAGCACTCGTTCTCACAGAGGACAATAAATGAATGGAACAAATTGTCTACAGATTGTGTAACTGCTAGCAGCGTGAATATGTTTAAAAATAAGGTAGACACATATCTCATGAGGGCGGGTTATAAGTAGATGAACATTGTTGGACTCTCGATAAGCCAATGGCTTCCTTGTCCACTTGCCATCTGGGCCTTTGGATTGGATGGCAAATCTTGTTAAATCTTGTTAAATATTACGGTAAAGGACAACGTATGTAGGCCTACATCGGAACTCGTGTCAATGTAAAGGCTGTAGTATTAGCAGCTGGCGAATATTAACCCTTTTGTAAGTAGAACAATACATGACTACGACTGACTGAGACCCCTTACTAACAAGAATAGATCCGCCCCTGACGTGTTTTATGATTATATATATATATATATATATATATATATATATATATATATATATATATATATATATATATATATATATATATATATATATATATATATATATTTATACGTAGTACCCTTTTCAAATGTAACTAATAATTATTAATCTATACATCTTTCATCACAATGATCTATCTATCAGCAGTGTACGCCAGTTAGATATGAAGTAATGTTCTTCTTGATTTACTGCTGTCGAATCACCAAATCCCATGTACAAGATGACTAAGAGGGGAGAGTAAGCGCCCATCTTACTCCTGTGACGGCACCAAACCATTTACCCTCTCGCGACGACTTTATTCTGACAGGTTGTATAGGTGATGACAACTGTTTGTTTCAGATCTAATGATTAGACATACTATTCCATCTCCTTCCATAGTTTCTCTCTTGGGACGTTGTCGAAGACTTTCTCCAGAACTAGGAATGTCATAAGCATTTTTGCTTTATATTCCCACTGTTCATCTGTCAGCTACCGGAGTACACATGTCATGTCTGTGGGTCCTTTGCCACTTCTACCGGAGTACACATGTCATGTCTGTAGGTCCTTTGCTACTTCTACCGGAGTACACATGTCATGTCTGTGGGTCCTTTGCCACTTCTACCGGAGTACACATGTCATGTCTGTGGGTCCTTTGCCACTTCTACCGGAGCACACATGTCATGTCTGTGGGTCCTTTGCCACTTCTACCGGAGTACACATGTCATGTCTGTGGGTCCTTTGCCACTTCTACCGGAGCACACATGTCATGTTTGTAGGTCCTTCGCCACTTCTACCGGAGCACACGTGTCATGTCTGTATGTCCTTTGCCACTTCTACCGGAGCACACATGTCATGTCTGTATGTCCTTTGCCACTTCTACCGGAGCACACATGTCATGTCTGTATGTCCTTTGCCACTTCTACGGAGTACACATGTCATGTTTGTAGGTCCTTTGCCACTTCTACCGGAGCACACATGTCATGTCTGTATGTCCTTTGCCACTTCTACCGGAGTACACATGTCATGTTTGTAGGTCCTTTGCCACTTCTACCGGAGCACACATGTCATGTCTGTATGTCCTTTGCCACTTCTACCGGAGTACACACGTCATGTCTGTATGTCCTTTGCCACTTCTACCGGAGTACACATGTCATGTTTGTAGGTCCTTTGCCACTTCTACCGGAGCACACATGTCATGTCTGTATGTCCTTTGCCACTTCTACCAGAGTACACACGTCATGTCTTTATATCCTTTGCCACTTCTACCGGAGTACACATGTCATGTCTGTGGGTCCTTTGCCACTTCTACCGGAGCACACTTGTCATGTCTGTATGTCCTTTGCCACTTCTACCGGAGTACACATTTCATGTCTGTTGGTCCTTTGCCACTTCTACCGGAGTACACATGTCATGTCTGTGGGTCCTTTGCCACTTCTACCGGAGCACACATGTCATGTCTGTATGTCCTTTGCCACTTCTACCGGAGTACACATGTCATGTCTGTGGGTCCTTTGCCACTTCTACCGGAGCACACATGTCATGTCTGTATGTCCTTTGCCACTTCTACCGGAGCACACATGTCATGTCTGTATGTCCTTTGCCACTTCTACGGAGTACACATGTCATGTCTGTTGGTCCTTTGCTACTTCTACCGGAGTACACATGTCATGTCTGTGGGTCCTTTGCCACTTCTACCGGAGCACACATGTCATGTCTGTATGTCCTTTGCCACTTCTACCTGAGTACACATGTCATGTTTGTAGGTCCTTTGCCACTTCTACCGGAGCACACATGTCATGTCTGTGGGTCCTTTGCCACTTCTACCGGAGTACACATGTCATGTTTGTAGGTCCTTTGCCACTTCTACCGGAGTACACATGTCATGTCTGTGGGTCCTTTGCCACTTCTACCGGAGCACACATGTCATGTCTGTATGTCCTTTGCCACTTCTACCGGAGTACACATGTCATGTTTGTAGGTCCTTTGCCACTTCTACCGGAGCACACATGTCATGTCTGTATGTCCTTTGCCACTTCTACCGGAGTACACACGTCATGTCTGTATGTCCTTTGCCACTTCTACCGGAGTACACATGTCGTGTCTGTATGTCCTTTGCCACTTCTACCGGAGCACACATGTCATATCTGTATGTCCTTTGCCACTTCTACCGGAGCACACATGTCATGTCTGTATGTCCTTTGCCACTTCTACCGGAGTACACATGTCATGTCTGTGGGTCCTTTGCCACTTCTACCGGAGCACAATGTCATGTCTGTATGTCCTTTGCCACTTCTACCGGAGCACACATGTCATGTCTGTATGTCCTTTGCCACTTCTACCGGAGTACACATGTCATGTCTGTGGGTCCTTTGCCACTTCTACCGGAGCACACATGTCATGTCTGTATGTCCTTTGCCACTTCTACCGGAGTACACATGTCATGTTTGTAGGTCCTTTGCCACTTCTACCGGAGCACACTTGTCATGTCTGTATGTCCTTTGCCACTTCTACTGGAGCACACTTGTCATGTCTGTGGGTCCTTTGCCACTTCTGACGCCACATTGCCACGGCCCCAGCTGCACCTTTACTAATCCTCTCAATCTTTTCTCAAGTACCGATTAATAAATTTTGGTCATGTGGTTGAGCAAAGACACCTCTGTAGTTTTCATAATTCAGGAAATCACCTTTGTAGATCGGGCATATTAAAGATCTTGACCATTCCTGTGGCACTGTGCCTGTCTTGTATGCAGCATTGAAAGCTCTGGCAACAGCTTCTACGTTTCTTACAAATACTTGTAATGCTGTAAATATATAAATATATATATATATATATATATATATATATATATATATATATATATATATATATATATATATATATATATATATATATATATATATATATATATATATATATATATATATATATATATATATATATATATATATATATATATATATATATATATATATATATATATATATATATATATATATATATATATATATATATATATATATATATATATATATATATATATATATATATATATATATATATATATATATATATATATATATATATATATATATATATATATATATATATATATATAAATTATAATGATATCGAACAATGTTGCAAATACGCACATCGCTGGTGGAAAGTAACCAAGAATACTCCCAGACTAATCTAAACCTTCATAAAAATTCAATATGTAAGACACACACACACGATTACTGGGCGGAATTTAGTCACGCATATTGTCAATCAGCTTTTACATCCAGGTGCTATATAGATAAGCCGTTACATATACACATGGATGGAATGAGATGACATCGCCTGAGAGAAGATGTCGAATAGCACTGGTTGCGTCACTTTATGTGTGTTCCACATGTCATAAGTTCTGGTATATGCACGACGGTGAGTATTCACTAAGATTTATTAGAACGACGACACGGCATGTGATAACACGAAGATCTTTATTCCGCCTGTTCCCCCAGGCGGCAGCACAGTCCGTTCGGCCTAACCAGACCAGGTAATACATGCCACGACCCATACATGCCACGTGGAACTGAAAATTCCGTGTTTCAACAGAGTTATCTGCTAGGCGTTGTATAGTACTACTACCACCCCTGGTAAGCGAGGATGGTTTTTCACTTCTCAGAATTGTTCATTCCTAAGACTCTTAACACGCCCGATTTCCACTCCACATTTTATTAGCAGTGCTACCTATAATTAAATCCCCAGTGGCTATGTAGTGCAAAAACTCTTATCACAATTAAACATTATTATTCACACAAATAGATAATTAACTTGACACGGATATAATAATGTTGATTTTCGAGTGAGCTATCATAGTACAAATTGTTTTCCAACATCGGACGGTTCATCAGAACGAGTGTGTCTCAAACAAGACATAAACGCATAGTGCTAACACCAATCGAGTAATAAAGACTGCTAATGGAATGTCCGTGGCGTAGACCGAGAGTATAGACCGGCGGTGTTCCTGCAGTGACCTGGCCGCCTCTCCCCCGCACTGTCTCATCGCTCTGGTCCGGCCAAGTAATCGGTGCCAGGCGGGGAGGAATGCGCGAGTCGTGACTGTGTGAGCATGACGCAGATGAAAGAAACGCTCGCTCAACCGACATTGTTGACAGTCAACCTTTGAAAGCGACTTCATACTGTGTCGTCGGTTAGGGTGCAACTTTGTGTAAAACGGGTGACTTGTAAACGGAGTGGAGACATCGTAGGTTGGTTGTCGATTGCAAATCGCGACAAAGTTTGTCAACATGCGAACAGTTTGGGTCGCAAGATTTATTGCAAGTGGTCTCAGGCATGGTCTGCAGCGGTGCTAAACCGGGAGCCGCTGTTCTTTCACTAGAAAGTCACGACTTGAGCAGAGATTGATCGGCCGAGTACAGACGTTCAGTCGACTGTGCGCGGAGACTAGTGGGGCGCAGGCCAAAAAACAATTTTTTTCACAACGTGTTTCTTTGTAACATACCATTGCTACGATGAAGTTCCCTGTAATGTTTGTCACAATATGACTCTGTAATTTGTGTTGGCTATTTGTCACAATTTCAATCGAGTGCGAGGTCCGTGTGGGAAGTACATTTGGCTATTACATTATAGCAATTTTTTCTGCTAAGCGGCTAATTCACTTAAACGGCGAATGTTAATACAGCGGAAATACTTAAGGATTCCTCCCCAGCCAATATATTTGATTCTACCAAACGACTGATTATGTTATCCGCGATTCTGTTAACCGGAGTCCACGTCGGGAAGTCAGCTATGGTACTGCCTGCTCGGCGCGTCACGCACTCGACCCGAAAGCAGTTCCGGTCGCCACCCTCTGCCATTAGAGAAGAGGGTGGGAGCAGTAATTTTCCGCCAGCATAAACCACCGGCCAAGTGACTCAAAAATAAAAATAAAAATTTAATAATTCTAGAGCATTATATTAGCGGTAAAATGCGAAATCATCAAAGACTACCGGAAGTGACGGTAAAAATGCATCTAGTTTGAGTCGCGACAAAATCCAAGTTGCCGGGCCAGTTTGGGACTCTCAGTTACGACGGCGACAACCCACTCTGTCTTAGAGTATTGATGACACAAGCATGACGAAATGTTTATGAGTTTTCTTGCTCACACACTTTTTTCTCCGCGTTCATGAACAGCGTCGCCCAAGCAGATGATGCACGCAGATGATGCACGGAGATACCCCGATTGTTCGACCTGTGTGCTGTTGTGGGCGACTCTTGCCGAAAGACAATTAAGTCGGAAACGCCACCGCAAAGTGTAACAGTGAATCATTGAGAATTTGAGCCGTGCGGAATTGTATAACTAACGTATATGCATTTACTACATGCACTAGTGTGTCGTTTTAGTAGACATACAACGAACAATCGAGGCCCTATGATGTTCCTTTAAGGAATGTCTGTGTCGGTTAAACTATGGCGAGCGCCCAGAGGCAAACTCGTCGAGAGTAGAACGCGTCTGGAACAATCAAGTAAACGTCTCATTATTAGGTTAACTAAATTGTCAAACGAACAGTAAATCTAGGGAGTTACATCGTCCTGACATTACAGTACCACCTACGACACTTTCATGTCCTTCTGATACCGGGTATGGTCGTAACAAAGTCATTAAATCTGTTCTGACCAAGTCGTAAGATTTAACAAGATTGTTGCCCAAAGCAAAACACACAGAAGGCAAATGGACAAGGAAGCCATTGGCTTATCGAACGTCCAACAGTTTCTCATTTATGTGTAACTGAGATATTTGTCAATTTAAGTTTTTAAACGTACTCACGCTGCGAGCAGTTACACAATCTGTAGATAAGTGTCCAATGAGATTACTAAGAGTTAGATTACCACACGTAGCATCAAATAAAGATACCCTAATTAAAATCAAAGTAAAGAAGACCAGCACAGACGTTATTATATGAAGATGTAGTGGTGGGGTGTGTCAACACAGGTCTTTGTGGTGAGCCTAGTGCTGTAGTGTAGTGTGTAGTATGTAGCACTTGCTTCATACTCTCGCTTTCAACTACAGCCGCCAGATAGCTCCTTGGAGTGAAAAGGGAGCCGAGGCCGTAAGTCTCCCCTGCTGGTACATAGCATCTCCATCGACAAGACTCTAGCACAAACTCCTCGTGGTACACTGCGGATACTGGGTACCCTGCGGCCCCAGGCAAATGTGCTAGAGATCTCGGAGCAGATTGGAGCCCCAGAGGTGTCGTGTGCTGGGCCCACCGGCGAGTGGATACGTCCCGACAGTCACCATTCTAATCCCCCAACTATGGGTAAATAGTCAGTGTCGGGCAGCAGCGATGTTTGTATCTGGTACCGGCGGTATGCAAGTATTACAGTACCTCTGGTACTACAATACCTCAGGGAGTTTGACGCCCCTGCATTGCAGAGTTGAAAACCACTGCCTTGTGATACAGGTTCTCGACAGAACTGAAGGCTAAGGGAGCAAACCCTAACAGAAAACCATGTCATTGTGGCAGCATCAAGGGTGGTTGATGAATGGAACTCCCAACATCTCCCGACCAGCCGCTGCAGGGACAAATAGCTCGCGCCTGTCTTGACGTGTTCTTGCCGGTGTGAGACCTCTGTTTGCTCCCCGAGAGAGTGCCGCTAGTAACTTGCAAAAGCCAGCAGCGCTTCAACACTTTTTGCAAGCAGCTCTCATGAAATGCACAACCGCACGAATTACCATACCGGACCGGTCGTCGCCCGGGTTAACAAGGACCGCGCTGCTCGACCTCATCTTCCGTCGACAGTGAAACATCAGCTAGGAAGAAGAGCACAACTATCAATTGCTCAATGACAAAGTGACAAACAAGGAAATACTCGGTCGGATAGGGCTGCCCTCTATGGAAGATCTTCTGATCAAAAAGAATCTCCTGTGGACTGGACACCTCATGAGGATGTCATCAGACAGGCTACCAGAGCAGATCCTCTACTCTCAATTGTCTTCTGGTCACAGACAGAGAGGACGCCCTCGTCTCCGGTTCAAGGATACCATCAAGAGAAACCTCAAGCTGAGAGACATAAAGACCGACTCATGGACATCACTCTCACAGCAGAGAACTAAATGGAGTGCGGCGGTCAAGAAATGAAAGCAGTCTTTGTCTCATAGCGACTGACAGCATAATGATGAATGGGATGCCACAGTTTACATAATGTACGAACTGCGTAACTTTATTACACTGTTGGGTTAAGGGATACTAACGTAAAGACATGGTTTGCATAGAAACGTGTCATCAAGTTGACCGGAGTGGACACCTCTCTCTCTCCTCTCTCTCTCTCTCTCTCTCTCTCTCTCTCTCTCTCTCTCTCTCTCTCTCTCTCTCTCTCTCTCTCTCTCTCTCTCTCTCTCTCTCTCTCTCTCTCTCTCTCTCTCTCTCTCTCTCTCTCTCTCTCTCTCTCTCTCTCTCTCTCTCTGTCTCTCTCTCTCTCTCTCTCTCTCTCTCTCTCTCTCTCTCTCTCTCTCTCTCTCTCTCTCTCTCTCTCTCTCTCTCTCTCTCTCTCTCTCTCTCTCTCTCTCTCTCTCTCTCTCTCTCTCTCTCTCTCTCTCTCTCTCTCTCTCTCTCTCTCTCTCTCTCTCTCTCTCTCTCTCTCTCTCTCTCTCTCTCTCTCTCTCTCTCTCTCTCTCTCTCTCTCTCTCTCTCTCTCTCTCTCTCTCTCTCTCTCTCTCTCTCTCTCTCTTATATATATATATATATATATATATATATATATATATATATATATATATATATATATATATATATATATATATATATATATATATATATATATATATATATATATATATATATATATATATATATATATATATATATATATATATATATATATATATATATATATATATATATATATATATATATATATATATATATATATATATATATATATATATATATATATATATATATATATATATATATATATATATATATATATATATGTGTGTGCCGGTCTGAGAAAACCCGGCGGATGTCGCGTGACGCGATCGCGAGTAAAATCGTCATAATAGTAAAAATGCGTCACCCGGTCTATTTGGGGATTTCCTCATAATGTTTCAGCTAATATATTCATATATAAACTGACAAAGCGGTTTTATGTAATTCTTAGTATAAGTTGTTCATTTCTGTGTTTTTATAACAATAGTATTTTGTAAGGATCGCGCAATTTCAAACTGAACTTCGCACTGCGTTGCGGACGGTTACATGTTCTGAAAAGAACTTGCTATACCCATATATGGCATATCACTCTCAAGGTATTTTTAGCAGGCATCTACCTACCCGTAGTGCGCATGAATATATTGAGATGAGTTTGAGTGCGCAGGATTGTTATCGAAAGTTTTGGAAGTTTTGTTGTCGCGAGTTCGTTGTCAGATCGAAGTGTTTAAATAGATAGAATATAGTTTAGTTGGTTGTTTTTTTGGTGTAGTTTATATCTGTATATATTACAGAATTACGTAGCGTGGTGTATATAACTATTTCAAGTGGAATTACGCTTCCAGTGCGTGATTTTCGTCATTGTTTACGTTCTGCGAAAACCATGATGGCGGACGCATCGAAGCCGGACGATGTAGCTCGCTGTCTGAACTCGTTGACGCTGCTAAACATGCGGAATATAGCAAGTGGTGACGTTTTGTCGGAGCTTGTTAACGACTATTTCGTCACTCGCCCGATCACTAACGATGACGATGACTCTGATTTATCGGAGACTGAGTTGACCGAGGAGGAAAGCGACCCGGAGGGGAGTGGACCAGCCAGGCCCCGGCGGTGACAGCGTCACTGACAGTGCGACTGTCACTACTGACGACGACGACGGAGCTGCATTCGCTGGAGCTATCGAGAACTTGGCCGATGAGATCATGCCTCGTGATAATGGTGATACTACAGAAGCCGAGCCAGAATGCCAACTGACCTGCAAATGCAAGTTGTACGATGGCCAGCCTTGCCATGGGCGTTTCTCGGTGGATGAACTAGCCAATGTTCGCTTGCAGTTTCTCGGCATGACACATGATGAACTCGACATTGCGATCCTCGCCAAGCTGTCATGTGGAATGCACCTGTCATCGCTGACTACATCGTCACGGAAAGGGCAGCAGAATGTTCGGAAGGCTCAACGGACCGATTTCTTCTATCACGGTTTCAGGGTCTGTCGCTACATCTTTCGATACATCCATGGTATCTGTCAAGACAAGCTGACAGCCCTGATGTCACACTACAAGACAGCTGGTGTGGAAGCCCATGTTCACAAGAACAAGCGGAAGAGGCCGGTTCATGCCCTGAAGTATGAAGATACTCGAGCTGTCATTGACTTCATTGTGAACTATGCTGAAGTCCGTGCCATCATCCTTCCCGGACGCACTCCAGGACACTGGAAGACTGACGTAAAGCTGCTGCCGACCAACTGCACCAAGAAGAAGGTGTACACTCAGTACTGTTGTGCTGTTGATGCTGCGTCTACACTACACTCCACACCATTGCCGAGTCATCATGCAATGCCCAAGATCATTGTGCCGAGAGGACTCGATGCGAAGCGACAATGGTACCTGTATGACGAAATACAGCCATTCACATCAGAGCACTGCCAGGACACGACAACACCTCTGCCTGCAGTTGCTAAGCCATCTAAGAAGACCACTGCATTGGTGTCATCAGACAGCGACGATGACATACCACCACCACCCCCTAAGACAACCCGTGGCCGAGGCCGCAAAGTGAAGCGAGAAAGTTGTACCGGCTTGACAACACAAACAATGGCTCTCTTCAGAGCCAAAGAAAAACAAACAGCTCTTTTCAGAGCTAACCACATTCTGTGAAAGAGTGCTATCAACCGAATGATGATAACATTTTAGTTTCAACCTTTTTTTTACCAAAGTTGACCAACAAATATTTTGTTTGAAAAGTAACTGGTAGAAGATGAAGTTTGTCTTATACAAAGCTGACATGCAAAGCTTCATATATTCCAATTTATAGCACAACAGTAACAACACAAACAATTTTATATGATTATGAAATATTAATAATGGGTGCTAACTTTAAAAGTGTTTTTCTCCATTAAATGTTTATGACGGGTGCTCTTTTAAAACCAGTGTAACTTCAAAACTAGTGGGAATATTTCAATAATTCAAACTGTTCTTGAAAGGAGAATAGTAGTGCTTTCCATTTCCACCATAAAATGACAATTGAAAAAAATGACGATGTGACTGGTAATCCCAGACCGCCACACATATATATATATATATATATATATATATATATATATATCACCTCTCTCTCTCCCTCTCTCCCCCTCTGTCTCTCCCTCTCTACATATGCATGTATTCTGCATGCTTATCAAGAAAAAAAGTATGATTTCCAAAATGGGTAATATAGGAACGAACCTCCGCTAAAATGGCTGCAACGTTTTTCAGGGTCTAGGTGAGTCAACAATTTCAACACACGGAAGAAGCCTAAGATACTGAATTAGATCAATCATAACACATATACAATATTTATCGAAAAGATTATAAAATTATATTTGTATACACATATTACTGTACTTGCCAATTGGATATGACCATGCTGTTTGCGTCCAAACTCAACTAATGTAACATATATTGGCTTTTGTTTACTAAATTAGTCCTCTATCTGACCAAATAGCACGTTTGTTAGAAACTGTGCGCTGGTTAAGTGTTTACCGGCCTCAATTAATACGTCACGCGTAGTCTAGGTTACCCGATTTTCATAGAACTCTGCATGAGAACATGAGAAATGACCGGAATCTCCTACTTGTAGAACACGTTCTGAAAAATCGACTTGGCGTGACTGTAGTTGACTGAGCCTTCATAAGACCACCGCATTCTTGTAACCACAACATATACACAGACAAGTTAGTTATCACCTTTTATATTTATTTTCCTATTTTAATTTTATGTTAACATGAATTTAGTTCGATCACTGCTGCCCAACTCTTTAATACTGTCACTTTGAGACGACAAAATTGTATATATATAACACACTCTTGGCTCGTCCTAGAATTCTTCTTCAATCATTTCACTCGTATGTATTTTATCGTATTTATATAAACAACGACCGACTCGAAGCGACGACGGTGGTGCGGATGTGCGAGCGTGACCGTTGGAAAGTTATGGCCCTCGACGCGGCACGTTCTGCCGCGGGCGCTGGAACAGCTACGGTATTCTAGCCTCGGGTACGTCACGCGTGGCCGCGCAGAGCCGAAAGACCGGCCAGGTGCTTCCTCGTACAATTGCCTTCAGCTGCCCGCCTCGGACATGCAGCATCGTGACTGTCACACAACGAGCGTGAAACAATGATGCTCATGGTCGTATCTATGATACGTACATGAATATGTTGGTACTATTTCTACGTAACTTTATACGGTTGATGCAACGTCTTTTGTGGATGGGAAATATGGAATTGCGAAAGTAAGTGTCTCGTTTATAGTTTTACTTTCTTTGTTTGACTTTACCTACGTGTTGCCTTGATTGTATTTATATGTAACTAGGGCATGTTTGAAATATTGTTTTTCAGGTACTTATTCTTATTCTGCTATGACATTTAAAATCATATTTCTGGGACATCCAGGATATAAATTAACAAAATTAGTATTACTTGAACAACAGTATCTACGGCACTATTGATGTGATGGAATAATAGAACGGTAGGAAATAAACATGCAATATAAAGAAAAATCATCATCCCTTTTACAACAATTGTAAATTTCTTGCATTTTGAACATGACAAAGCATTTGCTCTAGGTTAAAGCATATATATAAAAGTGTAAATATATATATATATATATATATATATATATATATATATATGTATATATATATATATATATATATATATATATATATATATATATATATATATATATATATATATATATATATATATATATATATATATATATATATATATATATATATATATATATATATATATATATATATATATATATATATATATATATATATATATATATATATATATACGGTAAAGTGTAAACCTACATGTAGCCTGGCGGGGACTTACAGCCGTACGTATTCTGAATTATGAATGACAATTACAAATGGCAACCCGTACATAGAAAGTCAAATTATTGAAGAACGGATTTTAGTCCAAGTAACAATGTATAAAGACAATGCCGCCACCTGTCGCACAATGACTTCGTTTCAAATTTCGACTGACATGTACTATAACGACATAGACCGTTCTACGTTAGCTTCGATCGTAAATGACAGATAGAAAGAAAACACGAGCGGTACCTTACTTACAACTTCAGTTGATTCAGCTTAACCCGGACCTCGCGAGGTGGCGCCACCATACGTCGCTCTAAATTACAGTTCCGTATTAGGGTGGAACAGGAATTGGTACGTGGATGCCAAAATATGCCCGGAATATTGGCCACGAATCACTTTGGTCATTAGAACATTTCTTAGAAAAGACTAACAATTTATCGACGTTTTCGCTGGTTTTTCAGCTTCATTATAAGTTTCGCTAAGGACCAGGTCAATAAAGACTAAGTAGAAAGACTAAGTAGAAAGACTAAGTAGACGAACACAATGTCGTATTTGTGAGAAAGCGTCACAGAAGACGCGTCAGAGTTTCCTTTTTTTGCTATTTAACCAACATCAACAGGTAAAAATAATGCATGGGCAAAGGTTTAGGAAGTATCACTTCATTCCTGTTCGTGCATTAGGATTTAAGTGGCACACACGGCTTCCACAAGAGAGCGCTACAGTTGGTCTGCAGCCCATGACAGGTCGCATGCGGTCGTCTCTTTTGACACGGTTCTTCTCCACGTTTCCTTACTCCTTCAACCCTCCGCTGTCCAGTGCACGGCTCTCTTGGTCAGGGCGGGGGGTATTCGGCCACTGGCCAAGTTCACTGCCGTCCTTTCACCTGTGTTGCCAGCAATGGTGTGTTTTAGAAAGTATGCATTTTGAAATCCCTCAACGCACTCAATTGTTTAAACAATTCAGAAAATAGGGATTGTTAAAAAATGTGAATGTATTACAGAAATGTAGGGGTAAGTTGTGCTAAGAACAGGAATGCTATGTGGTCCTACACTGTTTTTTTTTCAGGACCAGTTTACTGTCCAAAACGAATTTCAGAAACGTTATTAATAATCCTGCATACAACCCATATATGAAAACATTTAGCTTTCTTCATTTGATTTACTCCGCTTTATTAGTTTTTAGTATCCTCCTTAAGGGGATGTCGTATGCGGAAAAGAATCTTTTCGATAAACATCGTATATGTGCTATGAACGATCTAGTTCATTAGACTCTGAAAAAAAGTTGTAGCCATTTTAGCGAAGGTTCCTATTGTGGAGTAAGAAGCCCACCCACGGGGCATTTGTAATATGATACTTTCATTATTTGAATATTTGTTTCATATATTGCAGACAACTGATTCATTTATACCACTATTAGTGTCAGCTTATTGCATGCAGTTACTTATTTTGTGTGAGTTTCCCGTGGCTATTGTAAGCAGTCCTACCTTGATAAGGACGATTTGTATAATTATGAAGCTTCAGTTTTAACGTGACTAGCTCCCAGCATGTTTTGCTTCTGCTGCAGCCAGATTGTAATGAAATGGACACGTGGCTCCATCTAGCGATTTCGAAATTCTTATTTCCGAGTCTTAGGGCTAGATGGAGTAGCAGTTTCTCTGCCCACGAGCTGTTTCTAAGATAACCACTTCAACATTTCCGGTCGCCGCCTGTTAACACAACACGCCCGTACACCGTACACCGTACACCGCACACCGCACACCGTGGACAGTGGTGTAGTTAGACGTGATATGCGATCGCTCTGACAGAGGAATAAAATGGAAATTTGTATGATGTATCTCGGTTGGTTCTCGGTCCACGGCGCGGCGCCACTGGTACGGCGGCGGGGTCAATGCAGGTGGTCGGCCACAGCACAGCGACTCGGCCAACAAAGGGTCATGTACACGACTTACGTGCTGCAACCTGTTGATGTTTCGAAGATCCACGACATTAGAGATGTTTCGGTGTAAGCAAATCTAGCAGCCTCGTCCAGATAAATGGTTAAAAATACGCTCAAGAAGTGGCAATTACTGAACGTCACATTCCAACTAATTTGCAGTTTCTTAGAAGAGTAAGTCATGCTACTATAGTAAGATAACACAGTAGCTGCCGTTGTACATGCTTTGTGTTTACTAGTCGTTATTCGTGTAGCTGCACGCAATACTGGAAGGGAGGGATGACGCCAGGGAGACTCAGTTGTAATGTATCTTTAGATGCAAATGTGGATACGACCTTTTCTTTGCCTAGAGAAGACGTTGGAAAACACACCGACACTGGTTCGCACGCACGCACGCACGCACGCACGCACGCACGCACGCACGCACGCACGCACGCACGCACGCACCCACGCACACGATTCGATTCTCGATGTGTTATTCCTATTAAAGGTCCCTCCTCAGTTTTTCTTGTCTCATTTCAAATAAATGTTTCCAAAAATTCAAACCTACTTAGTATCTACTACGACATGCTAACTCGTTTGTGCAACTTTTGTAAGTAGTTTTTGTGAGATCATCAGGCAAACTGTTATCTTGTTTAATTCTTAATCAAGAATTTATTGAAGTGAAAATGGAAACGGTGAACACTCACGGATTGGAGTCACGCCCATGATCAGAAGTATTCACCGTTTCGGATATCCACTATTTTGAGCCTTACCAGATCTAGCGACTAAAGTCAATTCTTTCGATAATTTGAAGAAAACAAAACACGCACTTTTTATATTGCATATGTGCGTTTGCTGTTAACCTGTATCGTCGTCGTTGGAAAATATGGCCATAGTATCAATACTCCCGTAGTGGACGAAGATAACGTGACCATCTTATATGCTCTTAATCCAGGAAAGGTATATGAAAGTTCAGAGTACACGGGAGCCCTCTACTCCTGACGTGTGGACTGTCGATAAGGCAATGGATTCCTTGTTCATTTGTTTTGCTGTAGATGGCAATCTTGTAAAACTTGTTACGCGTGTCCACTACGTGTACGTGTGTACGTACTTGTGTACGTACTTGTGTACGTACTTGTGGGGCTGGCACTTGGGCAACAGCGTGAGGTGGGGGGCAACATGACTGTGTGGGCGTATGTGTGTGTGTGTGTGTGTGTGTGTGTGTGTGTGTGTGTGTGCGTGCGTGCGTGCGTGCGTGCGTGCGTGCGTGCGTGCGTGCGTGCGTGCGTGCGTGCGTGCGTGCATGCGTGCGTGCGTGCGTGCGTGCGTGCGTGCGTGCGTGCGTGCGTGCGTGCGTGCGTGCGTGCGTGCGTGCGTGCGTGCGTGCGTGTGCAGTTTGTTGTATGCAAGCAGTGTGTGTGTGTGCGTGTGTGTGTGTGTGTGTGTTTACGGCCGGTAGCCCCCGACATGACAGTCCTCTCATCGACATCAACACAGACGATTCAACGACAATCGCCCTCGGTATAATATATCCGTTGTACATTTTGTTTTGATAGTTCTGCGCCATCGCGCTATCATGTCTTAATACACATAACTGGCTTTATATAGAACCATATACGTTCACACAGTTGAACGCTATATAATATATTGTTTTTTTTGGTTGTTTGATTTTGTCAGGCCGATAAGCTGACTACGGTTGGCCATGCTGTTGTCTGATGTTCGTTTCTACTAAATGCCAATCCCGGTGGCGGACTAATACATACACCGCTGTTGCCAACTGAAGATAGAAAAGAAAAATATGTTGTATTCTTCTTTTTATTTACATTACGAACACATCTGTTTTTTCCGTTAAGTCATATTTCTCGAAGAACAGTTCTCAAGAATTAATAAATAGCTGTAATCTAAAACCAGAACATGAACACGTCCATTCCTATCACGACAATACATATACTCATTCAATTGTTCATTGTTGAGACTGACAATTTAAAACACTTTATAATTAGTGTAATTCCTAAATATAATATGCCCTTCAATTAATAATAACATTGATCTCTTCAATTTTAGACACAGGTGCTGTTTTTGCCAAAACGTCAGTGATGGATAAAATCATATTGACACAGTATGGTCTGACGCGCATTGCTCATGACTAATGCTTATACAGTAGTGCCCCCGACCAAGGACAACTTGTTCGTGTCGTTGAGTGCTGTCTGTGGGACGCTATAGACAGATGTGCGATTACGTGGACAATCTGATATGCGCATTACTCATGACTAATGCTTATGTAGTGGCGCCCCGACCTACGTTAACGTGCTCAATGCGTTGCTTATTACGGCGGACAATCTGATGTCGACAGTTCTAAGAAACGGAAAAATAGAACGGGTTTTGCTGAACTGTCCCAGTTATTGTTAATGATAACGTCATTGGAATATTAGCTGTGTGATTACAGACGGAGATTAATCAGAACCGCATTGACTCTAACAGAGTGGCACAGAAAACGTACAATTGTAATAGAAACAGTACACTATAATAGGGTCACGTAAATGTGCCTTCGGTAGGCCTATTTACCGATAAGCACACTATAGGGCAAGATAGGCTACGTGGGCGTTATAACAGAGATTCACAAGTTAACACAGGTTCGGTTATTTGAAAGTCACCATAGGCGTTGGAACGGGGGGGAGGGGGGTAGGGGGCCGGGACCCCAATACTTTGGGTGGAGGGTGGGCTCGAATATACTTTGCTTCCAACTATTACCCCAAATGTTTGTTGGAATCCTGGTCTTCTTTATCGGGACAAACGTGTCAGGACCCGAACCTTCAGCTGCATTTGCACGCTGTGCTTGCAACAATCAACTTCAGCCCCCAACATTCAACAGCTATCGACGCATATGGTCATATATTGCATCGATACGCGACAAAACGTGTTGTCATTTCTAATGACGCTTTGTCTGTAATCTATGGACATCTTCAAACTGCCTCCACTTGCCGGGAGAAGTTGTCCGCTGTCACGGATCATCTTATATGACGTCAGAGAAGACCATCACGTGACATGTGTACGCAAGCAGTGTGCATTTCCGTACTGGGGATAAATGAAATGGTGCTTATTTACGTGTTTACTTATTTGCTTATGTTGAGCGAATTTCTCGAATCACGACGTCCCTCCACATTTTGCTACCTTGTATTACCCTCTTAATAATTTGTTTTTCCACATGTGACGTGTCTTAGGATGTCAATGTAGGTGTGTGCAGGCTTCCTGCCTTCCTATGTGCAGGCTTCTTTCCTTCCTATGTACAGGCTTCCTTCCTTCCTATGTGCAGGCGTTCTTCCTTCCTATATACAGGCTTCCTTCCTTCCTATGTGCAGGCTTCCTTCCTTCCTATGTACAGGCTTCCTTCTTTCCTATGTGCAGGCTTCCTTCCTTCCTATGTGCAGGCTTCCTTCCTTCCTATGTACAGGCTTCCTTCCTTCCTATGTGCAGGCTTCCTTCCTTGGTTTCCTCACTCCGTGTTTGGACACACATGGCAAAGACAACAAAACTTAGGAATGCTCACATCATCTTGCCTTTTATTTTTATTTCGCAACCATTGTGTATGGTTGTTTGGATCGTAACATTATAACTTGAATTTTCATGTTGTATATAAAAATTATGTCAACATATTGGGTTAGACAATGTCAAGAGACTCGCAGGAGACGTTCTGTGAGTCAAACAATGACCGCACCTGGCGAGTGACGCAGTGACAGGTATTCACCACCATGAAGCCACACTCGTGGTGGCTTAGATGACATTGGTAAGCAAACTGTTCCGGTGATTCAACATTTGGATGAAAACAGATTACCAACCCTATGCACATGCTGATATGCTGTGTTTATAAAGGAGGGTGTGATCTTACAACAGGAGAATGGAAACTTATCATTAGCATTCCAAACGCCCCTAGCTACAAGCATCTATAATGTATGGTGTCTATGCCAGGTGAAGTAAAATACCCCACACAGGGGGTAGATATGTAACCTGTCGTGGACTAACAGAGCTGGTGACCTCTACCTGTCAAACTCACTACATCCCAGTTTAGCTGTGGCCAGGTGTTTAGGGGAGTATACCATCATGCATCAGGTCTGCTATGAATCCCGTCGTGTGTTGTGGGTCTGCTTTATCCGGATGTGATGACGTCTTACGATGTCCTTCAGTAGCTGCATTCACGTTGTGGTGGCTGACGTGGATATACGGGTGACATTGGTCAATGCTTCCGACGTTACGTACTCAATACGAACAGTGAACTCATTGAGAGACGACAAAGACCCTTGATCCGACAGCGCCAGAGGGGATGTCTGGCGGCTTTAACTCAGCGAGGCGTGCAATAACACTAAGAAGCATTGCTCACTGTTCAAGTGCATCAGACTTGCAACAACTTTTGTTGCTGAGGCAAAATTTACCGCATCGCAAAACCGGTAGGGTTCACTTGTCGTTTGCAAGGACTGGTTTCTTGCGACGGTATCTCTTCAACTGGAGTTCCTTTTTTACCTCAAGCCAACTTGACGTCTAGTGTGCAATGGACGCAAAAAGGGGGAACAGTTGGCCACCCACCACCAGATGCACAGAGTATGCGGGAGTTCATGTAATAACTATGTATTCACGATAGCGTCTATTAAAATTGCATACGTGAGCTGAAAAAGTTAAAACGATGTGCATTTGTATTGTCGCGCGCAAGCAAGAACGTTGCAGGCACGTTACTATGGTAATCAAACACACTGTTAGATCAAACAGTTATACTGTTTAAAAGGCTCCTTCAAACTGTAATGACACACTGTATACATCTGGTACTACAGCCGGAAATTGCAGAGTGATATTCACGCAGTGTTTGCTCAGTCAAGTCAATTTTGCTTTTCCGTTTCAAATATATATTTTTGTTTAATATAACTTGTCCTTCTTTTTATGTCCAAGTGAATACATCTGTTATTTGCACTTGGTCATTTAGGTATTGAGTGTTGGTCACATGGTTGTCATGTTTTGGGTAGTTAAACATTATGCCCTCCATAGATTCACTGAAACAACTGAAACGTGCGCCATTTTATAATGTTAAGAGAAGAATTCCGTGTGTACTATGTGTACTTTTCTTTATTCACTTGTATTATTAGTTTACAACTGCCATTGTCTTGAGTAATTTCCATAAACCATAAATACATTGTTCTATCATTGGATCATAGTATGCATTCCAATAGTAGGATCAAAATAGGCAATTATAATAGTATCCATTAGCGGATGGAGGAAGTTTTGTACACCTTTGTGTATCTTAAACTGACGTGTGATATTTTTCTAGACAAATGTTTATATAAATGTTTACTATTATGTTAAAAGTGCACCCTACCATATGTCCCGCAGTAGAGTGCACCCTCTCAGAACATACGATATCCTTAAATAGCTACACAGAGTGCACCCTTCCAGAACTTACGATATCCTTCAGTAGCTACAGACAGTCCACGCGCCCTTCGGCAAAACCCTGCAGCTGCTCGTAGTGTTATCTGTTTGTTGTGTCGTTATTACCTATCACTAATAACGTAATCTCACACTTACAGTTTTGTAGTCACAAACCCCAGCACAATAAGGACAGCACCTACGTGGATAACAACACACCACTGATAATGGTAATTGTTCAAACCACCTTTCAGAATCGGCGCATCTTGAGATAACTCGCCGTAACACAGATGACCCGAGATTTGCTGTTATAGACGTTTTTTCCCACGGGAGTCGGCGGCGGCGGGGGGGGGGGGTGGCAGGAATACGGTCACAGTCACGGAAAGGTTTTTGCAAATCACTAAGCGTGTCACAATTAGAGCGACTGTATACTTTAATATACTTTATCCGACAAGGGTATATCGGATGTTACGCCTGAAGTGTGGTTTCACGGCAATATATAATAGAAATGTCGATTCAGTGAAAGTTTGGCCACCGGGAAGCGCCGATGCTGCAGAATGGCGGCTTGTAACGAGAGGATGTTCTCACACGGACAGTCAGCAGCTGTCGTGGTTTGTGTGTCCTAAGATGGGTGAATTATTTTAATAAAATTTTACAAATAAATGACGAGTGTCTACAAGATTGGAAATACATTGCAATCTAAGTTGTGTTTGTACGTCGTTATCAGGGACGTTACGTGTGTTACATTTGTACGTTGTTACCAGGGACGTTACGTGTGTTACATTACAAATTTTGTTAAAGTCTCTCCCGTTGTACTATTTTATAACCAGCAACAAATCATCCTTTCTTATACAGGAATACTCGAAACTTAATCAAATATGCAACTAGACGTACCAGTAAACAAACCCCCTTGGTCCACGTACTTTTACCTTTATTGTCGTTATTCGTGATGTTACCAAATATTTTTTATCCCGGTTCGTCTTGCGTTGCTAACCCCGTAGAGCCTACGAGTGAACTGGCGTGGAACCCAACACCATAGGCCACTCCATTGTGTTACTGGTGGTAGCCAGGGTTAATTAAAATACGGCCCATTGAAATGTCCTAAAACGCCAACAATAAATTTTCACAAAACCTCCTTTCCGTTTTTCCAATAACCTTTCTGTGGCTTGTCTGCTTAGTCATTACATTCCATCGCTCCCAATATAATCAGTATGAACTTCGATAAATTATATCAAATCTGCAACTTGGGCAAGTGGCTTAGCACATACAATAAGACATCATACATTGCATTGGCATTCATTTAAATGTTGGTTTCTGAAAATAAAAATAAAATAAATGAACATAATAGCAATAATTGACTTTTCAAAGGACGACGTATCTGTCCTGTCTCCGTGTGCAACTCTCGTCTCTGCATGTTTTTTCGTCTTGCGCTCCCGGCTGGCGTCCCATATGTTCTACTGATTCAATCCAGTTAGACAACTTTGGCTGTGTTGATAAGGAATATGTCTGCACTGAGCGAGACATGTAGGAGATACGCTTAAGCCAGGCACTTTCAAAGAAGTTCTTACGAGGAAAATTAATGGTTGAGTGGTCTTGGTGGAGAGGTTTTATAAATGCTGGTGTGTAGTTAGGTCACCGTGCTCTACCTTTGTTATAGAAGGTCGATCCTGTTAGATAAACGGTAGCACTAAGATCGGTATTGATTATACTGACATTTGTTGTAGTAATTTACGTATTTTGTTTTTCTTTCTTGGAACCTATTTTGATAATTGTTACCGACCGACCGACCGACCGACCGACCGACCGACCGACCGACCGACCGACCGACCGACCGACCGACCGACCGACCGACCGACCGACCGACCGACCGACCGACCGACCGACCGACCGACCGACCGACCGACCGACCGACCGACCGACCGACCGACCGACCGACCGACCGACCGACCGACCGACCGACCGACCGACCGACCGACCGACCGACCGACCGACCGACCGACCGACCGACCGACCGACCGACCGACCGACCGACCGACCGACCGACCGACCGACCGACCGACCGACCGACCGACCGACCGACCGACCGACCGACCGACCGACCGACCGACCGACCGACCGACCGACCGACCGACCGACCGACCGACCGACCGACCGACCGACCGACCGACCGACCGACCGACCGACCGACCGACCGACCGACCGACCGACCGACCGACCGACCGACCGACCGACCGACCGACCGACCGACCGACCGACCGACCGACCGACCGACCGACCGACCGACCGACCGACCGACCGACCGACCGACCGACCGACCGACCGACCGACCGACCGACCGACCGACCGACCGACCGACCGACCGACCGACCGACCGACCGACCGACCGACCGACCGACCGACCGACCGACCGACCGACCGACCGACCGACCGACCGACCGACCGACCGACCGACCGACCGACCGACCGACCGACCGACCGACCGACCGACCGACCGACCGACCGACCGACCGACCGACCGACCGACCGACCGACCGACCGACCGACCGACCGACCGACCGACCGACCGTATCAGTTTATCCCAACATGTCATAACAACTCAGCCAACACATCTATCCAGTGGGTACAACACGTCTCTGACAAGTCTACACTCTTAATTAATAAGTCGACACACTTAATTAATACAGACTTTTAAACCAATAGCAATCAGTGTAACAATATTACTAATATGTTGCCGTGTAACTATCCGATGTCTGAATTTGCTCGGAAATATTCATTCCGTGGTGTATTTCGGGGTAAAGAACACTCGTCTTCGTTATTTAGCCACTGCTCAACTAACCCTCCCTTGGGCCTTAGGTGACTCAACAAGATTTTTTTATCAATTTCGCAGTAATGCGCGAAGTGATGTAAATAATCGTCTTCCCTGTGCATAGTTAAACCATTTGTAAGTGTACAGACAGTGCAGTCTGATCACATGCGTTAATAGTTTACACACCAGTAGACATTAATCACAATTACCAAACGTTTCGAAAAAAACATGCGTCTAACTCACATGTTCTGACCGTTGTCACAACTTATTTACGTCAATCGTGTTCTAATAACATGTTCAATCACTGGGTGGTACCATGTAACTGTCGCTGCTGTAGTTTCCTGGGAGACATGGGTTGTTCCATGTAACTGTCGCTGCTATAGTTTCCTGGGAGACATGGGTGGTTCCATGTAACTGTCGCTGCTGTAGTTTCCTGGGAGACATGGGTGGTTCCATGTAACTGTCGCTGCTGTAGTTTCCTGGGAGACATGGGTTGTTCCATGTAACTGTCGCTGCTATAGTTTCCTGGGAGACATGGGTGGTTCCATGTAACTGTCGCTGCTGTAGTTTCCTGAGAGCCATGGGTGGTTCCATGTAACTGTCGCTGCTGTAGTTTCCTGGGAGACATGGGTGGCTCCATGTAACTGTCGCTGCTGTAGTTTCCTGGGCGACATGGGTGGTACCATGTAACTGTCGCTGGTGTAGTTTCCTGGGAGACATGGGTGGCTCAACTAACCCTACCTTTCCCTATCATCCTCGAAACAAATGTGAAATACAGTTTGAAGGAAAAGTTGTCGCAAAGTTCCGCTTACATAAGATATCGAGTAATTTTGTAACTAATGTGTGGGTGTTCAATATTGTCAATAATGTTTACCACAAACGTTCGGTCTTGTTTGCAGTGTAACGATTCAACATAAGATAAGTCCAAATGTAGCACGTGCACAGTATGCATACTACAGTGTTTTGTCTAAGTAATTATCTAAACAGGGCTAGTTGTTAAAAAATTTAGTTAAAGTCACCTTTTGTGAAAATCATGTTAGATGCATTATTTCTGTCAACGTATACGTTAAATTTATTATTCGTGTTAATAAAATGTGCCATGCCATTGATATTCCGTCCCAAACTGAAGAATTCACAGTCAAATCAGCAACGCATGACGAGACTGGAGTTAAAGCTTTCTAGAGCATATATAGTTTTTCTACTAAATGGCAAGCCGTTCCTAATCCCCAAACTGGGTAGAGCGCGAGAGATTTTGATTACGATGCTGCACGATATCTTACAAATTAGTCATTTCGGAAATCGGAAACGTAAAGGCTGCATCGCGTTTCACTGATATTTAAGACCAAAACAACGGCACCATCTTAAGTTGCTGGATGTAAACACTAGTTCGTATGACGGCACCAACACCCGGTATGCGTTCGGCCGGCCTCCTACGCGAAATACGAAACATCGCCGGATGCTTTTTTCTGGCTTTGTACTGTCGCTGTTTTGACCAGATAATGGAAATAGTTCTGTTACATTTATCGTGACGGGCGCTTCAAAAGCTACAAAGAAATATCTAAAAACTATTGACGAAGGAAGATTGACATGCACGATTACAAATGCAGATAAGCCAGTATTGATTGTTATTGTTCGACGTTTTGGTGACGTATATACGGTGACAACTGGCATACCCCGCACAAAGTTGTCAAACAAGTCGACAATCATACAGTCATCTAGCAAGTGGCTAGAACTATTTGAAGAATGGTTGATAACAGAGTCTGGTTCGTTCTACGAAATACTTAAAAAAACTTACGCAATTTGGTAATCGGGCGTGGTTTATTAAACAACATATTTGACGTCGCATAGGCAATCGTGAAAGTCCACACGCCGAGGTTCACAAGAAGCTTGATGTCAGATGTTATTTAATTATGCTTACTTTACTTTGTTTCCCACGCGTTTCTCTCACTTTGATGTGATCTCGGATAGTATATCCGGTTTACCACTTAGTGGCAGTAACGGTGCATTTGAGACGGCTAATTTGTGAAATACCGCACAAAGGTTTTGACCAAGGTGGCGAAGAATACAAAACGTTTCAAACTTGTTGTCTTCTTAGTCATATAATGAGAACCTAAACATATGTTTTAATGAAGGCGTTATTGTAATAACGATTGGTAATACACAACAATCGCATACTTAACAATATGTAACATTTAACATTAATTACCTTTCGATAAATGTTAGTATTCTTTCCGAGTATTTCGGGCTTCGTCGGCGGACTGACGTAGTTACTGGCGTGTCACACGACCAATGTCGTGTCACAGAAGCTAGAGAAAAACAGGGGAGCCCCTGGCCGACGTCTCGGTTCACAGCAGGGTTCATTCGGTGGATGTTTATCGTTTCTTTGATTTTTCCTCTAAACCAGTTCTCCTCGAGGTCTGGTGTCCATACGTTAGAACATTGGAGTCCTGTGTTCTGTTTGTGTTCAGTGATGGATGACAGAGGTTGGCGACAAGGTGACAGGGTGCGTGAGTGAATGAGTGTTTTATTTCGGAATTGAATAATACAGAACATAAATGGAAGAAAAAAATTAATGCATTATATGCAATTTCTTGTTGGCAGCAGAGCCGAGGTTGTTACCAGTGTATTTATATATCTATATGTATACAGGTCCCTGTATACAAAGGGACGGCAAAAAAAAAATATTGTGTCACTGGTCGCTGCCAACCGCTGATAATGGTAGACTGATTGTTATAAGATAGAAACAGCGTTCAATTAATAACTATAAACGGACAACTAATACACTACCATAGATAATGTGTAACAATTGTGACAAGGTCAGTAGTCGAAGAAAAGAACAACAATTATTGTGCAATTATAACGGGTACATAATGTCAAATACGATTTTTTAACACATATAGACAACAAGAATGATAGATTAAAAAAACCAGTAATTGCATTTAATATGCAGTAGAATTTTCATAACCGCTTAAGACTAACAAAATAAAAAACAGTGGTAACACATTTAATATGGTGTAGCATTTCCACAGCTTTTGAAAACGCACGACTTTAACGAAGATACAGAAATAGTAATGTTAGGTTTGTATTGACTATCAAGTGCAATTTTATTCCATAGTAACGGCCCTTTACATATTAGACTATTTGATGATCGTAGGGTAGAACTGCTGATTGGACGGATATGCCTAAGTTGTCTGGTGTCATGATTGTGAATATCACGGGTTAGTGTAAAAATGTTTGACAATGATACTGGTAGGTTGTTATGGGAATAATTATACATAACTTTGGCAATTTCTATTTCATAGATATCCTTCAATTTGAGTACATTTAAGCATGTGAGGAGTGAATGAGTGGATGAGTGGATGAGTGAATGAGTGAATGAGTGCGCTCATAGAAACTAGTTCCAAGAATACTACGAACAATTGTGTCTGCATAACGAACAATTGTGTCTGCATAACGAACAATTTCATGATATGAGTTTATGTGTAGATCTACAGAGGATTATTCCGTATGTCAAATGTGGATATACTAATGTATAATAAATTGTTTATAGGGATACTTCAGGAAGAAAGCGATTCACTTAATTTTAGCATGTAAACCACGTGTAAGGTTTTTCTACATACATTTATGTGTTCATGCCAGTTTATCGTCAATACACCGTACGTAATATTTTGTGGAAGATAGGTACTATTGTAACAGCTTACCTGTTGTGTTTGTTGTGTTCGATTTGTAAGATAACTCTTAAACCATTTAAAGATGGGTACCTCTTATTCCGTAATAATCTAACTTATGTAATAAAATTAGATGGTCGAATGCCTTACTTAAATCAAGAAATACACTGACAATTGAATGTTTTCTTTAATAACAGTAATGGTGGAATTTTCGAGCGGAAACCATATTGATTATTATTTAAGATATTGTTGTTGATTAAAAAACAGAGGTCCTTTTGTATACAACCTAGCCTAGTATCTTTGAAATTTTAATTCCTCAGGTACAATTCCCTCACTTAAAGAGTTGTTTATCAGAATAGCTATTGGTAGAGATACTTGTTCACCAATTTGTTAACTTCAACTGCATCAGTAGGATTCAAAACCATACTATTTATACTTTTTCGTGGGTTTTTGTTAAGACAAGCGTTAAAATGGGTTTGGGGCTTAGGGATTGCGTTTGCATAACTTGGCCCAACGTTTGTAAAGAAATTGCAAAATGTATTCGAAATTTGATCAGAGTCATTAATTAAAACAGTATTGAGTTTGAAATGTGTAGGAATACATGATTTATCACATTATGTTTCCCGATTATGGTTCGAAGTAACTGTCTTTTTTTAGAATCACTTTTGAATGTTTGTAATAGGTTAGCATAGTAAGTTGTCTCAGCAATATGCTTTAGTTTGTTGTAAAGTTTTCTGTACGTAATGTAACGAACGTAAATTGAATGTGTCCTTGATTTACTAATACATGTTCGATAAAGCTTATTGGTTTTCGTAGAAGATTTCATTAGACTTTTGGTCATCCATTCATTCCTGATTACATATTTTGTTTTGATTTTAGTAAATTTTCTGGGGCAAAGGAATCAACAACATTCCGGAGTTTTGTCATAATTTTTAATTTTAAATGCATTATTTATATATAATTGATGTTAATAAGTCCAATCAATTTATTGGAGAGCGGATGTTATATGACGGATGGATATTTCTTAAACTTATCTGTGTTTGAAAATTAGCGGCTGATTGAGTGTTTTGGCATATTTCCGTCTAATTAAACAAAATATGGGCACGTGGTCCGATATGTGACTGTAAGGTACATCAGAATGGAGTTGGTATGTCTTACATAACCATTATCAATAAGGGTTGCATATGTATGGGTAATACGTGTTGGTTTAGTGATGGTTGGAACCATGTTAGCACCAAACAAAATATATCTAGCAAGTCACTAGAAGGCATATACTAGTGCAATAGTCACAAATTTTATCTGTTCCAATTATAACATTTGTTGTGTTGTGTTAGGGAATTAATGTTGTCTTATGTTAGGGAATTAATGCATTAATAATGCTTTCAAGAGTTTGCTTAATGGCGTTAGGAGAAATATCTTCACAAGGTGTATTGTGAGAATTTAATATTGTTGACACCTCATTTTACTTACTACTTCAAAGCATATAGCATTAGCTTTAATGTTTATATAATGTTTATATAATGTATGAGGTCTGTATAGTTTTGTGAAATATCTTAGCTAGATTATAACCGAATATATAGCAACTTCTAAAGCCTTCACTTATTTGTTTTTGTCTGATGCATTATGTAGTTGACGAGGAATTCTGATCGTGGGTAGATAATTATTTTGCTTTGCAGACCAGGAAGATATTTAGCATGATAAACACAAGAACAAATAGTACAAATTAAAGACGTATGATTAGCAACATACTTTTTACACGGACAGCACGTTTTATGCGTCATTTTACATAAATAAACAAATGTAATCTTATAAACGGAAGCCATATAGACACAGTGGAGAAATAAAATTGTTTAGTAAAACAAATAGAAATATATCACTACTAAACCGAACGGTTTTCGGCTGTACAGTGTGACCGTAACACGCCTCGTCAGAAAACTGGTCGCGTTCGCTTCTATTAATAAGGACGGGTTTCGACGACATTCCTTTCTGTTCAATTGTGTCCCCTTCAAACCAGTTTTACTGTCTGGGGAACGTATACAAAAACAGTGGAAAATATGAATACGTTCCTCAGCCGCATTGTGTTGCCCGGCGTGTAAATAACATCGTACATTGCTGTGTGATCGAGGCTAGTAGATTTCCGGCGTATAGATAACATCGTACACCGCTGTGTGGTGTCGAGCGTCTCAGACGAGCGACGAAATTAAATGTTGCCCACAAAAGGCGGTTAGTGTGTTAGGAACACACAAAAACATGTTCTACTGGTGTCCCATGCGGGCACGTACGCACGCACGCATGCATACGCGCATGCAAGCTTGCACACGCGCTAATAATGACATACACGCACACACACATGTTTACAAAAGAAGGACCACATCCGTTTGATTTGTTCACAATCTTTATGACTCCCCTCCCATCATACACTTGGAGCTTATTTCCCCTGGTGACACTTTGTATGGACACTAAGGTTACTGTGACTTTTTGACCAATAACGTTCTCCTCCGAGTGTTAATTCATTACGAATCACCCTGCGCACACGTAATCACACACACATTCGCACGTACACACATGCACGCTCGCATTCACTCACGCACACACACATATACATAAATGTTCGTCGCAATGACATTACACACAACTAAAATTTCCGCAGAGGATTGCGTCTTATCGATTAGGCAGCGCCTTATCGATTAGGCAGCGAACATTGATCCAGACGACAGCTTAATGTGTTTAGTGAACAGATCGAGAACGATCTGTGTTTTTCTTTGTTGAAATATCACATGAGCTTTGATATACTTTAATGTTGTCTAACACTTGATCTACACCTGCTGACATGCGTTAATTTTTATAGAAATCTTCGTTCCTCGCTGCCGCATCACAGAAAAACGCAAACAAACCAATTATACCTCTAGGAAATGGCATGTTTTTGACATAATTGTGTACTTCAACTGAGATAGCTGGTTCTAGTGTAACCCGTGCCTCGTGTGTACGCCAATGAAAAGTCGGTCTTTGGGATACGCCGAGAGACGCGAAAGAAAACCCGGTGCAGTTGCCCGCTGAAGATCGAGGCCAGTAGATTTCCAAGAATTGTAATTGCAAAGAATAGTGTGAACCAAACATATTTTTTTTGAGACACAGTACCATGGCTGGTGAGCGTTGGTGCAGATCCAATCATTATATCCCACAGAATGTAACCTACGAATGGGCCATTTTTGCGTCAATGCAGATGTCAAACACATGGAACATATGTGATCGTTTCTCACCGTGTTCTGTAGCACCTCTGTGTTTGTGACATGTTAGATATGTGATATTATAAAAAATGTTGCGATAATTTTGAAAACGATTGCGATTGTGTGAAGACCAAACATTCAAGTTATTGGTTGAAATGTACCGTCTCCAAACGTAGCTGTCATTGCCGGCGATATCTCCGTCCGACGGCTGGTTAGCACCAGACAGACATTCCTGTCCAGCAACAGGGATGTCGCCCCGGTTAACTTGATGACAAGTTTCTAACCCTTGACCCAGCAATGTAGTAAAGTTACGCAGTACATTATGTAAACTGTGGCATTGGTGGTTAGGAGCAGTAGTTAAGATGTGGATGAAGAGTCGAAGACGTTAGAATTGCTGCATCTTTGATATAATCCTACTTGTGATAACAAGTGGAAGTTGAGCAAAGAATACGTTTGCAATTGTTGAGTTCTCGAAAGACAGCGCATACGTTAAAGGTGGAATATTGCAATTGTTGCTGTGTTTGATTGTTTGATGTTTGGTGTTTGGTGTGTACTAGTGTTCTGGTTTATAAGATACAGCTTTGTGTGGTCGACCGGCCGTTGATGTGGGACAGTTTCCTTCGCGTCATCGTCGATATGGTGAAAACTTCATCCTTCCGTCACTCCACCCTTCTCTCCATCAATCCTTCCTATGTTCCCACCCTCCACCAGTCCACTATCCTTCTTCCCTTCGTACACCCCAACAAAACACATTCCTTCGCATTGCCAGTCTCCCTGTTTCCCTCCCTCACTCACTCCCTCTAACGCATTTCCCTTTACACCTGATTCACAGTCTGCCTGTCTCATTGTCTATCACGTTATACGTTTCCCTGTCCCCCGTATCCCTACCTTGTTCCCTGATTCCTCGTGTATCACCCCTTCTCCAACGTACCATTTTCCAATTATCTTCTTATTGACACTTGTGGACGTCCTGCATCCTTCACGCCAACCACAGGCTGAAACTATTGGGCTTAAGATTCAGGACGGATTAACCCTCAACATGAAAGGCATCTAATGGGATTATGCGAATTGGCAAAAAGTTAAGTAAACAAACGTCTACATTTTAAGTTGTATAAACAAAAGAAGCATATTAACATATTTTACGTAATGGTTTGCTGCCAGGTTAGTCAGATAGGCACACTGCATCTGCAGGCCCCTAGAGGGCAGCACTATCAAACGTGTAATCTCCGTAGGTAAACTGGATCATGGTGATTGATTCGGTTGGTGTCCGCCAGCGGTGAAAGGAATGTCCGGCTCTGACAATTCAGATTACACTCTGGGCTAAGCCAGTATATGTAACATGGATACAATTAATGGGAGGGGTTTCGTGTCTGAATTAGTAATGATGCACACACCGTTAGCTCAACAGTATTACTCAAATCTTACACATTAATTAATCTCAATTGCTCAACTTCACAAATACAATCCGGAGTGAACTAGAAGAAAGTTAAACGCCGCCTCACGATGTTTGAATTGAAGTAAACAACGTGTACATCGAATGTCTCCAGCAGGGTTCAAGTACTCGAGTACTTTAGTACTTGTGTACTTAAGTACAGCAGGTACTGTACTTGGACTTGTACTTGCCATTTTGTTGAGTGCAGCACTTGTGCTTGAACTTGTACTTGACCGTCAAAGTACTTGGACTTGGCAAGTACTTTCCCAAGTACTTTTCTCGATAAATATTTGGCTCTATCTAAACAATTGGAAAAATGGCTACTTTGAAGATGACCGTGTGTTTACTGTTATTTTTTGTCCATGTTATGTATGTCAATGAATAGCGAAGGTTTGGATGTTGATTGGTTTACATGCATAAAGGGGAGGAGCATATTGCCCATGTACTTGACCCATCCCTGGTCTACAGTAATCCTAACTAGAGGAATGTTGTCAATGCTGGGTACTAATTTGCACTCTATTGGAACAGTTTCGAAGATGTCATGTATACAAACAAATAACAGTAAACACCACTTGCAAGAGTGTTCAACTTATCATTAAAAGAGGGAGTTGTTCATTTTGAATGGAAAGAAGCAAACATCATGCCATTATTTAAAAAGGGTTCGAGAAATAAGTCCGAGAATTACAGACCAGTGAGTTTAACGTCAGTGATTTGTAAATTATTAGAAAGGTTAACTAAAGACTATTATGGTGGACTTCCTCGTTAAGCATAAATAATTAAATTCATCTCAACATGGATTCCTAAAAGCGAGGTCTTGCTTAACAAATATGCTATGTTTTGTTTTTTGGAAGAAATCACTAAATGGATTGACGAGGGATCGCCAGTAGATATTATCTACTTAGATTTTCAGAAAGCTTTTGACAAAGCGTCACATCAAAGATTACTACTTAAATTAAAAGCCCATGGTATCGGGGATGGTTTAATTGACTGGATAGAACAATGGCTGACTGACAGAAGACAGCGTGTTGTAGTAGATGGAGAAATTTCAAACTGGAAATCAGTTTTGAGTGGGATACCACAAGGGTCAGTATTAGGACCTTTAGTATTCTTAATATATATCAATGACTTGGACGACAGTATAACAAGTAACGTACTGAAATTTGCAGACGACACAAAAGTATTTAGAAGGGTTAACAATGATGGTGATAAACAACATTTACAAAACGATCTAGACAGATTAGTGAAATGGTCTGAGAAATGGTAGATTTTGTTAAATTTTGGGAAATGTAAATGCCTACATACAGGACATGGGAACTTGGTTGCAAACTATAAAATGGGAGGTACCGTTCTGGGTACTACTATAAAATAAAAGGACTTAGGAGTTACAATAAGTGCTGATATGACAGTTTTAGAGCAGTGTGGTATTGCAGCTTCAAAGGGTAATAAAATTCTTGGGTTGATTAGGAGAAACATAACTTACAATTATGAAAAAGCTAATTATACCTCTATATAAAGCAATAGTTAGACCTCATTTAGAATACTGTATACAAGCGTGGATACCATATCGTAAGAAGGATATAGATACACTTGAACGCATACAGAGGAGAGCAACTCAAACTATTCAAGAACTGAGGGACCTTAGTTATGAAGAACGCCTGACAGAATGTGGTTTAACAACTCTAGAGACAAGGAGGTTAAGAGGAGATCAGATTGAAGTTTTCAAGATATTGAATGGGTATGAAAATATTAATAGAAATATGTTTTTCTCTCTCAAGAAAGTTAGCAGAACTAGAGGACATGAGGTAAAGTTAGTAAAGGATCAGTGTATATTTTATATCACAAAGTACTCGTTCTCACAGAGGACAATAAATGAATGGAACAAATTGTCTACAGATTGTGTAACTGCTAGCAGCGTGAATATGTTTAAAAAGAAGGTTGACACATATCTCAGGAGGGCGGGTTACACGTAGACGAACACTGATTGATTCTCGATAGGCCAATGGCTTCCTTGTCCACTTGCCATCTGGGCCTTTGGCTTGGATGGCAAATCTTTAAAAATCTTGTCAAATCTCTTGTTAAATCTTGTTAATACAACTGTTTTCGTATTAAGCACCCAAACTGCATATGTGAAAAGACGCCTTGTAAGAATTTTAGGAACACTTTGCGCGCCACCAACTGTTGAACATTTTATCGAATGCGAGATGAATTAATGATAGGTTTTCCGGAAGAGATGTTCGTACGCCAGCGTGCAAAACTTTACAATGTAAAATTTACTCTCTGCGTGTGCGTGCGTGTGTGCGTGCATGTGTGCACGTGTGTGTTTGTGGGGGGGGCGTGTGCATGTGTTTCAACGGGAACTATTGTTATGGCGTGCTTACGAGTGAGTTACAATGAATGTCCGTCAACTTGACGCAGGCCAAGTTAAAACAACAATTAAATTAGGATCTTCCCAGACAAAGACTGCCTGCTAATGTGGCGTCGAAAAACCCTTTCTACAAAAGCAGCAGGGGCGTGGAACTAGTCCCGCTCAGTTCATTTGATGTTAATGACACAAACGACGCTCAATATGTCTACGCCATTGTATGCAATGAAGCAGTGACTCACGACGCGCCTGTGTAGTGGTTAGAGCAACAAAACAGTCATCATTAAAAAGGAAACAGTATCTCTGGTGGTAAATGGACTCTTATATTTTCGAAACCGACGGAAACACGTTCAAAGTCTCTAGTGCTAAAAGATGGCTACCGGAAGTATATTTTCACGCCTCCCTGATGAAAGAATTAATTGTTCGTTATCTGATGGTTGGGACCCAGAATGAAAATCAACCATATATCCTATCGCATATTTTGATTACCGCATGCTCTAAAGGCTGCACCATGGTCATTTGTACGTGTATATATTTATTAAAATATATCAGCAACAAGTAGTACGCCTTACTGCTATGTGCATACGAAACTTAGTGACTTAAAACGCAAACATGTGAGTACAACATTGCTGAGAACAAATATGTTGTGCGTAGAAGGCTTTGACTTAACTCCTAGAGGATACTTTGACGCACCTACACATATCATATTAACTCAGGAAATAAAACCTATCCGAAATGATAATTTACCTTTAGTCGACCATATCTTAGCACACAGCATGTTTCGATAGAAATCAACATACATAAACCATTCACTAAGAATACATCAACACCGAAGAGAACTCATACTTTGCCAAAGTTTAAACACTAGCCTGCATTGGTGTATCAACGTTGTGAGATTTGCTGTCTTTAGTATCAACATGTTTACCGATTTCGACGTACTTTTTACAAAGGACTTTGCCATATATGCACTAGCATGCTTTCTAGTTTTCCCCTCCCTCGAGCGTCTTAAACTCCTGATAGTATCTCGCATGCTACTTAATCCTGTAAGCACTGGACCGTCAACCGGTTTGCACGATTACCCGCCGCCTACATTCCCCCGCCACCACCCCCGTAGCTGCCCCACCCCGGCCTGTCGTCATGTCCCCGCCACCCCCGTAGCGGCCCCATCCCGGTATGTCGTCACGTCCTCCGCCACCCCCCTAGCGGCCCCATCCCGGTATGTCGTCACGTCCCCCGCCACCCCCGTAGCTGCCCCACCCCGGCCTGTCGTCACGTCCCCCGCCACCCCCGTAGCGGCCCCATCCGGGTATGTCGTCACGTCCCCCGCCACCCCCCTAGCGGCCCCATCCCGGTATGTCGTCACGTCCCCCGCCACCCCCCTAGCGGCCCCATCCCGTTTACGATCTTACGGATTTATGTTACCAGTGTTGCAGGTGTGCGCCACTCAGGGTCTACCCGTGTTGGGTGGTTGAGGGAGGACGCGGTGCTCGACGTGAGGGATCTTATAGATGTGGACATGTTGTATAGAAGCGTGTGGCTGGCAACTCTGGCCAACACACACATACACATACACACACACACACACACACACACACACACACACACACACACACACACACACACACACACACACACACACACACACACACACACACACACACACACACACACACACACACACACACACACACACACACACACACACACACATACATACATCATACATCATACACACGTACACACGTACACACGTACATACATATATATATATATATATATATATATATATATATATATATGTATGTATGTATGTACGTGTGTACGTGTGTACGTGTGTACGTGTGTACGTGTGTACGTGTGTACGTGTATATATATATATATATATATATATATATATATATATATATATATATATATATATATATATATATTTATATATATATATATATATATATATATATATATATATACATATATACATATATACTTAGAGCAAGAGAGGGAAACATACACTCGCACGCACGCACGCACGCACGCACGCACGCCCTGATGCACACGCACAAACACACACGCAGGTCCTCATAAACACGCACGCACGCGCATTCACGTTCATGCATACAGTTTTATGATTACCCTATATATATGGGCGGATGGAGCCTATTCTCCCCTGAGGGTGCTTGTTCCGTGTGTCTGAGAATTCCGGGAGTGGATGACGTTTCATTGACACAAACAAACATCAACCAACGATAAACTCTACAAAATATAGTATCTTTATTGTTACGAAATCACTGAAGGAGCTGTGTGGTTGGGTGTGTTCCGCGGTCGTTCATCGAACCCCGCACAGCGCGCTCTGTGGTGATTGATGACGTCACACAGAAGCTGCTTTAACATAATCTATAGACGATCACTGGTGGCAGTCATTACGCAGTCAGTCATCTCACGACAGGTGACGGAGACAATAGAGCACAACCTGAACATGCGTGCGTTCGTTCGTGCGTGCGTGTGTTCGTGCGTGTGTGCGTTCGTGCGTGCGTGCGTCCTTGCCTGCGTGTACGCTGTCTGCGGTGAATTGAATAACAAGACTGACAGTTAAAACCAATGGAAATAAAGATACGAACCAATGTTAAGCTGAAAATCAACCTAGGCACGATCTCTTTTCTATAGACGAGTTGGACAAACGGCGATTCTCTGCGAGATATTGTTAGACTAGAAACCAGAACATAGTTTCGCGTCCTCATAAACACAACCCATAAATGTACTCAAATTTATAGACCCTATATGCATGCAAGGAATGTCGTCACTGTCACCGCTACAATTGTGACACTTAATTGATCTGCCTATATTGAGGCCATTAACTTTCTTCAACGGGGTCGGAATACAATTTCTCAGAATAGCGACCGTGTCAGACGACCGCACGTCCCGACCAATGACAATGAAGCGTCAGTTTCCCCGCTGAAGAAGGATTACCTATTGTCGCCCATTTCTGTCCACATTCGAAGAACGTCGCCATGATTGATTACAGAATTATTCAAGTTTCGAAAATGTCTGCTCTGGTTTTCTGCGGGCTCACTACAGCAGTAGTCCCGCGGTTACGAGGTGGATCGCACAAAAGGCTCCTGGTTATGAAGCTCGCAAAAATCGGAAATGAAGTCATCGTAAGAAATGAGGAAGTGAACGGGGTTTTCGCCACATAGTCATCACGTTAACACGTCATTGCGTCTGGCGACTGTAGGAAACCTCAAACCCGATTTAATATATAATCTGCTGATCAGGTCAAGATGTTTGGTCTGGCCACAACTGGAGCGCTCCTTGTAAACGTATTGACCTCTTGACATGAAACTCTGCTGTGAGAAAAAATCAGATTCTTTTCAGTTATTTTCAATCTTTTCGAAACTCCTCACGTGCATATATTTGTTACTGAGCAATTTGTTTTCGAAGGAACATCTGCTATGAATGTTGGAACATAATAAGTCAACACTATTTATGGGTCTCAAAAACGTGCACAACTGCTAGGATCTTGAACATGTTGACGCACATATAAACATCGTTGTTTATTTGTTTGTTTGTTTGTTTGTTTGTTCAACGGAAGAAAGTTGGAACCGGCAGATGGTGGTGAAATATTTGCTCTAGGTCCAGTGCACTTTGTGACCGCATATTCCAGTCTGTTTACTCATTAAACCACCGATACAGTACGACATGCTCCGACTGACGTATTCTCCTTTCCTGTCACCTGCTATGGCTGACAAAGGTTTTGTTTACTGTAAATCTAACAATTCGCTTGTCATCGTTAGGTTCGAAGAAACAGGTTTGCCTAATGATAGCGCCTTCCACTCCACCGTCGTTACCAGCCTCAGCCTTGCACGACGATGTTATCTGCTGTGCCGTCTCGCGGCTGTAACGTGCGCAGGTTCTTCAATACCAACCGACACTGACTCGACTGTCAGGTCATAAATGACGGTTTTAGTTCGTTCTTCGGCCGTGAGAAAGTTCGACCTGGTGTCGTCGCAGTCCGGTGTGTAGTGCTCTGCTACATACCAATCACATGCCAGAGTCGATCTTACATACTCCACATATGATGCCAACAATCACTTTATGCACGATAAGTTACGGAAAATATCTTAAGTTGTTCAATATAGCATTGTTTAGATTGATACGTAAACGGTGGATTCTTATAACTTATCATCATGTATTATTGAGTAGTCGAATACCTCATATTTTGGCATTACGTCTTCTTAGCGGAAATGTTGCGACTAGCGTAACATAGACATTATCCATAATCCGTGTCACGGGAATATTGTGCAGGCTACAGGAATGCTAGTTCTTCGGCCAGAGGGATACTGATTGTTGCATTTCAAGAGCTGTTTACTACATCGCCGAGCTATTTTCATAAATGCCACAGACATTTCTTTGAGCAACAACAACCTGACGATCAAAATGTGTACCATTCCGAGAGTCACCGACGATGACGTAATGTCAGAAACATTAACCGAATATGAATATCAACATGAGAAATGTACTGTCACCAATTGGCACAAATTCTCCAGTTATCACCAAGTGTCACAAGACCAACGCGACCCCATTGCGATGTGCTTCCACATTGCAGACTATCTTCACGTATTGCTTCCACTGATTGCAATTGCTGATTACAGACTGTGTTTCTATGTTGCTTCCACTGATTGAAGGCTGTCTTCACATGTTGCTTCCACTGATTGAAGGCTGTCCTCACATGTTGTTTCCACTGATTGCAGACTGTCTTCACATGTTGCTTCCACTGATTGCAGACTGTCTTCACGTGTTGCTTCCACTGATTGCAGACTGTCTTCACGTCTTGCTTCCACTGATTGAAAGCTGTTTTCACGTCGTCTTGCTTCCACTGATTGAAGGCTATCTTCACATGTTGCTTCCTCTGATTGCATACTGTCTTCACATGTTGCTTCCTCTGATTGCAGACTATCTTCACATGTTGCTTCCACTGATTGAAGGCTGTCTTCACATGTTGCTTCCATTGATTGCAGACTGTCTTCATATGTTGCTTCCACTGATTGAAGGCTGTCATCACGTGTAGCTTCCACTGATTGAAGGCTGTCTTCACATGTTGCTTCCTCTGATTGCAGACTGTCTTCACATGTTGCTTCCACTGATTGCAGACTGTCTTCACATGTTGCTTCCACTGATTGCAGACTGTCTTCACATGTTGCTTCCATTGTTTCCACTGATTGAAGGCTCTCTTCACATGTTGCTTCCAATGATTGAAGGTTGTCTTCACATGTTGCTTCCTCTGATTGCAGACTGTCTTCACATGTTGCTTACACTGATTGCAGGCTGTCTTCACATGTTGCTTCCACTGATTGAAGGCTGTCTTCACATGTTGCTTACACTGATTGCAGACTGTCTTCACATGTTGCTTCCACTGATTGAAGGCTGTCTTCACATGTTGCTTACACTGATTGCAGACTGTCTTCACATGTTGCTTCCAATGATTGAAGGCTGTCTTCACATGTTGCTTCCACTGATTGCAGACTGTCTTCACATGTTGCTTCCATTGTTTCCACTGATTGAAGGCTGTCTTCACATGTTGCTTCCAATGATTGAAGGTTGTCTTCACATGTTGCTTCCTCTGATTGCAGACTGTCTTCACATGTTGCTTACACTGATTGCAGACTGTCTTCACATGTTGCTTCCACTGATTGCAGACTGTCTTCACATGTTGCTTCCACTGATTGAAGGCTGTCTTCACATGTTGCTTACACTGATTGCAGACTGTCTTCACATGTTGCTTCCATTGATTGCAGACTGTCTTCACATGTTGTTTCCAGTTATTACAGGCTGTCTTCACGTCTTGCTTCCACTGATTGAAGGCTGTTTTCACGTTTTGCTTCCACTGATTGAAGGCTGTATTCACGTCTTGCTTCTACTGATTGCAGACTGTCTTCACGTCTTGCTTCCACTGATTGCAGACTGTCTTCACGTCTTGCTTCCACTGATTGAAGGCTGTCATCACGTGTAGCTTCCACTGATTGCAGACTGTCTTCACATGTTGCTTCCACTGATTGAAGGCTCTCTTCACATGTTGCTTACACTGATTGCAGACTGTCTTCACATGTTGCTTACACTGATTGCAGACTCTCTTCACATGTTGTTTACACTGATTGAAGGCTGTCTTCACATGTTGCTTATACTGATTGCAGACTGTCTTCACATGTTGCTTCCACTGATTGAAGGCTGTCTCCACATGTTGCTTACACTGATTGCAGACTGTCTTCACATGTTGCTTCCACTGATTGCAGACTGTCTTCACATGTTGCTTCCACTGATTGCAGACTGTCTTCACATGTTGCTTCCAATGATTGAAGGTTGTCTTCACATGTTGCTTCCACTGATTGCAGACTGTCTTCACATGTTGCTTACACTGTTGCAGACTGTCTTCACATGTTGCTTCCACTGATTGCAGACTGTCTTCACATGTTGCTTACACTGACTGAAGGCTGTCTTCACATGTTGCTTACACTGATTGCAGACTGTCTTCACATGTTGCTTCCACTGATTGCAGACTGTCTTCACATGTTGCTTACACTGATTGCAGACTGTCTTCACATGTTGCTTCTATTGTTTCCACTGATTGAAGGCTGTCTTCACATGTTGCTTACACTGATTGCAGACCGTCTTCACGTCTTGATTCCACTGATTGCAGACTGTCTTCACGTCTTGATTCCATTGTTTCCACTGATTGAAGGCTGTCTTCACATGTTGCTTACACTGATTGCAGACTTCATATCCAGGAACACATTGTGTATCGTAGTTTCTCACAGAGCTATTAGACGGATGAATCTCCTACCATCAACGTTCTACTAACGTTAGCTCTCGGTCATGCAGTTGCAGTATCACATTCAAGGCACCATGGCTCAGTAAACCGTGAAGCGTTAACGTTTAAGTTGCATGAACAAGCCAGGAATCGCCAAGACGATATTAATGCTTTTGTGGATAAGTGTACTGGATAGTTTTACACATACAATTAGCAAAACGGCTTTTCAATTCCTTCTTAGTTGTTAACACGTAGGTGTCACCTGTTATCGCCTACACATTGTCAACAACTCTCAGCTCCACTCCCTGTCGGTACATATCGCCCGCTGTCGTAAGAGATCACATAATGAGCTAGCATCAGTTGTTACAAGCTTACGTCAACAGTCACCAGGCACCATTACCGGCATCCTGCTGTCACAAACAACAATTGAAACGATCACGATTTATTTCATCAAGGCGTCACGTTGTTGCTTAAACTAGTGACCCCGTAGGAGACGAGGGCAGACAGTCTATCACAAAAACATGTCTGTCTCAGGAGGTTCACGGAACCGAACAATTGATCTGGGATACATTGGCACGCCGAATGGCTCCCCAATCCCACATGGTGTTCAATTGTCAACAACTGTCACATTAGTTGTCGCCAATTGTCACCAAACTCCACCAACTCTCACTAGCTGCCCCTCGTGGTTGGTGAGCGACCGCGAGAGAGCGTCTCGAGGGGATATATGATCAGGCGGCACAGTGCGAGGCCCGTCTGGGACGCCGACAGCGATAATTATGTCTGCGGCATTAAAATACGTACTGAGACAAATATAGGCATAAAGGGCGTCTAGGAGTACTCCGAGTATGAGTTGAGCTAAGTCTTGCGTGTCAAAAGCATTCATAAATTGCACGGTGAATACACATTATACGGAATTTTTATATATATATATATATATATATATATATATATATATATATATATATATATATATATATATATATATATATATATAAAATGTAGCTTTAAAAATATATTTTGTACTCATACTGCTATTGATCAGGCATAATGACGATGTAATACTGTTAATAATCATACCATCAGAACGGAGTAACGCTGCCGGCATAATCTATGTCTAGACAGGTAACCGTACTTGTGTATAAATGACTACATAAAGACCATCTACGACACACACGAAGAGGAACTTAGGAAAGGAATCAGCAGCTGCAGCGATACGTTCTATTGTGGAAGTGTGCCTAATAAATGTCATAGTGTCGCAGTTTCTGGCAAGGCGCACTAGTTAATTTTTTATTTATTTTGGAGTCATCACTAAACGTATCGTTTACCTGTGTTAGCCAAACACGTGCTCTGATCACATACAATGTTGTAGCTGTTGACAGATTGGTACACATTCACAAATTATATATAATTTAAATCCCCCCACCGTCCACAATCCATTCACATATTCTACACCCTTCTACTTTCCATAAAACTCTCACATACCCTACCCCCTCACCTTCCATAATATGTTCACATATCCTACACCCCTCCACCTTCCGTAATCCATTCACATATCCTACACCCCTCCACCTTCTGTAATCCATTCACATATCCTACACCCCTCCACCTTCTGTAATCCATTCACATATCCTACACCCCTCCACCTTCCGTAATTCATTCACATACCCTACACCCCTCCACCTTCCGTAATCCATTCACATACCCTACACCCCTGCACCTTCCGTAATCCATTCACATATCCTACACCCCTCCACCTTCCGTAATCCATTCACATATCCTACACCCCTCCACCTTCCGTAATCCATTCACATATCCTACACCCCTCCACCTTCCGTAATCCATTCACATACCCTACACCCCTCCACCTTCCGTAATCCATTCACATATCCTACACCCCTCCACCTTCCGTAATCCATTCACATACCCTACACCCCTCCACCTTCCGTAATCCATTCACATATCCTACACCCCTCCACCTTCCGTAATTCATTCACATATCCTACGCCCCTCCACCTTCCGTAATCCATTCACATATCCTACACCCCTCCACCTTCCGTAATTCATTCACATACCCTACACCCCTCCACCTTCCGTAATCCATTCACATATCCTACACCCCTCCACCTTCCGTAATTCATTCACATATCCTACACCCCTCCACCTTCCGTAATTCATTCACATATCCTACACCCCTCCACCTTCCGTAATCCATTCACACTTCCTACACCCCTCCACCTTCCGTAATCCATTCACATATCCTACACCCCTCCACCTTCCGTAATCCATTCACATACCCTACACCCCTCCACCTTCCGTAATCCATTCACATATCCTACACCCCTCCACCTTCCGTAATTCATTCACATACCCTACACCCCTCCACCTTCCGTAATCCATTCACATATCCTACACCTCTCCACCTTCCGTAATTCATTCACATACCCTACACCCCTCCACCTTCCGTAATCCATTCACACTTCCTACACCCCTCCACCTTCCGTAATCCATTCACATATCCTACACCCCTCCACCTTCCGTAATCCATTCACACTTCCTACGCCCCTCCACCTTCCGTAATCCATTCACATACCCTACACCCCTCCACCTTCAGTAATCCATTCACACTTCCTACACCCCTCCACCTTCCGTAATCCATTCACATACCCTACACCCCTGCACCTTCCGTAATCCATTCACATATCCTACACCCCTCCACCTTCCGTAATCCATTCACATACCCTACACCCCTCCACCTTCCGTAATCCATTCACACTTCCTACGCCCCTCCACCTTCCGTAATCCATTCACATACCCTACACCCCTCCACCTTCCGTAATCCATTCACATATCCTACACCCCTCCACCTTCCGTAATCCATTCACACTTCCTACACCCCTCCACCTTCCGTAATCCATTCACACTTCCTACACCCCTCCACCTTCCGTAATCCATTCACATACCCTACACCCCTCCACCTTCCGTAATCCATTCACATACCCTACACCCCTCCACCTTCCGTAATCCATTCACACTTCCTACGCCTCTCCATCTGCCACCTTTTCACACTGACTTGATTTAAACGCATATGCCACATTGACCCTCGCTGTTCTCCAGGTAGTTGCACCCCCCCACCATGTTCTATGGCATGCCGCTCTGCTGTGAACAGCTGAAGCCCAGCATCACGTCTGATTTGGTCACTCCACCTCTTCAATGGCCTTCCCCTCTGCCACTGTCCTTTGAAATATTGCTTGAATATTTACCTAACGATATCATATCTCGGTGTAAGGCAAAACGTGCCAAAACCACCGGAGTGTTTTGATGACATATGTGATGGATTCAGGGATGACGTTGTCCTCTCTGATATCTTTATATTGTGTAATATGTCTGCCCTGGCATCACTTCTGATAGCATGCATGCAACGCGTCACCAAAACCCATAAGATTGTGTCTCCAGTGATCGCAGTTTAAGGTAAGTTTTTATATAGTGCGGTATGCAGTCTGCAGGACCGCTCAGTGAGCTTTACACTTCACCCCCCGGCAGACCTGTTCATTCCATGGCGCCACTCTCTGTATTGTCAGGTACTCATTTATACAGCTGAGTGAACTGGGGCAACGTGGGGTGAGGCGACAGCAGTGGGGTTAGAAACCCCACTGGATTGAGAGTCCGGCATTCGAACCGGTATGCCATCGCGCCACGTAAACATCTGTACCATATAGTGCTATTGGCATTTTAAGAATCCCGTATAATCTTACTTTCAGTCTTGTTGATATGCCTCTATATGATGTCTTATTTATTGCATACTTAGACTATGATTAAAATACCCCAAATCCCAATAAGTAAATACCGTTAATTTTGGCATTGAGCCTGAAATAGAGGATAACTATTATATTATACAGTTGAGAATAATAGTAGAAAATTATTGCAAAAAGTAAGGAGCTGGGATATGAAATTACTCCAGGACTGTATAATATACAGGTTACAGAAAGTATCAGAATCATTGCACTTCGTTCGTCTATGCTGTCCACATAGGTCGTGCCTGGGGTCATTTGTGGACAGGTCCGTCTGTGTGGTGTCACATAATAAGGCCAAGGTTATGGAAAGCAGTCAATAAATATTTTTACAACGTTCAGAGTCCACTGGCATGAAGGTCTACCAGCATTATATCTCACCTTTTAAACTCTAATTGAAGGGTATGTCGCAGATGGCAGAGTGAATATACAGAACGGACGTGTAATTAATACGGTTTGGTGAAAGACAAGACTAGATCAACTATGCACACAACGATTGATTGTGGAGGCCCAGAAAAGATAAGCGCCAAAGTTAGTTTGACAATGACAGCCTGCAATGACAGTCTGCAATGACAGCCTGCAATGACAGTCTGCAATGACAGCCTGCAATGACAGTCTGCAATATCAGTCTGCAATGACAACACACACGGAATGATCGACACCTTGGCTGTGAAAAGGTGATATGTGACATGCCAGCGTCGGCATCACAATGACACACTGTACAAAGTATAAGTAGTAAGATGACCCGAAAGCCCGTTTTCTAAGATAGTGACCGACCACCAGCCCGGCTCCTGGTAGCGAGTGTTAGGCCCGCCACACGCATATCGATTCTTCAGTTAGCAACTCAAATGTAGTCGTTATATGTATGTTCTCCACCAACAGTTGACAACACTGGTTTGCTGACATCTGAAAAAATCGGTCGGCCGATGGGTAGTTGCCAATTATTTGTCGGCAGACAAACTGTTAGCGACTGAAAGTCTGTATGTGTCTGGCGGGCTTTAAAGCCATCAATGTGTGAGAGTGGGGGGCGGTGTCAATAGCATCAAACGAGCAGCCACCAAGGATCAGCGACATCTTTGTTTCACGTTCTATTTTAGCGTACAGCCTTCGTCGGTTTCAATTCCACCAAATAATGCTATTCTCATTCACTGCTTTGAAAGACTTTTTTATCGCATTAATCTAAGATGCCGTCTGCACAAAAGAATGTAGGCGCGCTGACTTTTTAGATGAGTGCTGACGGTGCAAACTCGAATGACCAGTTGAATGCTTTCACAAATCCAGTTGTTGGACGAACAGTCCTTTGAACTGAGCACGAAATACGAACGTGCAGACACTTGACTTACTACGGTCTATAACCTAACTTATAGTTCATTAAACCAGAACGTGTCTTATTAGGATTTAGTTTTGTCGTACAGTATCTTCTCCCCACCTATTCTCTACGGGGCTCGGGACCCATAAGGCTGCAGTGCTCCTTCTCCAGTTCGTCCTGTCTTTGGCCACTAATTTGGCTTCAGTCTGTCTTCACCCTAGTTCTCGTTTTTCTTTTTCTCCAGGTTTTCGCCAGGTTGCCTTAGGGCGACCCAGTTTCCGTTTGCCTTCAGGTGTTCATGTTAGTGCCACGAGGCCGTGATTGTCTTCTTTCATTCATGGTATGGGTCCGATCCCATTACGTCTTCTTATAATAACGTCTGTGCTGGTCTTCTTTACTTTGATTTTAATTAGGATATCTTGATTTGAATTTCCCTGAAGCATGATAACGCCACAACCAAAACAGGAGCTCTTCGTTAGATTCTACGTGCGGTCATCTAACTTTTAGTGTTCTCCTTAAATACTCTAATCTTGGAACAAAGTATCTACAGATTGTGTAACTGCTAGCAACGTGAATACGTTTAAAACCAAAATTGAAAAATATCCCAAGAGGGCGGGTTACACATAGATTAAAAAATGTTGGACGTTCGATAAGCCAATGGCTTCCTTGTCCATTGGCCTTCTGTGTTTTGCTTTGGGTAAAAAAATCTTGCTAAAGCTTACGTCTTGGTATCTAACGCCTTGTTACGACCTTACCCGGTGTCAGAAGGATATGAAAGTGTCGTAGGTGGTACGGTAATGTCAGGACAATGTAACCCCCTAGATTTACTGTTCGTTTGACAAGTTAGTTAACCTAATAATGAGACGTTTACTTGATTGTTCCAGGCGCGTTCTACTCTCGACGAGTTTGCCTCTGGGCGCTCGCCATAGTTTAACAGGCACAGACATTCCTTAAAGGAACATCATAGGGCCTCGATTGTTCGTCGTGTGTCTACTAAAACGACACACTAGTGCGTGTAGAAAATGTGTATAAGTTAGTTATACAATTCCGCACTACTCAAATTCTCAATGACTCACTGTCACGCTTTGCGGTGGCGTTTACGACTTAATTGTGACCAGTTTCAACAAGAGTCGCGCACGGCAGTACACAGGTCGAACAATCGGGGTATCTGCGTGCATCATCCGCATGGGCGACGCTGCTTACGAACGCTGAGAAAAAAGACGCCGCGTGGGAGCAAGAAAACTTAAACATTTCGTCATGTTTGTGTCATCAACACTCCGAGACAGAGTGGGTTGTCGCCGTCGTAACTGACAGTACAACAATAGTATTTACCGGGCGAGTCCCAAACTGGCCCGGCAACGAGGGTTTTGTCACGACTCAGGCGAGATGCTCTTTTACAGTCACTTCCGCTAGTCTTTGGTGGTTTCTGTGCTCGAGGCACGGTTGACGTAATTCCGCATTTAGCCGCTAGTGTAATGCTCTAGAATGATTAAGATATAGAATGATTTTTATTTCTACTTCTACTGAGTCACTTGGCCGGTGGTTTATGTTGGCGGAATGTTACTGCTCCCACCCTCCTCTCTAATAGCAGAGGGCGGCTGTCGGAACTGCTTTCGGGTCGAGTGCGTGGCATGGCGTGGCGTGGCGTGGCGTGGCGTGGCGCGCCGAGCAGGCAATACCGTAGCTGACTACCCAAAGTGGACTCCGGTTAACATAATCGCGGATAACATAATCAGCCGTTTTGTAGAATCAAACATATTGGCTGGGGAGGAATCATTAAGTATTTCCGCTGTATTAACATTCGCCGCTTAAGTGAATTAGCCGCTTAGCAGAAACAGGTTGCGCTGGCCATAAGTGATTTTATTCAGCGTAGTCCACTGTATAATATTGTGGCCAAATGGCAAAAACTTGCGAGTACTTAATACACGGACCTCGCGCTCGATTGAAATTGTGACAAATAGCCAACACAAATTAAAGAGTCACATCTCGACAAACATTACAGGGAACTTCATTGTAGCAATGGTATGTTACAAAGAAACCCATTGTGAAAAAAAGTTGTTTGCGGCCTGCGCTGGTTTCTGAGCACAGTCGACTGAACGGCCGATCAATCTCTGCTCAAGTCGTGACCTCCTAGTGAAAGAACAGCGGCTCCCGGTTTAGCATCGCTGCAGACCATGCCTGAGACGCCATTGCAATAAATCGTTGGACCCAAACTGTTTGCGCCTTGACAAGCTCGTTGGCGTGTACGCGGTTTGTCCCTATTTGCATCCGACAACCAACCTACGATGTCTACACTCCGTTTACAAGTCACCCGTTTTACACGATCATAGAAGTTACACCCTAACCGACGACACAGTGTGAAGTCGTTTTCAAAGGTTGACTGTCAACACTGTCGGTTGAGCGAGCGTTTCTTTCGTCTGCGTCATACTCACACCGTCACGACTCGCGCATTCCTCTCCGCCTGGCACCGATTACTTGGCCGGACCAGAGCGACGAGACAGTGCGGGGGAGAGGCGGCCAGGTCACTGCAGGAACACCGCCGGTCTACTCTCGGTCTACGCCACGGACATTCCATTAGCAGTCTTTATTACTCGATTGATGTTAGCAGTCTGTGTTTATGTCCTGTCTGAGACCCACTCGTTCTCATGAACGGCCCGATGTTGGAGACAATTTGTACTATAATAGCGCTTCGAAAATCAACCGTGTGAATAATAATGTTTAATTGTGACAAGAGTTTTTGCACTACATAGCCACAGGCGGTGTAATTATAGATAGCACTGCTAATAAAATGTGGAGAAGAAATCAGGCGTGTTAAGAGTCTTAGGAATGAACAATTCTGAGGAGTGAAAAAACATCCTCGCTTACCAGGGGTGGTAGTAGTACTATACAACGCCTGGCAGATACCTCTGTTTTTATCTGCCAGGAGTACTGTTGTACTCGGCAGTCCCCCTGGCGGTGAGGATGACAAAACAGGTAACATCGGGATTGAAAAAACAACACTTTGCTATGGAATTCGCAGGAGTAGAAACATTCTGCAATTCAAGAACAATTATGGTGGAACACATATAAAGTGACGCATCCAGTGCTATTCGACACGCGGACTACGTCTCTCAGGCGAAGTCATTCCAGTTCACCCACGTGTACATATGACGGCTTGTCTGTATATATAGCACCTGGATGTAAAAGCTGATTGACAACATGCGTGACTAGATTCCGCTCAGTAATCGTTGCGTGTCTGTTCGCTTCTTTCAGGACTTGCCTGACTGTTTTGACAGTGGTAAGTCTACCTGGGGGTATAATTGCATGCTTGTATTTCACTCACCCACTGACTGCCAAATATACGTTACTTGTCATTACTGTAGTGTGCGAAGGTCAAATGGTTAAAGTAACCGTCTCGCATTGAGCATCGCCACGGTTGAATCGCCTGACCCACGGACCCGTCCCAGTGAGTACTTGGTACTTGACCCACGTACCTCGCCCAGTATGTGCCTGGTCCTCAAGTGACTGGGATGCTCGACATTAAAGATACACTCGCTCTGATGAATGAGGAGGAATTTGGAAATGTGCGTCTTTCAGGCGAAACATTTCAATGGTTGCGTTTAGGGTGCATATCAATTGCCCTAACCAGGTCTGTTTCCTTCCTTCAATCTCGTACCCGATGATATGTTGGTCGGTCCTCCCCACTTCAATAGCTCTGAATTTGTAACCTAATCTTGCCATTTTATTTTGAGGATGTATCTTAAACATTGATTTGTTTGTGAAGGTTTGGATTAGTCTGGGAGTTTTCTCGGAGTATTGCCTATTGCAGTATTTCAACACTAAAAGTATTTGCAAAAATTTTTCGATATAGTTATAATTTATTATATTTACAATTATAGTATTGCAAGTATTTGCAAGAAACGTAGAAGTTCTTACTATACAAGAGAGAAACAGTGCCACAAGATCAAGATCTAAAACATGCCCAATCTACAAACACAAAGGTGATTTTTCCTGAATTATGAACACTACAAAGGGGTGTCTTTGCTCAACCACATGACCACAATCAATAATAATAATAACCTTTATTGTTTCGCAATGATCAATACATAATTATGATAAGCATCATATACAAATGAATCGGTACATGAGGAGATTGAGAGGGTTAGTAGAGGTGCAGCTGGGGCCGTGGCAATGTGGTGTCAGAAGTGGCAAAGGACCCACAGACATGACATGTGTGCTCCGGTAGAAGTGGCAAAGGACCCACAGACATGACATGTGTGCTCCGGTAGAAGTGGCAAAGGACCCACAGACATGACATGTGTACTCCGGTAGAAGTGGCAAAGGACCCACAGACATGACATGTGTACTCCGGTAGAAGTGGCAAAGGACCCACAGACATGACATGTGTGCTCCGGTAGAAGTGGCAAAGGACCCACAGACATGACATGTGTACTCCGGTAGAAGTGGCAAAGGACCCACAGACATGACATGTGTACTCCGGTAGAAGTGGCAAAGGACCCACAGACATGACATGTGTACTCCGGTAGAAGTGGCAAAGGACCCACAGACATGACATGTGTACTCCGGTAGAAGTGGCAAAGGACCCACAGACATGACATGTGTACTCCGGTAGAAGTGGCAAAGGATCCACAGACATGACATGTGTACTCTGGCTTCAAATACCAGCAGCATCGACGAGCAAGGACATATGGAAGACGAGATTAACAGCCGGGCTACCAAGTACAGCCATAAAGTAGGATGTATGTACCGACTGTTGAAAGACAAACAAATGCCTTAGAAACTCAAACAGATCATCCGCAAAACCATTTTAACACGTATTATTTGGTAGTGAATTTTGGACCTTGAAAAAGAGACTTGAAAGTCGAATCACTGCAGCAGACATGAACGTCATATGAATGATACAGCCATTTAACAACATTGCCATTCAACACAAAGGCCCATATGCAAGTGGACAAGGAAACCATTGGCTTATCCAGAGTCCAACATTTTTAATATATATGTAATCCGCCCTCCTGAGATATGTATCAACCTTGTTCTTAAACATATTCACGCTGCTAGCAGTTACACAATCTGTAGACAATTTGTTCCATTCATTGATTGTCCTCTGTGAGAACGAGTACTTCCTGATGTCCAATCTAAATTGATCCTTTACTAATTTTACCTCATGTCCTCTGTTTCTATTAACTTTCTTGAGTGGAAAAAACATGTCTATCAGTATTTTTATGCCCATTCAATATCGTAAAAACTTCAATTTGATCTCCTCTTAACCGCCTTGTCTCTAGAGTTGTTAAACCACATTCTTTCCGTCGTTATTCATAACTGAAGTCTCTCAGTTCTGGAATCATTTTACTTGTCTTCTCTTAAGCGTATCTATATCCTTCTTACGATATGGTCTCCAAGCTTGTAAACAGTATTCTAAATGAGGCATAACTATTGCTTTATACAGAGATATAATAAGCTTTTATCCTGGTATGTTATATTTCTCCTAATCAATCCAAAAAAATTATTACCCTTTGAAGCTGCAATACCACATTACTCTGAAACTTTCATATCAGCACTTATTGTTACTCCTTTTACAGTAGTACCTAGAACAGTATCTCCCATTTTATAGTTTACATCCAAGTTCCCGTGTCCTGTAAGTAGGCATTTACATTTCCTAATATTTATCAATATCTGCCATTTCTCAAGCCATTTAACTAATATGTCTAGATTGTTTTGTAAATGTTGTTTATCACCATCATTGTTAACCCTTCTAAACACTTTTTTGTCATCCTCAAATTGCAGTACGTTACTTGTTATATTGTCTTCCAAGTCATTGATATATATATATTAAAAATAATGAAGGTCCTAATACTGATACTGATCCTTGTGGTATCCCACTCAAAACAGATTTCCAGTTTGAAACCTCCCCGTCTACTACAACACGCTGTCTTCTGTCAGTCAGCTATTCTTCTATCCAGTCGCTTATACCATGTCCGATATCAAGGGCTTGTAATTTTAGTAGTAATTTTTTTATCTGGTACTTTGTCAAAAGCTTTCTGAAAATCTAAGTATATAATATCTACTGGTGATTCCTTGTCTATCCACTTAGTGATTACTTCAAAAAAAGCATGACATATTTGTTAAGCATGACCTCGCTTTTATGAATCCATGCTGAGATGGATTTAATAATTTATGCCCAACAAGTCTACCCTATGGTTTTTAAGTAACCTTTCTAATAATTAAAAAAATCACTGATGTTAAACTCACTGGTCTATTATTATCTTACTTATTTCTCGAACCCTTTTTAAATAGTGGTATGGTGTTTGCTTTTTTCCATTCAAAAGGAACCACTCCCTCTTTTAATGGCAAATTGAACACTCTTGCAAATGGTATACTAATTTGTTCCGTCAGTAGTTTTGGGTGAATTCTATCCACTCCAGGTTATGTATTGTCCTTCATTGCCTTTATTTTTTTAGCTACCATTTCTGGAATTACAATTAACTGCCCTAAATAGTCCAATTTAGTCTCCTGAAATTTATTTTAGCATCTGGGACTGGTAATGAACTAATATCCTCTCTGGTAAGTACTGGACTGAACTATACATTTAGGTCTTCCGTTATTAAGTGGTCCAACCTTGTATCGCACGTTTTGTTTACTCCTGGCATATGCATAACAACTCTTGCTGTCATGTTTTATGTTACATGCTATTTTTTGCTTATATCTTCTTTTAGGTTGTCTAATTTCATTCGTAGCTGCATTAAGTGCCTCTTTGTAATATGTGTAGTCTTCATTCTTTCTGGTACCCCTATAAACCCTCCACATTATTTGCTTGTACGCTATTTTTCTAATAGCTTCTTTTGACAAGCATATTTTTCTAGTCCGTTTTCCTTGTTTTTCAAGGGAACAAATTTATCAATGATACTCTCAATTTCATATTTTAAAATGTTCCAACATTCAATTGTGATCTTATTCCTCAGCATGTTATTCCAATCTAGCTTTGCTAAGTGTTTTCTCATATCTTTATATTTACCTTTGTGGAAGTTTCTCCTGTATTTTTTATTTGTACTTTCTGATTTTACTTTGATGCCAAAATGTATTCGATTATGATCACTATTACTCAATGACTCATGTATTTTGACAGTGTCCACTAATTTATGTGGTGAAGACAGCACTAAATCTAATACATTATCTCCCCTGGTAGGTTTTAGCACATGTTGAATAAGGAAGCTATCCTGTTGATCCTCACTCCCTGTACTCTCTACATATTTCCATTGTATGTGTCTGGGGTTAAAACCTCCCTTTATTGCATTTATATTGTGTTATCCTCTTCTTTTTAAGTTTGAACTTCGATAAACTAATCCAGTAGTTAATGTTGAACTTCCTGTAACTATATTGCTCCAAACAGCGTAATCTGCTGAATAGATTCTTTAATACATAAAATAACTTCCCCTCCCTTTCTTCCTATTCGATCTCTCCTAAACATTACGTATCCTGTCAGTCTTAATTCAGAATCTAATATATTGATCCATGATTCGGTTATACCATTTATGTGAGGGTCAATATCTTCTACCATGATGTTTAATTCGTTTTTCTTATTTACTATGCTTGTTGCATTTAAACACACGCATTTATAACTAGCTTCAGAAATGTTTTCCGGACATTTTGTTACTGGTTTGTGTGTACTAGTGGCCTCTTGTCCTGTTTGAAGCACCTCTAAGTAACCCCCTGTGCTACTAGTTTAAACAATGTTTGCTATCAAAAATATGCCACTGTGGACTGCTGCTGAGAGTTCATCCGCAAATACTGCTGCACCCTTTTCACTGCACTTACCGGTAGAATCCCTGGCATAATTATCTGCTCAACCCGTGTTTGCTCAGCTGTTCTAACTAACTGCCTGCATTTCCTGACTATGGCAGTTGTACCCTCCCTCTCTGCGTTGTTACTCCCTACGTGTACTAAAATAGACCCTCTCTTGCACGGACCCACGATTTGTCCACCCTCTCAGTGATAGCCTCTAGTTTTGCTCCTGGAAAGCAAACCACCACGTCACCCCCCCTGTTTAGCGCTCTGCCATTCTTCCTAACTATCGAGTCCCCCACAAACACCTTCGGTCTCCTCCTCACCCTCTCTATCACTACCTCAGAGTAGCTCTTTCATCGGATTCCTGCCGTCGTATTCTGTCCTGCAGTCGTGTCACCTGGCAGCAGGTTGTCCATGTCCCTCTCGCCCACCAACATGTCACCTTTCCCTCCCGTCTCCTGGCTATCTTGCGCTCTTGGTGCCTTCGCTCCCATAGCCTTCCCTCCCGTCTCTTTCGTTCCCGTCTCCTTAGCTCCTGTCTACTTCCATTCCGTCTCCTTCTCTCCCAACTCCTCCCCTCCCGTCTCCTTCACTCCCAACGTCTTCCCTCCCGTTTCCTTCCACCCGTGGTGAGCTTTCCCTAGTATCTGTTTCATCGCCTTCCCCACTTTATCATCCGCTGTCCCCCCCTCCAGAACCACTGGCACAACCCACCTCTTCCCTTCCCACCAATGCCACTACGGGCTGCCTCAGCCGTTCCATCTCCACCTCTAGTCGCTAGACATGAATGTCATATGAATGATGCAGACATGAACGTCATACGAATGATACAGACATGAACGTCATACGAATGATACAGACATGAACGTCATACGAATTATACAGACATGAACGTCATACGAATTATACAGACATGAACGTCATACGAATTACACAGGGCGTCACTAAACGGCACAGACAACCAAATGATCGTCTGTACAGGAAGAGCCAGATGGCCCCAATTGTAGATATGATCAAAATGGAATAATGTTGATGATATGGTTGTGTGATGAGAAGAGAAGACGATTTTGTTATAAACGGGGCACAGAGCATGACTATGTATGGAACGAGGCCGAGAGGAGGGCCTGGGTCACGTTGGTTCAACTCTGTCCACCTGGAAGAACACTACCCAAGGGCGGACCTAGGCTTGTTGGCAGGGGAGTCTCAATCAGTCGTAGTCATATGTCTTCTACTTATGAACCGGGGGGGGGGGAGGACGGGACGACGCATGTGTCGTTCTACTTACATAAGGGTTAATATTAGTCGGCTGTTAATGCTCTAGTCTTTACATTGGCACTAGTTCCGATGTAGGCCTATATACGGTGTCCTTTACGGTAATATTTGCCACGGACACAGGGGTATAGGGGGATCCACTGCTGTCGTCCACTGCTGTCATCCACTGCTGTCATCCACTGCTGTCATCCACTGCTGTCATCCACTGCTGTCATCCACTGCTGTCATCCACTGCTGTCGTCCACTGCTGTCGTCCACTGCTGTCGTCCACTGCTGTCGTCCACTGCTGTCGTCCACTGCTGTCGTCCACTGCTGTCATCCACTGCTGTCATCCACTGCTGTCATCCACTGCTGTCATCCACTGATGTCATCCACTGCTGTCATCCTCAAAGACGTATTAAGAACAGAACGGTACAAGATCCGTTCACACTGGAATAAGTTGATTTCTTACCACACTGACAGAGTTCAAATGTCACTTAAATTCACAACTGTTCTTTAAACGTCTTTGAGGATGACAGCAGCGGATCCAGGGGGATCTTAAAATTAGGCATCTCAAGACCCCCCTACGCCATGTAGAGGGGTATTAGACCCCCTGTGTCCGTGGCAAATATTACGGTAAATGACACCGTATATAGGCCTACATAGGAACTAGTATATATATATATATATATATATATATATATATATATATATATATATATATATATATATATATATGATGTTAAGTTAACATATATTTTGAGCCCACGAATGTACGTCCGAAAAAAATTCTTACCCCCCCGCGGACGCCCATGGACGAAGCCCCTGTCTGTAGCCCGTCCTTATCAAATATGCAGTGTATACCTGTCGATTATATTTTTAAACATATTCACAGAGCTAGCAGTAACACAATCATCACAAAATTGTTTCCATTTGTTTAATTTATTTTGATCAATCTTTTGCAATGCTTTCCAAAGTATTGCAGTATAATGATATGTTTGGTTTATTTGTGTGTTGTATTGGACAAATCCGATGCTTTGTTCCCTAAGAAACCGTGATATCATAAAATATATGTGTTGAATAAAAAAACGCCTCTGTAACATCTTGCTTGAGTAAATATTGCACTACAATATACTATAAAAACAATTTTGCAACACACTTATAACATTCCTATTGAAAATTCGAATTGTATTTCTTGTTGAGAAGGAATTTGTAATCCAAACTGTGTTAAAGTGGTGAATGTATGACTGGTCTTTCCAACCCTGCATTTGACATCTTCGTTTGTTCCTCCTGTGTACGTCACTACACTGCACAGACAGATAAATATGCTATCATTATCTATAACACTGCCCAAACAGATAAATATGTTATTATTATCTATAACTTTTCCCTTGAGCTGTATTTTACATTGTTGTATGTTATTCATATAAACAATTTTGTCTTCTGTGTATTTTATTTATTCAGTCGGTTGGTATGATTTTGTCTCTATTTCTGTGTACGCGATAATAGGCAAATGCCATCTGCAAAATCTAGGTCATCCAACCGTCTAGTGAGTGTCCACATTCTGACCTTGTTTCTCAGTTTCCTCCACTATCCAATTTATCAACATGATAAAGATTAATGGTGATAGAATGCACCTTTGTGTTACGTCAGTCTTTACTTATAATGTCTCAGGCAGCTTTCCATTGTGTATAGCCTGGCAGGTGGAGTTTTCGTACATCTGATGGATTAGAATTAATTATTTGCTGGTATTCCATAATAACGCGTCAGCATCAAGATAACTTCTTAGTCAACACTATCAACAGCTATGTTTAAATCGATTAAATTGATATAAAGAGGTGCTGTGGACTACTCTGTTATTATTCTGTAGCAATATGATCAATGCAGGATTTGTCTTTTCGAAAACCAGCTTGTTCTTCGCGTAAAGTGTCACCCAGTGTTACCTCCAGTCTATGCAAGAGCATGAATGTTAAGACTGCTTGGCACAGATAGGACTGTAATTCCTCTCCAGTTTTTGCACATTATCAAGTGTCCTTTCTTTGGTAATTTGCTGCTGCTGCTGCTGCTTCTGCTGCTTCTGCTGCTGCTGCTGCTGCTGCTGCTGCTGCTGCTGCTGCTGCTGCTGCTGCTGCTGCTGCTGCTGCTGCTGCTGCTGCTGCTGCTGCTGCTGCTGCTGCTGCTGCTGCTGCTGCTGCTGCTGCTGCTGCTGCTGCTGCTGCTTCTGCTGCTGCTGCTTCTGGAGGTGGTGGGGTGGTGGTGGTGGGGTGGTGGTGGTGGTGGTGGTGGTGGTGGTGGTGGTGGTGGTGGTGGTGGTGGTGGTGGTGATGTTGTTTCAGTTCTTCAAGCTACATCCATATTTATGACATCATAAATTATAAGGTTATTTTGCTTATTAAATGTGGATGTCACTAATTATATAATTAAATACATTAGATATATGTTTAATAGAATTGCAGATATCCTAACTGGATTATTGATAATACTCTTTTATTTGGAGATATTTCTAGATCACAAATTCCTACCACTTCCATGGCCATAAATATGTGCACTCGTTTGCGACTAAAGACTGGGGTGGGGTAATATATCAGAAATGGCGGTGCTTATAGCTGGAGGAATGGAGAAAGTAACATAATTGCACTATTCAAAGGAGAGTCACATCATTATCCCGAGGTCACGATCTCTTTTAATTTAACCAGATTTAACAAGCCCCACATGACAAGTGGACAACTAAGCAATTGGGGTATCGAGAGTCCAACCACTTGCGTCTATGTGAATATGTTACATATGTCCTTGGACACACGTACTCCGGGGGTACATGCTTCCATCGTGGGTGTTCGTCTGTCCTGGGGGAACAACCATCGTTTTACATGAGTTTCGACGTTTCCGGTCAGTTCAGTCGATTGCCTGTTACACTTCGACTAACGTACCTCATCCATGACACGGCATGTGGTTTATCTGAGTGTCTGGTCAAACCCAGTACGTTACACGGATGATCGCTCACGGGACACACACACATCAAATGCTAGGAACGTTATTTATCGCATTCCTATTAACGCTATTATACTGTTCGTCTACAAGGCTTGGAATGCCATCCGTCACGCCTTCGGTGTCTGTTCTCGACGTTGCTGTGTCTATTTTGTTTGTCTCTCCGTTCTATATATATTGGAGCACCTCGGGTCAAGAATTGACGGATGCGCTCGACGGATCTCACCGAACTGGCCGTTTGAAAGACGAAGACATTCAGTCACACTACCATAAATATGGCTATCCGCTTCAACGTTGTCACAATATCTTGCACTTCTGATTTTAACTCTTGAATACTACTATGGGTTCTTCCTTGTTGTTCCTTTTATAAAGATGTGAGACTAGTTCTTGTACTGCTGCACCGCCCCGGCTGACATCCCACTTCTCCCTATTGGCAGCCTTCTCCCTCCGTTTGTCAATCTCCTCCGCATTTCTTAAATTCACCTGACATCACCTGATATCACCTGACATCACCTGATGCTATCGAAGACCCAAATACAATGGTATGCTTAAGCACATCGTGGTGTGGTGTGTCGGTGGGTTATTGTGTATTTCGTATGCTTTCAAAACGTTATCTTTTAAAATACAGAACACACATACTAGTGGTTAATGCTAGTGGATAAGTATGTTTAAAATCTCGGTCAAGAACAACCGCTGATTATGCTATCGTAGGCGTTAGATTGGAAGTGCGATCAACTGACCTCAGTCCTTCAAACAGACGTTCGTGACACTATTGATATTTTGACTTCTTCCTTAGTATAAATAGTTCACGGTCAAAAACAAGGACAATAATCCACATTCGTTCATGGTGGTTTGCAGATTCTACCAACAATCAAAACGGTCGTAGTCTACTTTTTTAATTTACCTTACTCACAAAGAGAATGTTACAACTGCATTTTCTGTTTATTGAAAGCCAAAATAATGCGCAATTATTTGGCTTTTCGATAGTAGTGGTTGTCTTGGCTGGTTCTTAGGCCGCTACCAACTGTTATCGTGTTAGATTATTCAGACTGTGACGATATGAACTTGAGTCATGTGATATTTCACTTTCAAGTTATTGTAAAGAGTAGAATCTCTGAGTTTAGAGGGCCTGGCTCGAATCGGCTTGCTGCCGTTTCGACGTCTGAGCAATATTTTCTCTCATTGCACGTCCCCGGATTCTCTCAGCTGTATAAACGATTATCTGGCTCTATACAGTGATGGTTGAAAGTCCCGAAGAATTTGAGAATTTGAGTTGCTGTTGAAATGAAAACGTTTGCTATAGGTCGACGTGTTAGGTGCTTTGAGGGGCGGTGAGATTTAGTAACACAAAGGTAGCACAACATGTGAATAAAACATATTATTTGTAAACACAGGACAAACGTAGTTTACAAACACATTATTTATGAGAACAAAATAAAAATGTTCTCACGTGGACAACCAGCCTTTGCGACTGGCTTTACCGCGGAAGATCATGAAGGAACGGAACATTCGCGACAAAATCCCCAAATAAGACACACCCCAACATGTAGCAGGTGTGTGTATGTGTGTGTTTGTGTGTGTGTGTGTGTGTGTGTGTGTGTGTGCGTGCGTGCGTGCGTGCGTGCGTGCGTGCGTGCGTGCGTGCGTGCGTGCGTTTGTCATAAACTGATATCGAATAATTGTAGGGCCCATCTTCTTCCATCTTCCAGCAGTCTTGTATGACTACCATACAGAGAAAGACGCATTGTATGATTGCTCTAACCTAACCAGCCAGACTGGGACAGAACTCGGTTGTGTTCTGGCGGCGGTTGTGCGATGTTTATATACAAGATTGTGACTGGTCTTCGAATAGTCTCCGCACTGTAAAGACAACTTTAACGAAATCATTGCCAGCCGTAAACTTGTGACTTTGTATGCGTGCACGACAATATACTTTGTGTATATATGTATTTAAGATGGGAATACTGTTTTTTTATTTGACTGCCATTGCAACACATTTCATATCAATATTATTTGAGTTTATTCTGAAATGTTGATATCTCCGTACACTTAGTGATATCTGCTCCAAGTTGTTTCCGCTATTATTAATAATCTTTGAAGGAATCATGTACAGTGAACCGTTCCTATGTAACGTTTGTAAACAGTTCGGCTTATTGCCATTGTTGTATTTTGATCTTACAACCGCCGTTTCCATGGCTACGGGTTGTTTGGTGCATTTCATTTCATGCGGGCGTTTCCCGAACTCATGAAATATTAATGACATGGCGTGGGATTAGCGTGTGTACGCCTAGGGTGCACGCAGATGGATTCCGAGAGAGATGACGACTTCGATAGGTGACCACAGGCAGGTAGGTCGTCATTCCATCGACACAAGTTCCACTGTATATGTGCAGTTGGTCGTTATTGCTGTATATGCGTTCATAGTTTCAATGATTACGACCGGTAAAGGTTTGCCCTTGCAGTAGAATTATGCACAGTCGTTATCGATCGTAGAAAGCCAGCGTCACGACCGTGACGGTCTGACCGTGACGGCTTCCATTGGGCGCGGCCTGTGTGCACTACGTTGGTCATGATTAGTAGTTCGTCTAGCTGATATAATCATATACGTAGGCGGTCAATCGGCAAGAGAAAGCATTTCGCCGTCGGCTAAATGCAAGCGGTTCACTAAGCTCTCTGTCCATTGTTGTATATTTAAAGTTAGTTGCATACACGTACACATACACGTACGCATACACATACACATACATGTACACGCACACGTGCACACACATAAGTAGCACGGCAGTTTATTAAATATATCGTGTATAAAATATAATTCAAAAATGTCTGGTGTAAACAACATATATCATGCAAGGTGACAGTATTGTCTCTACGTCGCACGCATGACGCTCGCACGCATGCACGCACGCATGCACGCAAGCATGTACGCACGCATGTACGCACGTCGTTTGACGATTTGTTTTACCTCCGTTTACTATCACGAACATTTATGCTGCATAAAACACTATAAGCCGTTGATAAATGCACATCTTACTAAGTTTACAGTTCACTGACCTTCGCCCTGTAAGACTCTTACACGCGTCTTGCATGTGTGTCTAACGGAAAGAAACCCTTACACACGTGTCTTACACGTGTTCCTAACGGAAACAGGTTAAAATCTCACTGACCTTTAGAATATCCACATTGACCCCCGGATTACACCCATCCCCGGCCTAAACTGTTTGGTCCACGTTTTCATTCCATGGTTTAAGGGGGTTTGTGAACAAAACGTGGGGAACGTATGTGTATATTATTTATGTCCATGCGTGACGATATCATGCTAGCATTCGTCCATGATCGGGAATACACAATATAAATCCACCTGCAACAGATTGTGTGGCTAGTCATGTTACCAAGTAGCTTTGTGCAGCGGGCGAAGTCCACTAAATTATATATAATCACGGAATAGCAATATGCACCGTTTGATATATCACGCACGAAGTGCTCTGTCTGATTCTCTCCGTGTCCTCTGTAGATGTACGCGTTATGTCGCCTTCAATTTAACGCCCGTCTGAATATATTTTCCCTGTGTGCGTGCGTGCGTGCGAGCGAGCGAGCGAGCGAGTGTGCGTGCGTGCGTTCGTGCGTGTGAGTGCGTGTGTGAAATGTTCCCTATTAAAGAGGGAAGGGAAGATTAATGTTGCACTATGTGTGTTCAAATATGATTGCCTGGCACACTGGATATGAATAACAGTTTTGTGGAGATGCTATCCTATAGTTCGTGAATGTATCATGGCACTTGATCAATATAACATTAACAGTATTATTAAAGCTACCCGCTAGACAGGTAATCAATTTATAATATTCCCCCACGCAGCTCATTGCTAAAAAAATTAAACTCTGCGGTAGAATAAAATATTTTGGCGCAAGTCGAAACAATATCTTGTTGTGTCTCGCTGACTGTTATCGTCAAGAAACGTGCCTGAAAGTACCGCATCATTCTAAAACAAGCGTAAACCTTTCACCTCCGATAAGCAAAATATGGATTAACTATCATTCATATATTAAACAACACTTGCTTATATGAAATACAAATTAAAATTAAAATACATATTTTGACTCGACAGTGCTTTCATAGAAGCTGAAAAATCTGGGTCGCCATTACGCCATTGACGATATTCTCCTTTTCTCACTGTGCCCGCGTGACAGTCTCTCCGTACTCCCCACAATTACTTGCACACTTGTTTATCTAACTTTTTTGACGCATGCATTTAATGGAGGTACATTTCTTGCTACCGTCCACCTTGAATCACCACCTTGAACTGGGAAACTTAGTCAATAATATGAACGTCATGAGCGCGACTTCTCGGAGTGATAAGACGTCGTCTTGCTGTGGGTTTTTATACACAATTCATGCGACTATTTCGGTGACATCAGCATGCTGTCTGTTAATGCAGTGCATGGTTATTTTTTGCTATGGTTATGTTATGTTATGTCTGTTAATGCAGTGCATGGTTATGTTATGTTATGGTTATGTTATGTTATGTATGTTAATGCAGTGCATGGTTGTACATGAATCTTTGGATTTAGCGTTGGAATTGTAATTTCTGTTGGTTGTTATTTAGACAAAAATGCCTCTGGTGGCTTTGTGTAAGCTGAATCGCCGTTCGCAATGTTTGCACGTAAAAGTCGTTCAGGGTCTCATTGTAATCACGTGATATACGTTTAGAAGTAACAGTAATCACGTGAAACGTTCTCAGGCGTTAAAACAATGACTGGACACGCAAATGGGTGCGAGAAGACCTGGGCTGAGGTCCAGGCAGATAGTTTTAGTTTTGAGTGTAGGGGATGTAAGAAGATGAAGGAACTAGAGGTGGAGTTGGAAGAATTGAGGCTGCTCGTTGTGGCAATGGTGGGAAGGGAACAGGGGGTTGTGCCAGTAGTTCCGGTGGGGGAACAGTAGATGATAAAGTGGGGAAAGACACAAGAGATGCTAGGGAGAGCTCACCGCAGCCTGGGAGGAAGCTGAGAGGGTGGAAGGTGACAGGTAGTAGGGAGACAGGACGTAAGGAGACGGGAAGGAAAGGAACGGGAGGGAAGACAACCGGAGTGAAGGAGAGGGGAGCAGGGGAGACAGGAGGGAAGGAGAAGGGAGTGGGGGAGACGGGAGGGAAGACAACCGGAGTGAAGAAGAGGGGAGCAGGGGAGACAGGAGGGAAGGATAAGGGAGTGGGGGAGACGGGAGGGAAAACAACCGGAGTGAAGGAGAGGGGAGTGGGAGAGACAAGAGCAAAGGAGTGGGAAGTGGGGGAGACAGGAGCGAAGGAGACAGGAGGGAAGGGGTCAGGACAGAATGTGATGGAGGGGATCGAACGGAAGAGTTATTCTGCAGCAGTGATAGAGGGGGTGAGGAAGAGGGCGAGGGTGTTTGTGGGGGATTCGATAGTTAGGAAGACCGACAGAGTCTTAAACAAGGGAGATGATGTGGTGGTTTGCTTGCCTGGAGCCAAAATAGAGGCGATAACTGAGAGGATAAAAAACATCGTAGGCTCGGGTAAGGGTGGATCTGTTTTAGTACACGTAGCGACAAATAACGTAGAGAGGGAGGGTACAACTGCCATAGTTAGGAAATATAGGCAGTTGGTCAGAACACTAAAACAGACGCGGGTTGAGCAGGTAATACTGTCAGGGATTTTACCTGTAATGGGCAGGAGGGGTCACAAATATCGAAATTGTCGGGGGATGGCAATTAACATGTTAGTCCAGAAGTTATGTAGGGAAGAGGAAGTTGGATTTGTGGATTTATGGGGAAGTTTTGTTGGGAAGGCTGACATGTACATGAAGGATGGGCTTCATTTAAGTGGAAATGGGGCGGCAGTATTCGCGGACAAACTTTCAGCAGCAGTAGATAGTGACTTGGGTACGATGACAAATATTTTTGGAAGTAAACATTCTTTAAACTAGAAGTGCAGGGGGTTACCTAGAGGTGTCTCAAGCAGAACAACAGCGCATTTCAGGATCGATTGTTACCCGATCAGAATGTTGTAAATGCCAAAGAATTGCTAATATTTCATGTTTTTAGCAAGTTTATAACTTAATGCTTATTGTAATGCAGTTTGCTCTGTGAGAAGTGTTAAGAGGCCTCCTAAAGTGTTACGATTTGTCTCGAGATATGCTACAACATACCCTAAAGACAGACCATGCACACAGTGCTTCTAGGGTTCCTATCTGCTATGAGATGCCTAGCACATTCGCCTGGGGCCGCAATGTACCCATTATCGACGGTGTACCAAGAAGAAGTTGGAGACATGCCTGTAGAAGTGCTATAGACACGCCAAGGAGTTATATGGTGGCTGCAGTTAGAAGCGAGAGTACGATAGATTAATAATATACAGTATACATACATATGTACCCTAACTGTCTACATATTTCATACCCCTATAACAACAATATATAACGATACCATTCTCGTAATCGTATTAATACCCCCTTCCCAGTGTAATCGTATTAATACCCCCTACCCCGTGTAGTAGAGTGAGTGATTGTCGAACAACAGGAAATGTTTATGTCGTCATTAACAGTCTAGATCGCTTCGATGTATGTCTATGCAAACATATACTGGGTGAACGCCTAATCGATCTGCAGATGAGATAATATTATGATACAGAATTGTATTAACGTTTCACCACTGATTAAAAGTGAGATACACGGCATTGTGGCAACTGCGGTTTGTTAAAGGCGTTAGGTCACGGGCCAACCGATACAAACTGACCAAAATCCTAGAGTCACAGTAGTCTAGTTAGCGCCGTTTGGCATTATCTTGAGACTCAAACATGGCTGACAACAATAGCGAACAGTTGTGCCTTTCACGACAAATTAGACGTTTGTCACACCGCTTTGTTTGTGGCGACATTATTGTTAGAAACAATTACAAACACTGCCCGCGGGTGGGTGTCTGCGTGGGCAGTCGGAAGTCAACGCCACTGGCTAACGTAATGTTATGGGTCATTAACAGTCGTTCGTGGCCGGAATGGAAATATTAGCCACGACATGTTCCTCTATGGTGGAAGTATTAGCTATAACATATTCCTCTGTGTTGGAAGCATTAACTATAACATGTTCTTCTATGTTGGAAGTATTACCTATGCCGTGTTCCTCTATGTTGGAAGCATTAGCTATGACATGTTACTCTATGTTGGAAGTATTAGTTATGCCTTCTTCCTCTATGTTGGAAACATTAGCTATGACATGTTACTCTATGTTGGACATATTAGCTACAGCATGTTGCTCTATGTTGGAAGAAGATGATTTAGAAGTTCATCGCGCTTTGAAGCCTCGTCCACAGAGAGCATAGATAGAAACTACTGTTGCACCTTGTGTCCTAGACTCCAAGTCTACCATAGGTAGATGTAATGAAGCCACGTTATCAGAGGAATAAATGTCACATCGTCGCCTTGCTTGAGTGCGTATTGCTGGTTCTTGCTAAACTCCTGTTTTCCTAGAAGAATCCTGACGTGACGTAGACTGTAGCCCAAGCCAACAGTGCTCCTGTTTTTTATTCTTCAATTTCGCCATCGTTGATAAATCGTCATTAATAATTATAATGTTACGACGGGCAATTCCAAGAGACCAGAGAACTGCTATGGAAGCATAATGAATGTGAAAATGTATGGCAGAATGAAAACCGACACTTCGGCGCGCACGCACGCACGCGCACACGCACGCCCGCACACCCCCGCACGCACACACACGCACACGCATACGCACGCACGCACGCACGCACGCACACACACACACACACACACAAGCAAGCATAGAATCGAAACAAGAGCCGCATATATTTACAATAATGCGTAGTTTTACTTCGAACTACTCGACTCGAATTATGGACGATATGAGAAAATTTATATTTCCCACACCCCAATGAATATTGGGCGAGACATTGTTGTGTGAGAGAATGACCGGAGTGTCAATGAATCGTGGGCGAGACGTTGTTATGTGAGAGAATGACCGGAGTGTCAATGAATCGTGGGCGAGACGTTGTTGTGTGAGAGAATGACCGGAGTATCAATGAATCGTGGGCGAGACGTTGTTGTGTGAGAGAATGACCGGAGTGTCAATGAATCGTGGGCGAGACGTTGTTGTGTGAGAGAATGACCGGAGTGTCAATGAATCGTGGGCGAGACGTTGTTGTGTGAGAGAATGACCGGAGTGTCAATGAATCGTGGGCGAGACGTTGTTGTGTGAGAGAATGACCGGAGTGTCAATGAATCGTGGGCGAGACGTTGTTGTGTGAGAGAATGACCGGAGTGTCAATGAATCGTGGGCGAGACGTTGTTGTGTGAGAGAATGACCACTCGTTTCTTAATTCATTTCCTCATTCACTCATTCACTCATTCCCTCACTCTTGCCCTCATTATTGCCCTCACTCACTCACTCACTCACTCACTCACTCACTCACTCACGCACTCACTCATCCACTCTATCCCTCACTATTTCCCTCATTTACTCGTTCACCAATTCACTCATTCACTCATCCACTCGCTCGGTCCGACCAAGGCGCCAACAAATCTCCTCCAGCCAGCGCGATCTTGGTCTTGGTCTTGGTCTTGGTCTTGGTCGAACCAACTTAATTCATTTCGGGTCTTCCCAGCTTCGTGTCTGCGTCCACAGTTCTTCCCCAGGTGCCCACTGGTATGTCTCTTCTCCCGTTTCCAGGCGGTATCCATTTCAAAGCGACATGGCACTAGTCAACAAAGGTACTATGACAAAGGCGAAATAGCCACCAAACCGGCGATCTGGTTATAATTTAACTGTCCGTAAGTGAAAGTTTTCTGTAGAAAGCTCATTAGGTTACAACGTCGGACACTCGGCCAAGAGGGCCCGGGTTCGGATAACGTCGGACACTCGGCCACGAGGGCCGGGGTTCGGATAACATCGGACACTCGGCCAAGAGGGCCGGGGTTCGGATAACGTCGGACACTCGGCCAAGAGGGCCGGGGTTCGGATAACGTCGGACACTCGGCCAAGAGGGCCGGGGTTCGGATAACGTCGGACACTCGGCCAAGAGGTCCGGGGTTCGGATAACGTCGGACACTCGGCCAAGAGGTCCGGGGTTCGGATAATGTTGTAACCGTTCGAAGCCTCAGCAATTTCATTTAACTGACGTTGCCATAGTTCATTCAAATGTATGAACACGTGCCTGGTTATACACAGTAGTGGACTTGCGTGAGCCAATACATTTCGCGCTATTATTGTAGAGAACAGAATGTTTCCCGGAGAAGTTGAGTTGGTGTTGAAATGTCTTCAATTTGTACCGTACATTACCTTTTACATACAGGTGTGCGGTGCAACTTTTACATACAGGTGTGCGGTGCAACTTTTGAAATGGCGGTTAACCCACGGACGGAAAATATTTTACGAATTTCAGAGCTAATGAGAATGGACTCGTCCGAGCTTCCAATCTCCCGACGTCGGCGTCGTCGAATATCATCCGTTTGAGACGTAGCATTGTTGTACTGTTTAGAAACGGGCAACGTTCTCTGTCGGCGTTGTCTATCTAGAAAGACAGTCAGACGAGAACGATTCGAATGGAGTTACAAGATAACATAATGACACGTTCCTGTAGGTTTGTTTTCCCCTGTAGTTTTTTTTGCTCAGATAGAACAATACTCAACACATTCGGTAGAAAATGCAAACGACCCCTTCCACCATCACTTGTTTCGCGCCGTTCTACTAACCTTGTTAAGTCAACTGCTGGTCCACAATTCAGAGGGTTTCCTTCACGGGGCCTAAAGCGGTGTGGACGATGAAAGGCGGTGTCGACGAGGGGTGTGTGGCTCTGTGATTGATGCGAGATCTTCACGAACAACGAAGTCTATGTCGTGACAGTGATGGATAGAGAGGAGGAGAAAGAGGCAAAGATACAGACATACAGAAAAACAGAAAGACAGAAAGACAGAAAGACATACATACATACATACATACATACATACATACATACATACATACATACATACACACATACATACATACATACATACATACATACATACATACATGGCGAGGACGTGTTCAGTGTGGAACACGCTCGTCATTTTCGCATAACTCTTAATTTCGCCTGAATGCTGGTGGAATGCTACAGCCACCAGCACGCGCAACCAACTGTGACGGCCACACTGAAAAAGAAGATCAACTTGTGGGTGGTCTGTACGCCCTAAAACCCGCGACACATACTCAAGTAGGCCGTATGCCGTTTGTCTGACCCCTGACATCGCGAGCATAGTGTGGACCAAACTGTAAGTTTACATGCATTAAAAACGTTGAGCTGGAATAAATAAATACTTGGTCATCAGCTGCCATATCAGCTGCTTGACACGCAGACTGCAACTTAGCGTCGAACCGACACAGCTGACAAGTATTATTATTATACATTTACCCTATTTGAGTAAACGCCATGCGCGTTTACTCAAATAGTTGCTTCACTGCTTTGGGAAGCAAAATTGGCGCCGGTAACGTGTCTCCTAGAACATTGTCTGAGGTCTCACAACACCAACCACCAACACTTTGTCTGAGGTCTCACAACACCAACCACCAACACATTGTTTGAGGTCTCACAACACCAACCACCAACACATTGTGTGAGGTCTCATAACACCAACCACCAACACATTGTGTGCGTCGCACAACACCAACCACCAACACATTGTCTGAGGTCTCACAACACCAACCACCAACACATTGTCTGAGGTCTCACAACACCAACCACCAACACATTGTCTGAGGTCTCACAACACCAACCACCAACACATTGTCTGAGGTCTCACAACACCAACCACCAACACATTGTCTGAGGTCGCACAACACCAACCACCAACACATTGTCTGAGGTCTCACAACACCAACCACCAACACATTGTCTGAGGTCGCACAACACCAACCACCAACACACTGTCTGAGGTCTCACAACACCAACCACCAACACATTGTCTGAGAAGACTATACTGGATTAGTTTCGCTGCAGAACGTAAATGTGCGTGTGTAGGAGGATGTGCGTGCGTGTGTGCGCGTGTGCATGAGGATGTGCATACGTGCGCGCGCGTGCCTACGTACGTGTGCGTGTGTGTGAGGGCGTGCGTGTGAATGTGTGTGTGCGTACGTTATTATTAATCGATGTACGCTTCGACACGCCAGGAAGCCTGCGTGCTGCTCTCATGACTCTGTAAGGAAATATTCTTTGCATTGAATTGACCCGCCATTTTTATTGTCTCGTGCTTCTTTTCTAGCCGTGTTTCAATCAAACCACCAACAATCGCGACTCAGATCGTTGTAATTGGTAAATCTTATTATAACTGTTCGCTAGAATTAATTCATTCAATGTCGAATTTAGCTTTACACTCATGCGATCATAACAAAAAGCGGCACTGTAGGATATCGAATTTATTTTTTTAACTCAGACTATATAATGATGTTATATAAACAATCGCAAACCGATTACTTAGAAGATGTAAGAATGGTCGAGACGATTAATCGTACAGGAACATCTGCGCTAAAATCGTAAGAACAATTAATAAAATATGAACGTTACAGAGTACGGCACCTACACATTTATTTCAATGTGTTTACAACAAAATTATAAACACATATAAAAGATATATCTTCGAACACGATGGTTATTTCCCCCATCAAGTGATGTTTCACTTTTACATTTATATATAAAATGTTCACTAGATGTGGTGCTGGTGTTTCGGGGTCGAAACATAATATGTCCGTCCTAAATTCGATTTTTTCGCTAGTCTCATTTCAGACATATTTCGCGAAAAATCAAATCTACCCAGTATCCACTACAACATCTTAGCTCGTTTGTACAATTTTTTTTATTTAGTTTTGCTGAAACCATCGAATGAACTATTAAATAAATTTTAGCCAGGTTCGGTCAAAAAAACAATGACAGAATTGCTAGCAAAAGTGGCTCCACCTCTGTATACTACGACAAAAGTGGCTCCACCTCTGTATACTACGACAAAAGTGGCTCCACCTCTGTATACTACGACAAAAGTGGCTCCACCTCTGTATACTACGACAAAAGTGGCTCCACCTCTGTATACTACGAAAAAAGTGGCTCCACCTCTGTATAGTACGACAAAAGTGGCTCCACCTCTGCATACTACGTCATAAGGCTACTCACACTTTCGCGAGTTACCCGATCTAACGATCAAAATCAATTCGTCCGACGATTTTAACAAACGTGCGCCCTCTTTTATTAAACCGAATGCGTATAGTATATAAGCTACACACATACAGCATATCTGAACATCAACGAACCTGATTCGCGATTTGCTCAATCGATTGAGGAGGGGCCACGCAACGGCAGCCGAGGAATCGGAAACCAACACATGTGACTCAACAGAGAACAATATAATCTATATGCGTTGCTAATCTAAATCTGCCACAACGTAAGATTACTACAACTATGTGCTTTAGTATTAAGCATTAATGTGACTAATGGGATTGGAACTCGAGATTCCACGTAATATGGCGTCCGCAAATGTCGACCAAGGGGGCAGCGACGCGTAATGGAATGCTGTACAAAAGATACGTAGACCGAGGACAAGGAGGCCTATTTAAAGCACAAAGAATACATGCTGGTAGATGCGTCAGTCTGTGGCCGCAATTACTGGTCACGACAAAAGGCATTATTATTATTGAGATGACTGCAGTAGTAATAGGGCTTTTGTTGCATATCCGAATTAATAGCAGTTTGTATTAATTATTTATTAAAAAAAAAGTTCTAACAACATCGATCCCGGATTCATCGACATAACATCAACCTAGAGTAATCGTGGAATCTAAACCGTCTTACACAGCGATAGTAACTTGTGTCGATGTATCAGGTTGACAAATTACTGATTTAGCGATAAGTCTATTGTGGTTTCCTATACGTGCAGCTAACGTTACATCAGAATGGCGTGCTTCCGCCGTCAATGTATTCCAACAGGCGGCGCTACTTCAACTGCCGGATGTGACGTTTGAAAAGAATTTACGATGTGGCGCATTCAATAACATGAAATAGTGAATGGCAGCGTTAGAATAATAACCATGGTGTCCAATTTCTTACAGAATGCAATTATATTATGTTTGTTTCGTTCATTCGTATATAATCTAACGTATCAAGGCAGCAGGTGGTGGGTATAATAAGTGGTCCTAAAAATAATTTTCCGATGACGTTCAACTAAGGACGTACCAATCCATACGTTTACAACTGGAACTGCTTATCGATTAGGAACCCTTTGTTTTGGTGCGCTGCTGAGCTTGGGTCTTCCGAGTAGTTAGCGCAATATAAGTATTTGATATTGTATTGTATCGTATTGTAATAATATTCAAGCTCTTCGTTTGAATGAGCGTTTTATACTTAAATTCATTAAACTGCATATAAGTATATGTGACTCATGATTATGTCATTTCAAACAACTGTGTCATAGTTCTTCTCCCACTACAGCTTATGTCTCATATAACGTGACTACAGTGTGTGGAGATGTGTGCATCTGCACTCTTTGTTCATTTATCCCATGCGTGGGATATTTAACTTCCTCTCGTATAGATAGAAGGGACCGCATGTTTTTAGTGTCTCATCATCCGAAAATCACATACGCCCTGTTAGCCGCTGCACAATATATTATTGGGTTCTCCGAAAGTGTCATTCGTTTCAAAGATACAACTTCACAAAAAAAAACCAGAATAAACACTTTTTTGTTGTTGAAACATTGCCTGTCATTTTGTATGTATTCCAAACTGTCCAGCGTGTACAACTGTAAAACTGATCGTTGTATCCGAAGGTAATCGATATCATTGCATCGACGGAATCCCTCGTCGGAAGCAACCCCAAGCATCGAATGACCAGTTGCTTTTTGCAACAGACAGTTATGCTTGCAGTGTCACATTGCCGGCATTAAACGCAGCTTCAATCTACCAGCTGGTAAAATATTTGTTTCACGATACAGCATAAAGTGACGTCAATGTTCCCAAACTCTTCCACATTTAACTGTTGTTTCAGCTGCAATATGCATTATACTTGCAACATTCACTCGAGCTTCAACGACACGTATTGAATACAGACGAGTTAGCTAAAATGATTCTGCTATTATGAACAACTTCTTATCGTGTGTGGACTAAAGGCAGCAGGCGCAGGCACGTGTTTTGCGTTTCAAGAAACACCTTTAATTTTATATTTGCCATAGAGGAGAATGTTCGTCGAAATGTTTAACAGGGGCACCATTATCGAAAATACATACATGTGTGGGCATTTTGAAGCAAAATGCAAAATTTTTAACCGTCTACAGAGCCGAACCGTCCATATTTGAGCGATAATGAAAAACCAACGAATCCCTTGTATATATTTTATACTTTTCAACCAGCAAAATAATGGTAAAGCTCTTTGTTACGTAGCAGCTGTACAGTTGGTAGCCAGGTGACTCATGACATGTGTACACATTGTGTGCGGCGTTCATTCAGATGCTGACATCACGTGTCCTGTCACGTGGTGTATCCGACATTTGGGATAAAATAGAGCCGTGTGGTGTCCATGACATCTTATCTGGTTCGCGGCCGCCTGACGCAAGACATCGGCTATGTCTGCGTTGAACCGTGCTTGTGGAACATGACGAACATTTAGTTTCCCCACCAGACCGTGTGATGTCAACTACAGAGGGTGTCTTTTACAGATAAACTGATTTCGAATGTCTGTATGGATTGTGCGTGCAACACGGCGTATACATTTCCGAGTACGTTACTGTGTATGCTCGCCTGCACGAGAGCCGCCCGAAGCGTCGTCCGCGCACGCAACGTGCAACACATTTCGACGAATTGACTTAACTGGTTCAACCGCTTAATAAACCTGCCATTTACCCAAACTTGCCTCACGGACGTTACTGTAATCAGAGTATGTAATTTTGTATGTGCGCAACTAACGTTATGAAGAAATTATTACTATCACACACCGCTTATATGAGGTCCTACTCTAGTCGTCGCCTGTAAGATAAGAACAGTTTAGTCTAACATACACGAATGTCGCATTATATTCCCAGACGTGTATCACGGCTCGGTCGACAGGGTACTGCATACAGATTGGTGTCAGTTGTAAAGATATACACATGCAGGTGGTCTTGCAACCACTCTGGAGCATTGACTGGCAAACGAACACAAGAACTTGCCACGTGTTTTGTTATGTACCGTTTCTTTGTGGTACGTGCAAGACTGAATTGAATTACCGAAATGTCGTGCACTATGTTTAGAAAATATACACGAAAATGGTGTCGCATATGATCTCAGTCATTGCCTACTGTACTACAGCTGGACTTTGCTTCGCTTTGCGTGTGGCCTTTACGCAATTTTCACGTGCACATTTTGTGAAACAGCTGTAATGATGTAAATAATATATGTAAATAATTGCGCATTTGTTGCGAAGGTTTACTGATAATAATGCCACATTTTGATCATACATACAATGTTGGACATATATAACACCGCTACATCGCCAGCACTGGGTCGACGCCGCTCGACACATTCCCCGCACGAATCTTGGACATAATGACATATACTAGAAACTCCTCTGTTATCATATCTAGTGAACTGAAGCCAACGGAATTCTTCAGGGATGTATTGTATCTGTCCATAAACCACAAAGCGGAGGAGACTGGCTACAGTTTATCACTGTCGGTCACCGCATCACTTTGCCTTTCAATATCATCTAGGAGGTCGCTCCGAGTGACATCGGCGAAGACTTGTATGAACTCGTTGTGGGGGGTCTTGCGTGTGTACCGTGCACTGTCTGATCTGTCAACGGTGTGTATCTTTAACTACGTGTTCCGTACTTTCATGGCAAACTTTAGCAACATCATACAAGCAGCCTAGTCAGAACATGATGAGGATATCGTGGGATTGTTAATCAAGATCTCGACAATTAAATTAGCGATAAGCAATGCTGCATAATACATGTAATCTCTCCCAGTCAAATTGTAGTATGTAGAGTATATAACATTTACTGTGTGGGGTATATTAATATTTCCTAGGATTTTGTTGGTTCAATGCATTGTAAACTGTATCGGTCTGCTTCGTTAACATTTCTCTCCAATCGTCTATGTACCGAGTGATTCAGACGTGTTTTATTTGACCTGTGGTCTCGTGGATGAACATTATAAAAACAAAACTCCAGATAGGTCAGGGAAACTCCCATTAAGGCATCACATCTCGCTATCATGGGAGCCACCCGATTAAAGTAAAAAATAAATATACTACACTGTCACATGATCACTACAGTACAAAGAGACTCCATTGTATTTTAGGTTAAATATTTACAAATATAACAATTAGGAATAAGACAGCATGATTTATAATTCCTAATAAAGTAGTTTTTAATGTAAGTGCAAAAACCATATAAGCTGAGTAAACAAATTTTAAAGGATAATATTTGGAGAAAGTGCTATGTCATTAATATACATAATATATAGGAGTGATCCTAAAATAGACCATTGGCGAACACCAGTAGTTATCGCTGCTTCTTCCGATTTAACATCTCCAACTTCTACATATTGTTTGCGATTGTATAGGTAGTTCTTACATAGATCAAGTGCAGCACCATTTATATCATAGTAATTTAATTTATGTAACAATATGTTGTGATCAATGGTGTCAAATATAAATCAAGGTATATGTTTAATGGATTTGCTGACTAGTTTGTCGGGAAATATACCAGTAGCTATTAACTGATTAATAATTAGCATGACCGCTTCACTAATTTAAGTTTTTATATATTTTTGGGTATAAATTATCAATTATGCTCATAGTTTTATTTTTGTCTATTGGCAAAGTATGAAAGTAACATCAAACACCGAAAGTATGTAGACTTCGGTTTTTCAAATAATCTGAAAGATTTATCTCTAGTATTGGTTATTTGGCAGGCAAGGATAGGGCCAATATCGGTGTCAAATTTATTGGCAATAGTATTTTTGTCAATTACTATTTTTGCCATCAACTTTAAAGTAGTCAGAAAAATGTTCTTTCTTGGGGTTTTTCTGAATAATTTCTTTAATCATACACCACGTTTTTTAATATCATACTGGATTGAAAATACATTTGCCTAGCTAGTCGAATATTTCTATTAAGAATTGCATTCTATGTGTGAAGATTTGCTTTGAGAGTTACATATTCTGCTGCATGTACAGGAGTTTGCTTAATTCTTGATAAAAAGTTATATCTAAACTTTATTGACATGATGATGCCTTGTGTAATCCAACGTGACTTTTTGTGCGTATGTCTATTTTATTTAATCATTTAAACTAGTAAAAATGTATCCATAGCAGTAGTAATAATTTCATCAAGCAGGTTGTAATTGTAAGATTACCATCTTTATCCTTGTTCAGTTTATCTTAAATATTTGAATTGATCAGTTCTGCTTTAAATTGGTTTAGGCAGTCAGTATCATACTTTCTAATGTTGATCAATTTATATACGTTATTAATAGGTTTATTGTAGTCAAGACAAATAAAATGTGTGCCGTGACTGTTTAGACAAAGTAATGTTAAGGAAAACCATGTGCTGTGATTGTATCAAAGTATTCACATTTTATATATATTTTTAGATGTCTAATGATTTGTAGTTTTACTTAGATATATTGCTAGACCAGCATGGCTACTGTACAAATTAGCTTTGGGATATCTGACTATTTGTAACAAAGATGTGACAAAATCATCCTAAAGCTACGTTTCTTGTAGACAAAGAGCACTAATTTCACAACCATTGTTTCTAAGGATGTCTAGCGTAATAATGATTTAATATATTTTGCATTTAGACTCTGACAGTTTAAACTTAGTTCTACAAATGTGTCTTGCTTGTTTTTGATGTGATCAAATAAATCGTCATCATCAAAATAATGTGACTGATGAAATGTGTCAAGTTCACCATCTTCATCATTCACACCCATTTTTAAAATGTGATCAAGGGAATTTTTCTCTGTGCCACCAGAGTTTCGCAGGAACCGTTCATTGTCGATCATATTGATAAATATATGTCATATTTAAAAATGACGTATACATCGTTCTACATAATAAGATTTAGCAGAATTTTAACACAGCAATACATTATCAAAACCGTGTATTTCTTATTCACGTGACATTAGTCACAATTTCTTATTCACATTCCCAAGTCTTATTCACATGAAGCCATGTTAAATGTATCACAATTAAGAAAAGAAAAAACAGCATGTGTATACTAACGCTTAATAAAAGAAAATGGGTAGCAAACAAATATATTTTGTGACCAGTCTGTTCACGTATCCAACGAGAACATGGTAAACCGTTAATTGTATTAGGTTCAATACTGTTCGATTGTCCTTCCATTAGGAAGAAGTCCAAGAAGAAGTCCGATAGTCAGTCCGTGTATGTAGGCACTACAGTCTACTTCAGGGCTTCTACACTAATTAAACTCTATAAATAATTATGACATAGTGAATGTGGCATGTACTGTACATGCCACGGCAAACGCATTGAACATTAAGTGAAACGGTTACAAATATGATAAATATACGCAAATATAAATCGGAGACACAAAATTGGGCCAAAGTACCTAACTCAAGGATTGGGATAAAAAAACTCTGGGCACTCACCCGGCCATTTTAAAACAAGTTTGCTTTATAACCAAAATGTCCGGGCCATTGTCGACTGGACTAAACATACTCACACAGATAAAAGTTATAACATAAGAAAACACAGGCACACTGGCATCGCACTCGGGGTCTCACACAACCGGTCTTAAGTAGAACATCACGCTTACGTGAACTGTTTGTTCGCAGAGAAAGAACATTACCCCGTTCTCGAAACTGTTGAACTTGTGTGAACCGAGTCGTTGGTGCAGCAACAACGGGCACTGTGTACGGGCACGTTGCGCGTGTTCGTACAACCGCACGTCTGAGAACATCGGCGTGTAACTCTTTTGTTATACTCTTCGACCTGCATGTGAAGGTTTACAGAATCCACAAGGCCCTGGGAACATGAAAGCGGCAGAATTAAGTTGTTGAAATAAGAGTAGTTCCATAAAAATTCAGTAAACATATACTCCAAGCACTACTGAACAATCAGCATTGAGATGTGTTTTTCAGTTGTGTTGAATTAAATTTATTTCTAAACCAAAATACGCGGTCACTTTTTGGCTTGTAAAACTTCGCTGTGTTTTTCGCTGTTATTTGTTGTTTGTAGATCGATGTTTCTGGGGAAATTGAGGGGAAATGTGTCCTTGGCATCGTCTGCTGGTTTTGTTCGGTCATTAACTGCTCCCTCGCGGCGCAAGACTCGTTTATGAATCACATGAACGATTCTTATCGGGAAATATTTCTAAAAATATATCGTGAGATCTCCGTGCAACTTAGTGCTGGGCGAATCCACAAAGAAATGTGCTGGCCCTGTTGCCTCGCACAGTGCACACATTTCATAATCTCAGTTATCCATCGTCTTTTCTATGGTTGACCTAAAGACACTGAATGTACTAGTCTCGATACATTTTGACTCGCGTGAAGAAACGTTATGTTATCTACAATAACATAAAAAAGGTTAAGATACGTCTTAGCAAACCTGTTCTTTCCAATTCCAACTCGACTTTTCTGAGAAATATACAGCAACGCTGCAATTACTGCGCGAAATTGCCGAAGCTACGAAACGGCAGCAAGAAGATTCGAAATCAGGTTCTCTCGATCGAGAGTCTAAAATTCTAACCTCCGCGCCACCGCGCAACTATTTATTAAACAAAAGAATGGTTTTATCCACACATTGCGTACGGTTCAAAATGTCACAAATCCATTGCATTTGAGTTTAGGTGTTTTTTTAGAAACAATGTTGTACAAGTTGCTACCGGTACTTGGGGGGGGGGTTGCACAATACAGTTTGAGATTTGTTGTGTGTCACGGAAGTGTGTCGTGGAACTTAGTCTAGCAAGTGTCATAGAGCCTATTTTAAGAGATTCTTTGACGTATTCTCCCTCAACCCTGTGTGTGTGTTTGTGCGTGTGTATGTGTGCCTGTGCGCGTTCGCGTGTTTACACGTTTCATATATATATAACATTATTATTGCATGAATACGTGATATATACTGACGCCATATGTAGCTCTGCTTTTGATATAAATAAAAACACTATTACTATAATAAATTGTTGCTTGAGGCAATTGTTGCAGATTGAGGACAACGATTAAGAAATAACGACATAATTGTAGTCGTTATATAATTGCAGACGCTCGAAGCATTATCATAAATGTGATTCATGCCAAACCAAATCACAACAACGCGTATGCACCAAACCTGCAATCTGTATTCGCGACAATCACATTTCCGGAAACTTGCTGTACATATGGGTGTATGTACTATGTACGCCTGTGAAAATGAATGTATGTGCTATGTGCACGTGTATGTGCATATATGTGTATATGTACGTGTGTACGTGTGTACGTGTGTGGTCGATTCCAGCGAAATCGTGATAAATGTTGCCCCTCGGTAAAATTAAAATTGTGCTACAGTTATTCTCGAACTCTTTCAGTAATACGCACCATTACGCACACATACAGGGGTATTTTCTTGGAAAAATCACCAATGGATTGGAAGAAAACCTTTGGTGAAGTAGATCAGCGGAGTTGAAGCCACTTGTATTAATGTTACCCACAAATCCACAGGACGGTCTCCCTGTATGCCCATTTACACGTAATCTTGCCATATCGCTTGGGAAAATAGGTTTGGCCCAACCAGGAAAGACATTAGTACATCATATACATTTACTACAATCTGTATTCTGTGTTTATTTTCCATGTTAATAAACAATAGTACATATGTGTAACTAGGCATGTTTCGAACATAAAGAGGTATCAACTGTCCTCACTCAATACCAGTGGAGTTGGAAATGTAAATAGGCATATGCTGTGCGTTTAATATATGTTCTTTCGTAACTGCCTTTAAATTATGTCTATCTTAAATATCAAGGGACTAGGATGACTTTGAACAATTATGGATTCGTTGGTAAAATATATTTGTCATATAAAGAATTAAACACCATTTTAGTTATATCATTGAAAACTGTTGTTCTTTTGATTCCACTTACAGGGTTATATAATTACATTCTCGTCAGAATACCATTCCACTGTGATGTTTTGGTTGATTATAAGAACATTTACATTAAAGTTTTTAATTAGTGTGATAATAAAGTATGAACGTGCTCAGAAAAGAAAGCAATGATTTTACAACTGTATGCTTGTATAACTCGGTTAATTTACGTCAAGCAAAAATACTCCGATGGTTTGAATCTGCTAATAGTAATCGAGCATACAGAATTCAGCATGGATTCGTGGACAACGTGGGAAGGGTTTATCACGTTTCTCTTGCTCTATATGTATCTCAAACTTACTTATTATCATATAAAACAAAATGACAAACATTAACATTATTAATTACGTTTACATGAACTCCTTAGCAAATGAAACTGCTTTTGGCCACACATTTATACAAATGATTCGGTTCTGGGAATTATCTGGTAACAATTTTATGTTTCATCTGCTAAAATTAAATGCAAAGGATATAATGATATTAAGGGATATAATAACAATAATTATGTGGGTAACGGTTAGATTCTTTGGTAGCGTTGTTTGTTTTATTGTGTCTTGGGCTTAATGAGGTTAAAAGTGGATGTATAAAATATTCTTTGTATCCCCAGAATGTACATCCAAAACCCAACATGTAATATCATTAGCAATAACATATTCATTCACACATTGTGTTTTCAAGGTAAACTTCAGTTTGTGATTCGTGAGCAACCGCATTGATTTGCTAACATGACAACACCCACACATATTTCCACGGAATAAAATAATTTGTCCATGACATAAACTATACCTAGGCTTCTGGGTGGATTACTTATACGACGGTGCGATAACTACAACTTATATGACGGTGCAATAACTACAACTTATACGACGGTGCAATAACTACAACTTATACGACGGTGCAATAACTACAACTTATACGACGGTTCAACAACTACAACTTATACGACGGTGCAATAACTACAACTTATACGACGGTGCAACAACAACAACTTATACGACGGTGCAATAACTATAACTTATACGACGGTGCAATAACTACAACTTATACGACGGTGCAACAACTACAACTTATACGACGGTGCAATAACTACAATTTATAAGACGGTGCAATAGCTACAACTTATACAACGGTGCAATAACTACAACTTTTATGACGGTGCAATAACTACAACTTATACGACGGTGCAATAAATCCAACTTAAACGACGGTGCAATAACTACAACTTATACGACGGTGCAATAACTACAACTTATGACTGATGCATTGTTGACCACTGCATCAGCAAAAGGTGAAAAACACTCTTAGCATCCTCCGTGTCATCAAGCTAAGCAAGTATGCTAATTATAGATGTCAAGTAGATCCTAGAGCAATTATGCACTATCACTATTCGTATTTAACATGAAAGTAAGATAAGCTGTAGTATGAAAACTAATGAAAATAATAACTTATGCTGTATGCGTGGTTATGACATCACCATTACTATAGTATAAGGGCACTCAGCCTATGCCGTTGCATGGACACATCATTTTCCATAATGTAAAATGAATCTGAGATGTCATATAATGCCAATCACACACAAAGCGCATGTTCTCTTGCATAGGACCCCTATAGCTGACCGAATAACACATCCTAAGATATATCCATATCTAACATAGAATGTGCCCGAACTTATACTGTTATAGCAAAAGCCCGATTTTTTATTAATTCTTTTCTGATAAAAATTAAAAGAACAACAATACAAAATAACAACATTACAACATAACCCCAAAACGGATTTCTATTTTTTTTAAGTTCAACGTTCATTATCAAATATGAACACTTTATATGACTTTCACTGTCGTAAATTTGTGGTCAGAGGCTGCAACAATAGTATATCACATTTAACATATATAATTAGTATTAGTAGAGTATTATGTTATTTTTACTTAATGATATTAATCAGTTGAACAGAACAAAAACATGGTGATCGTGTACATAGACATGATGTCAAGTCATCATATTTTCTAAGTCACGTTTTGGTCGTAGCTTAAAGAGATAAATGTGAACTTTCATGTATAGAAATACAATTTCAGGTCACTTTCTTCCAACTAAACTATCTTAACTATGTATCTGGATTGTGCTTCGTAATATATTAGTATTTAGCATATACAATGTCGTTCTGGTTAGTATATACAAGGTCGTTCTGGTTAGCATTTACAAGGTCGTTCTGGTTAGCATATACAAGGTCGTTCTGGTTAGTATATACAAGGTCGTTCTGGTTAGTATATACAAGGTCGTTCTGGTTAGTATATACAAGGTCGTTCTGGTTAGTCTGTGCAAACGTTTTGACTAGAACAACATACTTCATTGTCGTAGAAATACTCATTTAGGTGTGTACGTGTGAACGAGTGTTCGTGCGTGTGTGCGTGAATACGTGTGTGCGTATGTACGTATGCATATATACATCGTGCACTTACCTACACCATTGTTTATCTACCGTACTGGAAACTTACCTACACTATTGTTTATCTACCGTACTGAAAACTTACCTACACTATTGTTTATCAACCGTACTGAAAACTTACCTACACTATTGTTTATACACCGTACTGGAAACTTACCTACACTATTGTTTATCTACCGTACTGGAAACGTACTTACACTATTGTTTATCAACCGTACTGAAAACTTACCTACACTATTGTTTATCTACCGTACTGGAAACTTACCTACACTATTGTTTATCAACCGTACTGAAAACTTACCTACACTATTGTTTATCTACCGTACTGGAAACTTACCTACACTATTGTTTATATACCGTACTGGAAACTTACCTACACTATTGTTTATATACCGTACTGGAAACTTACCTACACTATTGTTTATATACCGTACTGGAAACTTACCTACACTATTGTTTATCAACCGTACTGAAAACTTACCTACACTATTGTTTATATACCGTACTGGAAACTTACCTACACTATTGTTTATCAACCGTACTGAAAACTTACCTACACTATTGTTTATCAACCGTACTGAAAACTTACCTACACTATTGTTTATCTACCGTACTGGAAACTTACCTACACTATTGTTTATATACCGTACTGGAAACTTACCTACACTATTGTTTATATACCGTACTGGAAACTTACCTACACTATTGTTTATATACCGTACTGGAAACTTACCTACACTATTGTTTATATACCGTACTGGAAACTTACCTACACTATTGTTTATCAACCGTACTGAAAACTTACCTACACTATTGTTTATCTACCGTACTGGAAACAATGTATTTCTTAGATTTGCGGCAAGTTTTCTTTGATGTGATTGTCTTGATTACTGATTGCAGATTTGGTGCATAGATCTATGTGTTCTTTGTGTTTGCCATGAATCACAATTAGTCACGATAATGCTTCGAGCGTCTGCAATTATATGGTGAACACAGTTGTGCAGTGATTTAATAACATTATTGTATTCCTTATTCTTATTATTATACATCAACCAACAACTTATTGTAATAATATTGTTTTTATTGAGACTGAAATGGACTACTACGTCTGTCCAAGAAATAAAGCTAAATGTCAGGTATGGCGCCACTGTGTATGTATTCACATATTCATGAAATCACAAGTGTATTGTCATATATTAACTATTTAATTGTACACGTTGCATAAGCATACACATACTCACATACATACCACATGTATATACATAGAAATACATGCATATGTGTACACGCATACACGCATGCAAACAAACATCCACGAACGCACACACGCATGCCCCTACACAGAGAGACACGTGCACATACATACACGCGTACATACACGAATACATACACACATGCATGCATAAATACAGTCTTCGGTGTTAAACTTGTCACGCAAGTATGGGTTGAAGTTCGTGGTTTAGAAAACGCTACCTGTTTCTGTCATTCCACTGAACGATGAGGAGATTTGAAATTCAGTCATTGTAGTATTTCGAACATTAAACAAACTTTTATTTTCTTTATAACCAATCCCAATGCGGAATTGTCAACTGATAATCGAAAGTGATTTCAGGGAAGTGTGCTGTAAGGAAATTATGACTTGTATCGTATTGGTTCATTGATACGAGATTTGTCTAAGTTATTGTCTATTTATATACACAACAGTACATGACGTAGATATACCAATGATTGGTATCCAGTAATGCAACAACATTTCGTTAAAACCTTTAAACTTTGTGTTTAAAGTGTAGACGTCCTTCGTTCCATAAAGCCCTGATGTGGGATTTATAAGTTCGATCATCGCATTAGTATAAAAAACAATATGCTGTACATGGCAGTAACATGACGTATAACAGTCTTGGAGGAACACTATCTACCTACATTAAAATACATGTCCTTTACGTTAGTTCATAATCCACTGCAATGATTCACGAAGACGAGACGCGTGGGGTTGTTGCTTCCGGTGACAATCATGTTTGTGTCTCGTTATTTGCAGTTATTTCTCGGCATGACGTAATTTTTGTGGTTGTCGAATGCGTAACCATTTAGGTATTTCCCGTTTGTGTTCATTTTTATTACAGTAATTTCTAACAACGAGTCTACTCTCATGCTGGTTATAATCGGCACAGTAAATGGAAGGACCATCCGTTTTTCTCAAACGTTGCTACTATTTCCTGTACTCTCTCTTGGTGCTCTTATCTCGGTTTACTCCTAATTTGACCTTTGAGTAAAACCTTGTATATGCTGTGAACGGTTTAGCTACAAACTCATACAACTAGCCGAGAGCGGGCGGTCTCACCCGCTCAGTCGACGGCCGTACACAGGTCCGTCATGCGCCGCTGCATTCCCATTCACAATAAGTATGCAGGCCGAATGCGGCTAGGGACAGGTGACTGTTAATAATAACAAGCAGAACTGGCTGAGTGAGTTTGTCGCTGAGCAGCCGGCGAGAGCTCACACGTCTCTCGTGCCAGTGTCGCGGAAAGGTCTATGTCCAGTTGACTCCGAGGGCGGCCACGAACGCGGACAGCTAACAGGGAACATCGCCTAACTTTCAGGCGGCGCGTGTACAGAGCGTGGACGCGCGGTCCACTCGACCGATCTCACGTAGATATAGACGAGGATTTAGCGCGTTTGTCACGCGCCAGTGAGCACCGGTGAGTGTAGGTGAAATTACCGGTTTCGGGAGTTGTCTGTGTGTTGTGTGTGTTACCTAGGTCGACCGGTGTGCGCGGCCAGGCGTGACGATGAGATCCGGACCGGCCGGTAGGCTGCATGCGTGCCTGAACCGCGGCGGAAGGTGAACCGGAAAGTTCACGCGTCTCGTCACACCTCGTGTCGTCCATACCTGTCCCCGGCAGCAGCATCGTCACCCCCCAGCTGACCACCTGACTGACTTACACGGCACAGCATCCGACGCCGACGTCAGTCTGCCGGTTGTTGCTCTTAAGTGGCACACGAGCGTTGGGACTTGGATCGTTTCGGTGGGAGAGCGAGCTAGCAGTGTCGACTCCAGTGGGGACGCCATGTAATGTGACAAGATACGTGTACACCTAGTAAAAGCGGACTATCTAAGTAGAGTTTTCGTGTCTTTTGCAGGAGATGAAGTTGTTACTAGCAGGATTGGTGCTGGCGGTGTTCCTCGGCCAGCGAGGAATCACGCAAGGTGAGTCATTTCTAATCTTCTTCTTCTTCAGTTGCATTGTGGAGGACCTGATTTGTAGATATCTTTCGTGTGTCCATTTGTTCTACCACAGCCACTATCAAACGAGTAGTTTACTATTTCGCTACAAGTCACTACCCGCCCGACTTCATTACGAGTTACGTGTTTATTCATGTTCTCAGTTGGGAAAGACGACAAAAATATAACAGTGTTAAAAATCTTAAAGCAAATATTTTCAGATAACTATTTATAAAACTAAAATCTTTATACTTGGACTGGGTTCCAAAATAATGATATCTTAAACTAATCACCACGTTTCAAGAGAACTGTGTATGGAAGTGAAACTCTAAGTTCGTCTAACCATTAATAGCTGTTAAACATCGTAGAAAGGTAAAGGTACGTTCTTATACAGCGTGGTATCCAGTCCGTAGAACCGCTCAAAGCGCTTTACACTTCACCCCTGGCAGACCTGTTCAGTCCAAAGCCATCTCAAATTCTTTGGGAAGCATTCAGCCACGCTGCAATTGCGCGAAAACTATTCGTTCACATTTTCACCACTGTCTGTATTGCCAGGTACTTATTTATACAGCTGAGTGAACTGTGGCAATGTGGGGTGATCAAACTTGATAAAAGGTTGAAGCGACCGCAGTGGGATTTCAAACCGGGTTCTCTGGATTGAGAGTCCGGCCTTCTAACCAGTATGCTATCGCGCCCCGTATATCTTATTATGTATGCCACGGTAGCGGCATGTCGCTGGTAGCGTGTAGACACACACCATCGACAAATGTTGTCAATGTTATTGCCCGGGTTGTAGAATAGGCTATGTCGAACGATCGGATTGCAAACAATATTAATAAACAGTCCGTGCTAGTGTTCGGCGGCTCACGGTAACTGTCTCGCACATTGCCGGTGACCCACTAAATTTCAATATATCATCGCGTCCCTACATTGTAAGCCACACCGTCAATCGTCCACGCTAAACACACCTTACGAACTACTAGTATTCTCCAGTGTAAGTCATGGCGAACTTCCATCAGGTGCCCTGAGCTTCATAGCCAAATGTCATGTGTAGTACACCTCAATCTCATTGTGCCATGCAACTCCAACTGACTGGAATATGTCCGGGGGTTAAGGGGTAAGTCCATTTCCAACATAAACTTTATATTATCGTCATCTATCATCATCTAGTTGTCCCATTAAAATTTGTCAAGATACTTGTCCATTGCTGTCTTTCATGCATAGCCACTTCAAATTCAGTTACTGTTATCTCGAATTCAGTTACTGTTATTCCAAATTCATATATGATAACCCCCAGACTGCACCAAGCTGGAGCTGTACTTGTTGCTGGCCGTCGTGTTATGACTCATGTAATTAACCCAGACTTGCTGTGCATGATGGATGACTAGGCGAGAGATACTCGGGGAGCCGGGACTATGTGTTACGTCTTTTGTGTGTGCTCACCGATTTAGCCGCCCCTGGTCAGACGTAGGTCACTTTACAATCCTTAATGTCAACCTTAATGGGAGGTCGTCATCCTGTTGCCTACAGCCTTCGGGAGCGTATCACGGGCAGTGTGACCATTCGCGCCAAGCAGATTGCCGCGGTCGTGTCAACGCACGTTTGTCTGCAGTGTAACGAGTACAGTGCAATCGAACTGTGTTCCCCTTAATTATTTTACTTAATTAGCCATTCATTCGCTCGCTCGGTTGTCGTGGATCAATGCCAGTTACACTTCTGGAATCGCAACCTTTAAGTTCTTGTTCGCGGTTAGCTGCAATCTGCTTCTGTTCAGCGAATCAGCCACGCGTGACGATTGTGTAACGACATTCTATTAGGCGCCTTCGGCGCAGTGACCAGTGGTCGACATGTCTCGCTTCTGAAGTATTCTCTCTTTTCATAAATACACAGATAATACTTCACGGTGCCCGAGTAGTGATCTTACTTTTATGACATGATATACTATGAAAACATTCTACAATGAAAAATGCTTTCAATAGTGTGGATTCAGTGCTCCTGAAGTGCGGGAAAACGTAGTTCGACAAGCCAGCCTGTATACCAGTGGTTTCCTTTTGTAACAACTAAGAGGTTACTGGAATTACTCTGTTGAGTGGTATTTTTTTATGTAGCCTCGTTTGTGCACACACTGCTTGACATGACCAAATTGACCCCGCTGTGGTCAATTTGGTGCGGGAAGTTGCCGGGTATATTCACATTATGACTGCCAATGAATACTTCGTCTGTCCCTTCCGGGTGTAGGTCAGGTTTATGATCGTCATAGTTGTCTTCATAACGACATCCTGTTCGTTAGGTTCTGTAGTATTTAATTAAAACTTGACTATGATATTTGACAACGCTAGCACAGGGCAACCATTATTTCAAGTATTGCAATTTACAGTGAAATGTTACTACCAACGTTCGTACGCGCTATTAATTCCCATTTACCATCTTTATTGTGGAGTGGACCGAATATTTACAATAATTCCGGTGTAACAGTATATCTCCCCCTGGATAGCTTCCCCTCAAGGGGGAAGATGCCCTAGGACATCTCCACCCCCACCCTGGATATCTTACCCCTCCCAATACCCAAACTCCAAACTCGTTTCTAGTTCAAAACAAAATAATTATTGAGAGATAGTTCTCTTTAATTAATTTTACAAATGTGCTATCTTACCTTTCATTTGGTAGTAGAGGGTGGGTTCTTTCAAGTTCCTCGCTTTACGTCGGAAGTCTTTCTTCTGCTCCTTGATGAAACCGGATGGGTATTACCGAGTATTAATATATTTAAAAATGCCATATATGTTGTCTAATAAACGCTGAGTGGTGCAGACAGCAGATTCTTCGTTTGGCTCCATATTGAAACTGATGATATGATGGTTGTAGACCCCTTCCTTAGACGGGTGACTGGACGTTTAGAAAGGCTTGGGATCAAACGATTATTTTATTTCTGTGAAGTGGGTGAAAATATTTCGTTATTGTGTAGTGTGTGTGGTTACACATCCAAATAAATCAAAGGTTAATAAACTATACTGCGAGGACACATTGACAACGTGTCTAAGCCAATAAACAAAGACGGGTCCTTGAAACAGCTCTGAGGATTAGATACCTCAGTGCCTCGAGAAGAGAGCTGTGTGTTTTGTTGTTGAGGTGGCCGATCATTATTAACTCAGTGCCTCGATGAGAGGCTTATCATGATTAACTCAGTACCTCGATGAGAGACTTATCATGATTAACTCAGGAATCACTTCATATCATTAATTTATTCGTAACTTTATAACGTAATAAATATAAACACAAACCATTTTCTTGCAGAATAACATACAGTAGATATTATTCTGACTCATATTTGCTAATTATAAACGTTCTTGCACAAGAACAGACATACACACACACATTTATAAAGGGGGTAAGATATGCCCCCGCGGGTGAAGATACCCTAGGGTATCTTTCATTCATTAATTCGTAAATTTATAACGTAATAAATATAAACACACACCATTTTCTTGAAGATACCCTTTGTATGCACTCAAGGGTATCCCCCCAGGGTAGAAGATGTCCAGGGGAAGATATCCTGCCACACCGGCTCTGCGTGTGACTCGATAAAATTATTTCCTCGGGCCTGGGCGTATTTACTCATAATACCTAATTTGGTCGCTATTACCATTCCGACATCAACACTGTTAACCGTTTAATCTGCAAGTACTCGAGTTTGTATGACAATTACGTTTAACTGCCCCGCGTGTACTGACCAAATGACGCCCAACCCCGTAGGTTTGTATAGTGGCCCGCTTACGAAACACTGGACACCCGTCATTAAAGGGTCTAAACATGTTGTTCGGGCGATATGGCCGACAAAAGGTGTGTTATTGAGTGCACACATTTTAAACTACGTATATGCTCTATATACGGAGTAAATCTCCGTGTTTGGGGCACATGTATTGTTCGCAGCTGACGCGAGGCATCCTGGGTAAAGAATCGATTTTATAGTTTGTTACTTTGTTGTTTTTTTTTCGTTCGAAATATATTAAACAAATCCAAGCACCTGGTTGGATTACTTTAACTTCTCTGCGTATTTGTCTAGCCCTTAAATATTAATCATTCATATGTTTATGGTATACAAATAATTCAATGTGGCAGGTGTCTCAACATCCCATCTGCCACCTGTTTTGGGGCCAACCTCCCACTTTCCGTAATTTTTTAAAAATCCACCTCCCACCAATTCCCAATTCCCGCATCAAACCACTTCGTAATAGCCAGTTAGATATATACATGTAGTAAATATTAACACGCTGTGACACCGTCAGTGAACACAATATTATGGACTGCAGTGAACAATAATATGTATATTAGCTATTAGTGTAGTAGTGTATGACTGTATATATCATTTATAAGATTAACAACTTGTTACATTTTGTTGCGAGGTATCCCCGAGCTACGGTTCGACAATGTGCAGATAATTACCGTTGAACGTAAACAACACATAATTACAGAGGGTCACTTGGTACAATTTCTCTTTGACAAAACGCGTATTTATCGCGGGGCATATTATTTCACCCGACTCGCGGGGGACGTCTCCAATTGCTGGCGACGACAAATACAGCACACATGTCAAAACATAGCATTCTCCGACAGTTAGTCAGGCGTGTTTGATAAATCTTTAAACTTAAATGGAAGTTTGATGTTATCTGAGGACCTAACTGGAGGTTATCTTAGCAATTTCATCGTTGGTTAACGCAGCGACCCTAATCGACTTTGCTACCGTAGCTGCATTGTATAGGCAAACTTCAACATCATACATAAACATTAGAACGTAAACACCGCGCTTTCACGTCCAATTGAGGAGGCGCATCGTAATGTTGCATTCGCAACCGCAGGTCCATTGTAAAAGAACGACGCGAACTTGTCGTGGTTCACGAAACAAATATAATCATCACTCGTTTTTTGCCGGTGTAATCCTGCAGTCGAAGTAGAGCAGCAATCCTCGCTTGTTGTCAACACGTTTCGTTGTAGTGATTATGTTCGTTTCTTCGAACCTTCACCTGACTTTCGGGGTAATGACTCCTTCGTTGTCAACATCCCTGTCGTGTTCAGAGGCAAATGGCGCTTTCGTAAAGAGACACTCGAATGCCACTGTGGAGTGATTTTTACTCCCAGGAATGTGAATACTGGTCGGCGAAACAATGCGAACCCGTGCATGTACTGGCTGCGACACGCTGGACTGCTTCGATGCAGTAAGGTCCGTGACCCGACTGCTGTTTTCGCCATACCGGGTCGTTGACCGCGGACGTCGTCCGGTCAATTAAGGTGGAATTCTTTCAGACAACCTTTATACAAATACTTAGACCAGCGATGCGTCTTATTTGACACTTCATTTGTTCACAGTGCCAATCAAATCAGTGCGCAAGCGTAGGATTGATAAACCACTCAACGTGATAAACACCCGTGTTTATGCGTACGTTAAATCCCTCCAAGCGACGCTCATTATTGTTATTGCAGTATTTGAATACTTTTATAAAGCCGTTATTTACAATACAATAAGCGATACTGCAACCACAAATGGACCATGTCCTGTATTGAGATTTATCGTCACCAAACTCACATGTACTTAGGCTAATATTGATTGATTGATCGGTCGATTGACTGATAGCACCAAGATTGTGTTGCATCTGACACAAAATGCAACACTTTGTCAGACATACGATTGCAGCGTAGGCATGTTTAATTGTACACGTTCTACCATAAAGCAATCATTCTTAGCTACCGCTACATCCCGTATCAGGCATTTAACTGGGGGGAGTGACGTGACCGATGTCGAGAGTCTGTGCTACTGTCCGATATGTCCAAGACCGGCCCTCTAACCTTCACACATGCCCAGTTATCAGTGTCGCTGCAGGGACGCATCCAGGTGATGTCCTATTTCCACGGAGCCTATGCGGTTTCTGATCGCCTGGCCCGGCCGCGGGAACGATCTGGGATGTTGTGAATATTATAATTAATTACATTATTACACGTAAATGCGCTTTGGACAGTGGAATGCGTAGAAATATTCGGCAACATGTGATCAGTCAGACACTATGACATCGCATAGCACACTGGTGAAGTTGTTCGTGTCGTACAACGAACGATCGGCGCCGGTCGGGCAGTGAGACCTGCCGGAATGAGTCGCCCGTAAACCACGTCGGTACAATGGTCGCCGTCGCATATTTCTCCCCGGGTCGCACCAACGACGCCAGGAATGTCTTTTGTTGCGCCGTGCCATGCACGAATGCCGCTCAAAGATCTACCAAGTAATAGCATGTGGGCGATAACACGGGATCTAACGGCGGCAGGTCATGCATGGCTGCGTCCGGGCGTACGCGCGCACAAGTTGTTCGACCGGTTGTGGTCGACGATGGGTGGGCGGGTGATTGCTCAACCGGTCTGACCGGGCCCAGCTATAAATACTCGCGCGGTAGAGCTCGTGTGACGTGAAGAAACACGGCTTAGCTGCACGAATTCACTCAAGTGTGATGTTCTCGCTACAGGGCTCACCTCGACAGAGGTGTGCACCCAGGGGTATACTTACCATACATTATTACCCCCACTGTTACAATGCACATAATGGAGCACGTACACACACACAGCTTGCTGTGTATAATTTTATATGAATACATACGACCACAACCTTCAGTTATATAGAGTGTGAGAAAGTGTATCGATATTGTTTCCGGTCGACTCGTAGTTTCGTAGAACCGTGATTGACGATAAAAGACAAACATATCTGTTAAGAATGCTACGACAACAAATGTATCACCAGTGGCATCGACACAGCTAGTACAATGCGTTTATCACTAAATCAACATGTCCTGTACTTATCTCTCTTGACCCAGTAGATAATCACATTCGGCCACTTCGACTTCGTTCGTGATGAGAAGCTCTACGCTCTACAACGTTGTGTAAATTTGAAATGCAACATTTATATCATGCATTGAAAGGGATTTTATTTCGCTTAATTATAAAGAAACCAATAGTGCAATTAGGCAACATCACCTCATCTAAACACTACCCCAAAAGCTTCAGGCGCACCTGCCCAAGAATAAACGGGACATTCCTCGGCTATCTTCTCTTTGTTTCACCCAGGTATCTACGTTGTCATCGGAGTCGAGGCAGATAGACAGCTTTCGATGTTATTTCGGCGATAAGGATTAGGTTGCGAGAGCACCCTCCTGTAATCAGAACTGTTTTTAAAACACAATCGATGTATTTTTCATATGGACTCTTGCTTCTGTGCGTATGTCGTTGCATCGGAGACGTAGGAAGGGGAACGGAGCGACTAATTAGTTTCCCTTTCCGTCCTAAAATGGATTTCTGTGACATCCTGTCTCCGTCTACAATGAGGCGCTAATATATATCCATATTTCGGACATTTAGCAATCAATCATGCTACGACAACACTGCGCATCGTCTTGCATCAAATTCGACATATAAACGTCCTCCTGTCACGCTCGAACATATTCGGAGTGGATTACATTTCGTGTGACACCAATACGTACTACTCTAGGTGCTGTCGACCATGTGTTATAACACATCTCTAACACCATATTGGACTCATCGTCATGTCGTTGTTTTACTAAGTAGTTTTCATATAGAGCAGTGCAGTTAGTACGGAAAGCTGTCATGCTGTGGTCTGCATAGTTAACCACTAGGTATGGCCGACATTGGACACAGAGTTGGCGAATTAGAAACTGTTCGAAAGCGATTACAATAATAATTATAGAAACATTGTCGGAAAATCGTGGAACAAGAAGAACACTAAAAGAGAAGCCTCGACTTTATCGAGTGTTAAAAAAGGCTGAATGAAAAACATAAATATAAGAAAACTACACTAGGCTATATTTTATTAGTCAGTTGTTGAGACATGGCAGTAGCATACAGACTAATGAAATGATGATTTACCAACGTGGATAAGTAACATTGTCTATTGGAAATATGAGGTATGGTGACGCACAATACATATACGCCTCCTAGTTGGAGAACGATGGATGACGAAGACACTGCCATGTTGCACAGGCGTCTTTAACGTTTCGCATTTTGGTCGATAATTAACTTATGCCGATTAAACACGGTCCTGCATGCAATGAGCAGTACACCAGGAGCAATGGTTTGACGGTCATTGTTGTCGTGTAGGCTTACTAAGCCATCCTTTTGATCTAGGCAATATTTATTTACATAGTTTTCAGAGTTAATTAATTTACCAGTTGGCTGAGAGTTTTTCGGTGCCAGGTCCGCTTTCAGATATTTAGCCTCCTGATGGCTATAACACAATTTCCCCCGACTGAATCTGTAGGTTAACGAATGGTCTTTCAGTCACACGGGGCGAATGACCCTCTTCTTCACGATTATATACGTGCACCAGTTTGCACGACGTAATACTGGAATATACACAGAACAGGCAAAATAAACCATGTTGCCATGCAGTTTTACAGTGATTTGTAAAGACCGATTGATATACGCTCATCCAATAATGCAGTAAAATGGTACACAAGCCCTTATCGCAGGTCCGTCCTAGGTATTTTGAAAGTGGGGTTTGGGTGTACACAATCGGCCGTGGATTTATGGGATTTCTGAATAAATATTAGTTAAAACAAATTTTCTCAAAAAAGGGGGTTCGAACGAACCCACCACATGTGTGATATAATGATATGCAGCAACATAAAATTCCCATAATTAATTATGAATATGTGGAATGTCTCAACGTTACACACTTTTATTTACATAAGTAGAACATTTTACATTACATTCGGTCCAATCTCCCAAACATTTTCTTTATGTTATTGTTAATGTGTTTACCCAAGGCATGTCTAGTCCACAGTAGCGCTTCACAGCGAGCAACCTGTGACAATACACCGACGGTCCGTTACGTTATTGACAGGCTGTCGTGCGAAGATCGATCGATACATCTAGAGCAGCGGGTCCATGAGAATGATCCCCGTATGAAAAGAGTAACCGCCTCCTTGTCTCCACATTCCAGCGCTTTGTCGTCAACTCTGAAACAAGACAGCTGTAGACCATTATTGGATGCTTCATCTTTCAAATGATTAGATGCACTTGTCTGCAAGACAAATCATTACATAAAAAATATAGACATTAACACCAGCCACAGACGCCAATCAACAAAGCAACTCAAACTTTGCATTCCGTCTGAAGAAAAAAATAATGGTGAAACACACTACGTAGTTAACTAAACCACCCCAGCCGCCATTGCTACCAGTCTTTGTTTTAGCAACCTGCTTAAACCCGTTTTACGACTTGTTCGCTACATTCCCGCTGTATCGAATGCTTCTTTTGTGTGTTCACGCCAGTGACCTCGACTCTAGTCGCTGTTCTATGAATGCACGCGTTCAGCTACCGCCCCCGCGGGTCGTCAACCCGACTTGGTGCCTGTTCGCGCGACTCTCGTCGTCGACCTTTGGCGTCTTCTGTTGAAATAAGCTGAGGCCGCGATACACTGGTTCCCTCCACGGATTTGTTGCATTGCAACGGCGCGCAATCGCGTTAAACAGGTTTTACTCGTCCGACATGCCTCTATCTCTATAATAGTTAGGGCTATCAGTTCTACGTGGTTTTTACACCCGGGTTAGCAGTCACGCATGGGTCGAACTTATGCCTTTTTGAAGTACTACATAGGTTCCCTGTTTAGTTTACCCCACCTTCGTCTATACTTATGAACCAACACCACCATGGCGAAACCGTTATGGAATAGATCTACACATTTTATATATATTTCCCAATAATAAAGCAATAGTTAAGTGGTTAATTTGCATTCGCTGACGAGAACCGGTTTTACAACTTATCTGAGCTAAGGACTCTCTCTTGCGTACATATCGCAATTGTGCGAAGTAGCGCAGCCTATAATTATAAACAGGTAGAGCCTGTACAGAGAACAAAACAGACAAGTGGCTTTGGTATCATCTGCATTTGATGATAATTATGTGACTGATCTCAGACAAAACTTTATGATCTCTGGCGATATGTCTACGGTAACACCAGCTTCGCGTGTCGTAGACCCTTCTACCTGAGAGGGAGAAGGTACGTGACTACTGGTGGTAGCACTCTCGTCACAGCCTCTTGTTGGTCTTAGTTATTTGGCTCGGCTGGAAATGCAGTCATTTCCTCTTTTGTTGCATCAATCTTATAAATTATGATTGTACATGGAAACGACGAGCTAACCAGGAGGCCTGTTTCATGTGACAGCGGACTATGACGTGCCATCATCACAGGCCCTACCCCTCAATCGGTCGTGTAGGCCTTATTTGTATTCGCTGCAGTTTATTCATATATATGTATGTATGTATGTATGTATGTATGTATGTATGTATGTATGCATCACATGTATGTCTGTTGTATGTATGTTGTATGTATGTATGTATGTATGTATGCATCACATGCATGTATGTTGCGTTGCTGGTGATGACCATATAGTAGACTACGTTTGATGAATGAGGTGGTCAAAGGTTCACCCCGGTAGACATTTGTGAAGTTTTGTGAACCGAACATCTTGGGTCTGTCCGATGAGCACACCCCGGAGAGAAAGGACCAGAGCTGACATTATATGGCATGAATACTATAGTGCATGCTGGTGGTAACGACATAGTAGGTATATGCTGTATGCTAGGGTTATATCATGTTGGTGGCTCCCTCTGAACACGCGACAATTAATTTCGGGCGACACCCAGAACCAACTGCTTTGTTTACACAAACATGGGTGACGGAGCCATGCCTGCCATGAAAATGTTCCGAATTTCAAGCAGGTGAACAAATGAAGCGAGGTTGGCGCGGTTCTTTGATGTGCGTCGCCGCCATGTTTCGTTGCGATGTGAATCATTCGCGGAGGCATCGGGTCATCGTCAACGGAGACGCAGGACGAATGCTGAGTGGTTGCTTCTGTCGTGTCCCTGGCACATTAGCCCCGCGTCCTGTCACCTCGGGTGCGGCTGGGACGAGGTGCGAACAGTGGCGTGTGACACACATGGTACATGTCACTAGCGACCCACCATTGCGGCAGGCCAGCGTTGTTTCACGCGAGATGGGAACCATCCAACCACACTTGATCACCCATGGCAGTTGATCGTGCCATCTATCGGATACTCCATCCGTACTCCCAAACGAGTTATTCCCCGTCATTCGATAGGTGGCGAGATTGGGGAAGCAGACGACAACTCTAGCCAAATCGGACATCGGTTCTGTCACACGAAACTGAATTCTCATCAGTGCAAAAGCTATAAAATAAAGCACACAAATAAAGTAATCATAATAGTGATATAGCATGCAGTAACAAACGGAAATCGGAAATGAGGCCATGGCATGGCGCCGGGCGCAAGCCACGACACGAAGTTGACGAACACCACGGCGCTGGCACTGTCGCCAGGCCCAAATTACGCCTAAAAATTATATACTTAAGTTAAAATCAATGTATCTCAGTAATGACTCAGTTGTCATGAGATGTATAATTTATCTTATTTTGAATATTGCATGTAAGCAGTGACATGAAAGTATAAGGTAATATGATTACTTATATTGCTTTAGCTTTCATGTTATCAGTTACAGTGTAAAACTTGCGTAAACACACTGGCACTGCATAGCCATGGCATAGCATAGCCATAGCATAGGCATAGTTTGTCTATGTCTATGACTACGGAATTGTATTGTTATGCCATGTCCACGACCCATGAATTATGATGACACAGTTCTCTTAATGGATTAAATTTAATTTAAATGTCCATCGTTCACGTTTTTGCACCATGTCTAGTTGGTATGCATGTAGCCTGTAGGCAATGATCTCAGCATTATTTGTCAGCTTGTCATCCAATACAAAACACAATGGCAGCTCTTGTTAAGTGTCCCAGTGACGTTATAAATAACAATCTTCTGCATTTATTAACAACACTGCCTCCTTGACCCTACTAAGGAATCATGCTTACTCAGACAGCCATGTCAAAATGTATACAAGGAATTCTATTCAGCTAAACAGACACTGTAGTTAGTGTGGCTGCCATTGATGTGTCAATTGCTTCAGTTGTCATTGATGGTTGTAGTATGTCTCAAAATGTGAAATAAAGTTAACATATTTTCAATTAGAACTAAATGCTCTAACAGTTATAAAAAATCTACACAGGAACTGTTCATTATAAGTTCCTAAACTTTGTGGCTAAGATGTATGGCAGTATTACCGGTAATGGTAATTTTATTCAGAATGCATAAACACTTATAAGCACCACACACACACACACACACACACACACATATTATGAATGATGACAGTGACCCATATATGTGTATAATGTGGCTATTCGTGATTCAGTAGGAATATAAATGGTAAGATTAAAACTATGCCTGTACTCTAACCTTCTGTCTAAATAAATAGCTTTTCTTAAAACTTAAAGCAACAACAGAACTAGATAGCATTAAGCTGTGTCAATTCGATATAAGGAAGCACAGCATATTCGTTTTCCAAAAGGAAATTAAATCTTTAAAGCAAAGTATCTGCTGACTGAAAATGCCAGTAGTGTAATACCATATATAGCTAGTCAGTCATATAAAGGTCTGAAATCTTATCAACCCAAAGCCGCAGGCACCATGTATGAGTTAAATCTTGTTAAATCAATGTCATGGAATTTTTGTAAATATAAACATGGTATCTTTCAAGTAAACTATGTGTAGGTTATGCTGCAACTCATGCATATGTTGTACTACCCTACTGAGAAAAAACCCTACCGACAATATCACATTAACATTGTCGTCTGATGAATGAATATCTTTTACCACCATGGTCTGTTTAATATTCTACACAATGATATTGATTAGTTGCTTTATTAAAACACTAGGCAAGTCTATGCAGTGTTAAACATTATGTCATAAAAATATACAGTGTTATGGTGTTCACCTGTTGAATTATTGATCACGTCAACTAACCGTATATGTGCCTGTTTTAGTAAGTCACCAAGACGTCTCATTAATTAAAAGTCTAAGCTGGCCAATAGCATCAACATTTCCAATGAAAGTATTCCAGTAAATTGAAGTTCATTCTGTAAGTGTGATTCTCAGCAAGCATAAACATATGCAACATTTTACATCCCTGCTGTGACTAGTCAAGGACAGAAGCCCAGAGGGGCAACATCCTCAAGTGTAGAACACTGTATGGGTAGACCATCAAGACCCAAAGGTGGTCATGAAAACAATTAATATGAGTGATGTTTCCCAGAGAAAATCTTCCATTTGTCTGGGTGTTTTCGACTGTGTTGGGACAGTGACTGTCTTATATCTCTTTTTGAATGTGCTCAACGTGCATCAGTATTTCAGCATTGCTTCGATTATCTTCTCAAGCAATTCTCATAGAAATTGCTTTATAAATGAGCACTGGTAGCCCCAGCTTCAATTACATGAGGCTCCACTGATCCATCATTATGTGGAAGCAAATATTTTAGAGATGGCTGTGTATGGAATCGCTGATAATATAGTGACATCTATTGATGTGTAACATTATGTTCATCTCCATTTACAACTTGTAATTCAAGTCAGTTGAGATCAAGTTTCACTCTGTCTTTTCTTGTAACAGTTGTATAAGCACTTCCAGGAAAAACACCCGTCCTGGCCGAGGTCTTTGTACTGTTAGGCCAAATACTGCATAGTTATTTCTGCCAGGCTAAAGTCAAAATTGATTTGTTAACAATGTCTTTCATGTTGTGTCTGTATAACTGATCTTGTTTCTAACAATGTTCTTTTCTTCTATTTTGCAGCAAGGATAGTACAATCAGGTATGTGGTGGAATGTTTCTTTGAAATTGATGCCTCCTAAATTTTTGAAGGGGAAGATAATTTTAAATAGGACATATCAGGCACAATGGTGCTACTTGACCTCCAGAGAAAGAGTTTTGGGAATGTTTGAAACAAATGATTACTTACGTATACATATATATATATATATTGAAGTTCCTGAGGATTTTTGCACTATGCATTGCTGATATGTCCAGCTTGCCTAATGAGTATTGGCTTAACAATCAGCTCCTTTGTAAGATAGGACATTGGTAATTTTCCAGTTTCGCTTATATTTCAGACATTTCAAAATGTATATGTCTGGTGCATAAATGAACATGCTTAGTTTGATCTCCAATTGAGTAAGCCATGATGCAGTTATTATGAAAGCCTGAATGCCACTACAGCTGTGTGTTATTTCTTTCTTTGCAGGAGGCACGCAGCTTGTGAGCACTGCACAGAATATATACGGAAACAATGTGACAAACCGCGGATCCTTTTTGCCATCCGGTGCAAAGAAGTCATGGGTGGATTTTGAGACATATCTGCCGGCTGGTCGCCTCGTTGAATACTACCTATATGTGAACAAAATCACTGAAATCAACCGGAATTCTGTGTGGATTCGCATACAGATATGGCGTCCCAAGGATGTGTTAAAGTACCAGTTTGTGCTAGTCTGGGAACGAAGTGTCAAAGTCTCCCTCACGGATCCGAACGGTCTGCTGTATGCTGTGAGTACCATACTATTAATTGTTTTTTATTTGCAGTTTATGTTTGGCCAGAAGCTGCCTCTGCAATTAGATTTTTCGCTCATCTCATTTCATACAAATTTTGCTAAAAATCAAACGATCTAGTATTAACTATATATGACATTCTAGCCCATTTATGCAAATGTATCAATTAGTTTTGATGAAATCATCAGACAAACTGTTAAATTAATTTCAGTTTGGCCAAACCAAAATTCTGCAAAAAAGGGGCGAAAGTGGCTATGTGCAGCCCACCTCGATATATTATGTATGACATGAAGCTAAAGTTACCTGATTTGGCAATCAAAGTCAATTCTCCTAATGATTTAAAAAAAGTGTGGACTCTTTTATTAAATTGACTGCAGGTGTACAACACTTTGAAGCTGTTCACGCATTACAGATTTGAACACTTATGAACCTGGCTTGGATTGGGCCAAAAGAATTGCGAAAGCAGCTTTAAGTTTAAATATCTCCAACAAAAGATGTTTCTGCCTATTGTGACAACACTAATGTAGAGAGTTTTCACAGCCAGATAGTTCACAGAACCATCAATTCAACCTTCGTATTCATCTTTGTCCTCGGCATATTTCATTACATCTCCCACTGTCAGCTCCCTTTCCAGATAGATAATTCTGCAGCTTGTTCCCCTTTCTCTGATGGATCAGTTCACTACAAGTTTGTTTAGGGGTTGTTTAGGGCCTTCTGCAGCAACTCAGTGTAGGTGTACTTGATCATGTCTTCCAGTAATGGAGTGATGCTTAATGAGTCAACACTGGCAAATCAAGTAGTCTTCACCATTGCTTTGAAAACCATGAAATATTTTAAGCCTGCACTAATAAGTATTGGCAAAATGGGTATGTGGTACCATTTGTACAGACAGGGCTCTTTTGAGGGAACCAGTGACGATTGAATTACCAGCCATTATCTCACTTGTTGAGTTATCTCTCTCTAAATGTGTATGGGCAAAGGCATTTATGAATGAATGGTAGCTAATAGAAAAAGATATTTTTTTTAAGACATATTCAGTAATGTAACCCTAGCAGTCTTCTGAAGCATTTTTGTGCAAGAAAAAAGGAACACAACCTGATACACATACTGATACACATACTGATAGCTTCCAACGCCCAGTTATAATTAGTATTGAATTAGTGGGTGTACATAGTCAGTAACTCAAAATTTTACAAAGTAACAATGGTGCAGCCTATACCATATGTGAGTCCCATGGTACATCCTCAGTGAAATGGTTTGCCAAATTATGCTTCCGAATGGACACCATTGCATAGTGCCACAACACACATGCCCTATTTGTACTCTGCTGGGCATTTCTACATTTTGTTTGCTGATAAGGCATCCTAGACCAAACTGTCCCTGGTTAATTCATGACTCCACCAACATGAAATGTGACAGCCACCTGATGAAAATGATAGCACCATCAAAGGTTGCTAAATCGCACCCAGTATCCTAGAATCATTGAGTGGTTTCCCACATCAATAAATAATGCCACATAAAGACATTAACAGTTAGACAGTTATAGTTATGCTGGTTATGTATTAAGTGGTTGATTTATGTATATATTATTATGGATTCTGGTCTTAAATCATTTTGAAAGTGTTTTGACCATGCTATCTGGATATGTTTTACATGTAATGATGCAGTAGTGTTTAGTGTTTTTCTGTATGGGAAGTTGGCCACTAGAAAGCTTCTATGTCTTTCAGTCACTACTCTTGTATGCACGTTTATAAACTAGAACTATTTTCCCGACACTTAGATACTTAAATATAATAGGGGTAATGTAAATGTTTTGGCAAGAGCTGCTTTGCCATTTTCCAGAAGTTAATTGATTTGTACATCAAGACTTCAAAATATAAAAGCAGATTTGTAGAAGTTGCCATAATACACCAACACTTCATTTTGCCTTCTAGCATAAGTAATTAGTGTCAAGTTATTTGGACCTGGCAGAAATATAAGTTTGGTGTTGTGTTGTTGCGTAGCATCTTAGCGTGTTATCTGTGAATAAGTGTATCACATCTTCTGTACCAGACTAGTCAGTGGCTTTGTCATTGTGCTTGTGATGATTATCACTGCCACAAATGCTTAAGTGGCCAGCTTGAGTACCAAATTACATAGTACATAAATGATTGGATGCATTTCTCTGATAACATTCAATAACATTCTTACAACTACCTGAGCACTTGTGCAGCCAGGAACAAAAGACCCAGTTTTTATTTCATACGTGGGTGTTTCTAAGAATCAAAGTGACATTATTTATGGATGTCACCAAGTACTTTTACTTTAAGTTAGTGGCTCTAGATAATTAAAATCTAACTGCTGAATGTCTAGACAGACATGAGGACACGCATGCCTATTATCATACACACTAATTCACAATCCTGGTTGCTTGCATGCATGCATGCATGCATGCATGCGCATGTGTAATGCATTCTCAGACTAACATGAGATATGCGAGAATGACAACTGATGGAGTGTTGCTGTTCTCCATATTCTCAAATAGTCTTCACTATTGGAGAACTAAAAAATTTTATTTCCCAAAAGAACAGAGATAGCAGTCTAACTCCCTTCTTTGTGTTATGTTTTCATAATTCATCGTTTAATAAACACAACAGAGAAACATCTGTTTCTACAAGTAAGTGATTGTAAACAAAAATTCTTTTTATCCCCATCTGAAGATGGTATTGGTCCACTGGGTACCTTCTGTCAGTGCTCTATTAAGACTGGAATAGTTTCTCATGCATTAAGTCCTGGTTGATTCTCACACAATGAATACACATGTGAAATCTGTGCAATAACTGGTTATTTAGCTATAACTGTTCATTGGTGTTTGGCCTAAAATATGTCAATCAGTCAAATCTAAAAAGGTTAAATGCCCCCCCCCCTATACCAGCAGCTAGCAGGCAGACATCTAGGGACAATAGTGGTTCTTATAACATAACTGGCTGTACAACCAAAAACTGGCTAGACTAGGTATAGATGTAATCTCATCTTCCATTCAACTGTTGAATCAGTTATGTAATGAGGCCAGCAGACTGGAACAGAACCCTCCACTTCAGGACTTTAAATGACATAGTAACAGCTGGTCATCTGAATACGCATTCAGGTCATCCAGAAACTGGTTTGATAAGTTAGCACACAGAACTGGTTTTACAAGCATTCATGGATGACATGTTGGGTGACTAGACAAGCTCACCCAGTTGTTGCTTCTATGCACACTGCACACTAGAGTCACTCACCTGAAACGAGACTTATCTTTCCAAAAGCATGCGGCCCCCAGCTGCTAAAAGGATACTTTTGTTTCTAAGAGGAATGTTAATGCAATTAAACACTCATACAGATATTTCAGTTGTTATTTTGCAATTGTACATAGTTCCATTTGTAAAGTATGTTGTACGTACATTCTGTTGTGTCCTATCACAGCCAAGTTGCTATTTTTTATCAGACAGGCTTTCCACCTAATAACCTATATTGAGGTAAAGATATGCCAATACCTGTATGTGAAATCATTATATCAACACACAGACCTTAACTGCTTGTCTGGGTAACTTATGTTATACTACCTGTGAGCTCCAGTCCAGGTACGGCCATGTCATGCAGTGCAGAGTAGACAGTGAAACAACAGTCTGTTCTGTGATTGCATCAGACTGACACCTGAAGATGTAGAAACCATAGTACTTGTTTGTGCAAAGACTACTTTGCATTCCACTGGCAACAGAGAGGTTGTGTATTGTTTTCTACACAGTACCAGTACTACCAAATATTTTCTTTTCTTTTTTTACTATGTTTAAGTTCAAGTTTGTGCCCCTTCCACTGTTATTTGCACATGGTGTCTTTGTAAGCGCCTTCTGCTGTCTGCATAACCAATCCATTTAGGTGTACAAGCACATTCTGCCTCCTTTCCAAATCCATAGAACTGCTACTCACGGTATTGTCTCCTTATCAACATTTGGGGTTTAAACTTCAACAACCTATGCAACAACCTGAGCAAAAAAACTTATTATGTGTTAGGGGTATTATTGCAATGTCCGTCCCACCAAAGTGAGGAGAGGAGGGAGGGAACAAGAACCAATGGGTTAGAGAGTACCACTCTATGAGGTTACAAATTCACCCCTGTGTTGGATCTTTTATTTCCCCTGGCATAGGCACCAGGTAGTAAGGACCAATGGCTGTTAGTGTTTCTTCCGAAAGACACAGGCAATGTAGGGTAAACAGAGTTAGAGTTACCCAAGCTTCAAAACAGCAGCAGGTGGACTTGGTCCCTAGTCCTCTCAATTGATAGTGCCCAAACTTCAACCACTGAGCTACTGCACTGAATCATACAACCATTAACATTGCACATGGCCTCTGTAGTGGTGTAATTGCCATTCAGTTCACTCTCCCTCACGGCATTACAGGATGTTTTAGAGGATGTTGTAATTAAACTTACCACAGTCGTTATCAATGAATGTTAAAGCAGAGCTTGGGTGTGTCCAATATTTAGCACACCAGACAAATGTTATAGCCAGACTTCTGTGTTGTAACCCTGTTCTGAAAAGTATAGTTCAGTTGGAATTCCAGATCCATTTGGTACAAATAAACTATTAACCCTCCTCGTACAAGTCTGTTGTAATTATGTATTTTTAGGTGGGGTACATGTTACATGACCAAATAACCCTTCTTTCTATGCCCAGGAAAATAAAATAACACTGAAAGGAGATAAAAGTGCTGTGGACTCCAGATGCTGGTATTATGCCTCTATTGATTAACCCCCACAAAATTGGCAAATTGGACTGAATGAACCTGATTCTGTCACAGTTAGTAATAAAAGTAATAAATTAAACTTATCAGAATGAATAACCTCTTCACTCGATGAAGCCAGTAGATCAGTTAAGCCGACTTAGTGCACCTTTTGCGCAGTGACCTCCCTCACTGATCAGTATTTTGAAATTAATCTTTGGAAATTGTTTATAAATACAGACATGTATAATTATGTTTGTCATACTTCAGTGCAGATTACAAACCCTGAATGCGTGGGTGAAGAGTTTGCCAAAGGTGATGTTTTGTTTATGGTGATCTGTCATTTAAATAAATCAGACATGAGTGGGTGTCATTTGTGTGTTTGGGTCACGACATTCCAGCAACACATGAGTTCCTAATCTATGACACGAGAAGACCTACAGCCTTGGAAGAGGCACAACATGCCAACAGACTGTAACCATTTGAATGCATGCCTTGTCCTCATTCACAAGGGTCAGTTTAGTGCAAGACATTCTGGTCACATTGGTGTATCCTATTGTGAATTTAAAAGCACCCCACCTCCACGATAATCTTCCAATGCCACCCTGGGATGAATCTAAAAGCACCTCACCCCACCATATGATCTTAATTTTTTTTATCCTGGCTAGGAAACCCATTTTGGTTAACAATTTACAAAAATTCTGTTCAGTAAGGCTTTTTAAACATTTTGTTAAATTAAGAATATTCCTTGGATTTGTCAGTACATTTTTGAAACAATATGCTAAGACAATTTTGGACAAAATGATTTGAGAAATTTTGGTAAATTGATGAAATTAATAAAATGTCCTGTAGGTACAGAGTCTGGTCAAAATAATTTAGCTAATACATACTTGTAAAAATAAATCACTCGAGAAAACGATATGCCTGACTCCATGTGATCTCCTCCTCGACCAATAGCCACTGCACTAACAGGTGTCATTGTCTGTCGATGTGTCGTGGCGACTGGACATTTCTTTCCAGTCACTGGACATGTTTATTGTACACCTGACCTGTCACAGTCAATCTTGAAATGTGTTCACCTTAATATGGCCGACTATTATTTAGTTGATCATACTCGGTTGGAGTCTTCCATATTGATGTTCCTCTGCAGAAACACAGGGAATGTTTGTTTTTATCACCAGTCTGACAGAATAATTGATAGATAATTGTTTCTCAGCTGTTTTACATACATACATACATACATACATACATACATACATACATACATACATACATACATACATACATACATACATACATACATACATACATACATACATATATGGGTTCTAATAACATCATGATTTAATATTTCTCACGGTTGGTTGGTCACCAACAGCATCCTATAATCCTGAATAAATTGCTTAGTATTTCTGTTTGAGATGTTAGGACCAAGCATTATTTATGTAGGTGCGGTAGCGTAGTGGTTAGAAGATAGGCGTCTCTATCTAGAGAATGGGGCTTTGAATCTTCTTGCTGTGAACAGCCCCACAGACTGGATACAGTGCTATGTAAGAACTGACACCTTTACTTCTCTCTCTTGTTTGATACCTGCTCCATGGCTGGGATTGCTCTTAAGATGTTTGCCTACTTATGTAGTTGTTCTCACTGCTTACTCAGGGGTAATCTTCTCTACCCTGAAAGAGGGGAGGCAGTTGTAACTTTACTGTGTTCTCTTAGCAAAGTTAGAATCACTATTACTTATGTTACTTTCAAAGGTTTTAGCTACATTTTG